>CP136063.1:124115753-124659979 GCA_032622095.1 Siphonodentalium dalli
TTGAACGATGGATACAATGGATCAAATGTAAGAGGACTTTTAGAAGTAAACGATGTCTCCACAATCATTTGAAAAAATCACTAAAACATGACAAAACTGTTTGTGATATGATACACAAATGCCATAAATGTGGGGTTGAAATCGTCACACGAAAGGAGAAAAGACATATATGTTCGGGAACAAAGAAGTGCAAATACTGTAAGGAAATCGTCACATCAGATCACAGATGTCATATCCAGCAGTACCAAAAGAGAGAAACACAGAAAGCAGTAAAGGTACCATTCATATTTTTTGATTTTGAATGTCAACAAGATACTGGTGTCCATATACCCAATTTTTGTGTTGCACAAACTGCTTGTGAAAATTGTATATGTAAACCCATTGATGAAATATGCATTTCATGTGATTCTGTATTGTCAAAAAGAGAATATATTTTTAAAGGAGAGAATGTATTGGAAAGATTTTGCAAATGGTTGTTTTACACCAACGATCATAAAGGTACAACATGTATTGCTCACAATGCAAGAGGTTACGATAGTCAGTTCCTCTTACATTACTTGGTGAACAATGGAAATTCAAAATCTAATGTTATTATGAATGGCAACAAAATACTTAGTTTACAATGCAATGGTGTTAAAGTAATCGATTCATTGAGTTTCATCCCTATGGCATTATCTAAATTTCCAAAAACATTCCAACTTGAAGAAATGGCTAAAGGTTATTTTCCACATTGGGCAAATACACAGGACTTTCAGAATTATGTAGGACCATATCTAGACAAAAAATACTATAAACCTGAAATCATGTCTGAGGAAAATAGAGATTCATTTCTGAAATGGTACGAAGCTAGGGGTGAAGATATTTTTGATTTTCAAAAAGAAATTCAAAAGTATTGTAAATCAGATGTAGACATTTTAAGACGTGGATGTGGGAAATTCAGACTATGTGTAATGGAAACTGATCAAATAGATCCATTTCGGGAAGCAATAACATTAGCTCAAACCTGTAACCTTGCATGGAGAAAAAATTCATTACCAGTGAATTCTCTAGGTATAATTTCAGACGCTGGATATCCACAAGCGCGTAAATTTTCAATGAAAGCAATTCGATGGCTACAGTACATTGCTACAAAACAAAATATAAACATAAAGCATGCTTTAAATGGTGGTGAAGTTAAAATAGGCACACATTTTGTTGATGGTTATCATGCAGAATCATACACAGTGTATGAAATGTATGGGTGTTTTTTTCATGGCTGTCCTACTTGCTATCCAGATAGAAATCGCCGAAATCCATACAGTAATATAACAATGCATGAATTGTATGAAAAAACAATAAAAACGGAAACTGAAATCAAAAGCTCGGGATGCAAATTAATATGCATCTGGGAACATGACCTGGACAATAAATGTAAAGCAGATAAAAATTTAAAACAAACTATCGATCAATTCTATTTGCATCAAGACCCAATTAAACCAAGGGAAGCATTATTTGGTGGCAGGACTAATGCTCTAAAATTATATCATGAAATAGAACCAACATCTAAACAGGAAATAAAATATATTGCAGTTATATTGCAGTTTGTATCCTAGTGTAAATAAATATAAGGAGTACCCACTTGGTCATCCTGAAATTCTAAGTCAGGAACAAATAGGAGACATCAAATCCTACAAAGGACTCATTAAATGCAAAGTATTACCTCCAAATAAATTGTACATTCCAGTGCTACCGATCCACTGTAATAATAAAATGATATATACATTGTGTAAAACTTGTGCAGAAAATGAAAGTGGACAGTGTAATCATAAAACCGAACAGCGTGCTTTAGTTGGAGTTTGGACACATGTAGAATTATTCAAAGCAATAGAATTGGGTTACCAAATTCTGGAAGTGTATCAAGTTTGGCATTGGACTGAGTGGTCGGACAAAGTATACAGGGATTACATTGATAAATACCTCAAAATTAAACAAGAAGCAAGTGGATATCCAAATTCGGTTAAAAGTGAAGAAGATAAAGATAAATACATTAAAGATTATTATGAGGTTGAAGGTATAAAACTTGAAAAAGAAAAAATCGAAAAAAACCCAGGACTCCGCCAGTGCGCAAAATTAATGATAAATTGCATATGGGGAAAAAATGCACAAAATAATAGCAACCACCCCAGTGGGTGTTTATATCTAAATGCAGGTGAATTATGACGTCATATAGTTTTTCTATATTTCTATACCAAGAGCGAAAATAGCGTGTATGCTTTTTTGTAAATTTCACACGTGACTTCCGGGAGGTTACTGCGCAGAATCCAACAGAAACTGATCGAAGAATTACGTTTTCTTCACTTCAATTTAACACAATCGACTGTTAGTTACGGTACCGAGTTAGGAGAGCAGCGTGCTCCGAAGACAACCGCGACGGAGGAATTTACATACAACTTACAAGTACAACAAAAACAACGATTGCCAATGATAACTTTTTAATTGTCATCACTGAGTCATTCAGAGACTCAATCAAATAATAGATTAATCGAGGATTAACAGATTAATCACAGCCTTTCTAGTCTGATAACATGGCATTCGGTAAAATATTACCGTGGCACAGTTTGTGATTAGCCATCTCGATTGTAAACAAATCTTCTACTCGAAATTTGTAAATTAAAAAAACAAATCAAATGTGCATGTACGATAATCAATATCATCCATGACCAACCCGGACACACATACCAAATCGCATTCACATCCACTGAGAAACAACGCAGAAGCGCGACATTACACTTTTATTTAGAGCCGGCATCGGCGTCGACAAACACTTTATATGTACACCGATTTCTCCACTACAAGGTCAAGGTCCATATGGGTCCGTGAAGATTCGGCGGAGGGAAGATTCGGCAGGGAAGATTCGGCGGGTTTTATCGGCCGAATCTTCCTAGGTTTATACCAATATATTGGGACGGGAGGTTTTATGTTTTAAGTTTTATGAATTATGTGGACATATTATTTGTATGTTTTATGAGTGAATATTTTACAAGAATAAATTACTTTTATTATTACTTTTATGATGTTTTGTCATTAGTTTGTTTGACATATTTTATGAGATTATTTTAGGTTTATGATAAGGTAAGTTTATTGTGAATATATTGAAGTTATTACTTACAAATTACGTGGTAAATCCAAATATCACGTTCGAACACTATAAGGAATTATGATTAACCCTTTGAACCCTGGCGCCCTACAATGATCGACACCCTGACCCGGGCCTCCCAGTGGTATGTCCGCTTAAATTAGATAGTTTCTAGTAGCATGGTGTTGATTATGTTCAAATTGCGACACCGGTCTGAAACTTTACAGGTTTGTCCCCCATGGATCAGCGATCATTATAAGATCGCGAGACTTTGCCTCGCGGCAACTCCTTGGTAACGGTTGCTAGGCAACTACCCGGAATTGACTGGAAAATGTAAATATATAGCTTATAGCGTCGTAATTCAACCTCAGTGATTGCGTTTTTTGATGCAGGTACTACCCTAACGTGAAATTTGAGATATACCCGACCAGAATAGTGAACCAAATATCCCATTTAAGGGTAGCAACGGTTGCTAAGCAAATACCACAACTGATCGAATGACATAATTGCACTAACCATTCAGTGGTATGTTTTGCCTTAATTTAGGGTCTATTCTCATTGCACACGCGCGTGCGATTAATCGCAGCGTTTTTTAAGGTGCGTGTTAACATAACACAGAGCGATTCGTGATCAATTACCTTCCTCAAACAACCACGTCCTCAATCAATCGCTCATGCATACGAACAGCGTCCTGGCGACAGAATTCGACCTGAAACGCTGCGTGTGTGACTCTTAAGGTCGAATTCTGAGTCCCATCACTTATTCTATTTGAATGGTGGTTCGTCAATTATAGTACCGCGTTGTCGCTGTTGCCAGCGGCTATACAAATGAGCACTCGGTGATGGGGGAGGGGGGTCTGAAGAAAAAAAAATGTTCATACACAGGGTTGAACATAAAAATCCCTCCCAACCATGGGTCTATCATCCTCCCTACATGCAAATCTATTTGTTTTTCTCCCAACAAATTGGGGTCTCATCCCCTCTTTCCCCATAATTTTTACTGGATATCATATGTTTGAGTACTAATGTTTTAAATGAGCTTTATTCAGAAAGACGATTTTTGTCAGACCTAGCTAACTATAAGGTAAAACGTTGAAAGATCTAATTCAACCACTTGAATCGTACACTTTTGATAATCGTGAGTGATAATAACAATTATATACATAAAACTCCTGTAATCTGGGTTGTGATCGTACTATATAGTGTTATATACGTTTCAAGCTGGAATAAAATATGCATATTTATGCCCAACTACATGGAATTGAACCCTCTATTTCTAATTATAATTAGCTAGATATAATTGTGTCCTCAAAACTTATGTCATTTTGATGGCATGGCTCGTTATACTCAACTTATACCTGAGTAAATCTAACTGAGGAAATTAAAGTTAATGTGTCATCATATATAGGCCTGTATGTGGTCACCCCAACCGAAAGTACTTTATCATCCTCCAACCTACCCTAGACCTGTGTATGAATGTGTTCGTCAGACCCCACCCCTATTGGGGGAACTCTTAGCAGTGGGAGGAAGGAATGCCATCGAACACACATATAGAGCCGCTCGACCTTAAAAAACGGTGCGATTAATCGCACGCGCGTGTGCAATGAGAATAGACCCTGTGACAGTGTCTAGTCGCATGGTGTTGGTTATGTTGAAAGGGGACACCTACCTGAAACTGTGCAGGCATGATATATGCATGCACGGACCACTGATCATTGTAAGATCGGGAGACTTTGCCACCCGATCTCGCCTTAGAAACGGTTACTAGGCAACTACCCGAAATTTGCAGGATAAACGAATTCTAGCTTATAACGTTAACGTTGTAATTATACATCAGCGAATTGCGTTTCGATGCAACCAATATCCTAATGTGAAATTAAGATATACCTGACCATGCGCGAGTAAGTCAACTTGATATGCGATAGACTTTTTGCTGCATGTGGCACAACAGAGACTGATATTACAGAGACCAGAAACAACGTAATTTCCCGTAACATATCGTGGCCCCATTGTTCAAGTAAGCTGTCTAGATTGTGTCTACTATACTAACATGTGAAACATGCAACAAAATGTCATATATAGCGCCACATTTAACTTAAACGCATTTAAAAAAATGAATTATAGTCTGCGCCCATGCGCATATTTTCCTAGCCATTTCTAGCGGGCAGCCAATCCATATAGACACCTTTGCCAGCGCTGACTTCAATAGGCCAATTTAAATATATATATTAGTGGGTATGTCGTGTATAAGTACGTTATAAACCATTTATTTGTCATTGCGCTAGTCTGCGCATGCGCGAATAAATCAACTTCATATGCGATAGACCCTTCCCCATATGTAGCAGAACACTGGTTAATATACACGAGGGTAATTTAAACTGAAATTGTGTGTCTAAATTACGTCTGTTCTGTACACACACGGGGAACACGAAATTATATGCCGTAAATATAGCGGCATAGTTCGCTTAAAATATCGTATGTTTTTGTAGATTATATATGCTATGCGCATGCGCATATATTTCTACCCGATACTAGCGGTCAACCATTCCATACGCACCATGGGCGCCGCTGACATATGTGGGGGCAATTTAAATATAAATCAGTGGGTCAGACGCTCGTTATACTATATATAAATTTGCTACCGAATCATGTCGTCGCTGCACCGAAATATCGGTGTTACGGGATATAGTCACGGTTCGTTTGCACCTAAATATCGGTGTTACGGGTTCAAAGGGTTAATGAAGATTCAATGAGAAAACGAATAAAAATTTTGACAGTTGTTCACACTCTGTTCACGTTGGCACCAAGTGTTTGTATAACAGTCGGTAGAATATACAGAGTCGTCTTTCTGATGCTGATATGATTTCAGTGAGAACTATTCGATGTTTGTTTAGATAAGTTTGCTGAGTGCATTTCAGTTAGAACTGATCAGTTGTTTGTTTTACCGCATCAGATCTAACGACTTTTAGACTATATAGTTGAATGAAATTGACTTCACCATATCACATCTTCATCATGCCTTCGTAAAACCTTCGTCAAAATCAGCTCATAGACTACCCGTGTATTAAAGGTACTCAATCCGAACAGAGGGTCCCCATCTCAACAGATTCCAACAACAACAATCCGATCAGAGGGTCCTATATTACTATTTCTTTGGCTTTGGTAGTAAAAACTATTTGATTCGAGTCGAGGAACCCATCAAACAAAGCTCAGAGTTATTAGATAATGATTTTTGAAATTTGTTATTTACTCGAGATGAGTACTAATAATTGCCTTCAATTGCCGTATTCTGCTCGGGATGTGTACACCAAAATCTATTCAAACAGACAAGGATGGATAACTCTAAAATCAAGTGGTAATAATAACGCAATTTTGACTGAGTTCTGGGCCGATAGTGAAAAATAATAGATTTCTAAAATCGATATCTAACAAATCTGAGCTTTGATGGGTGACTTCCTCGACTCGAATCAAATATTTTTGACCCCCGAAGCCATTGAAATAGTAATAGAGAGGAGTTTTATCGGATTGAGTACCTTTAAGTGTAATAGGAATGTACGTCCTCGTCAGCAAGCAGTTGACTGCGACACATGCGACCAACGCCTATCATTCTACAAGCTGGTGCCAATTCTTCAACTTGAGCAGCCCATGTAGAAATTGCCGTTACAGCCATGGATCTCGAGACAGACGTGAGGAAGAAATGCACAGATATAGATACGAAGATCAGCAACATATGGGCAAAATACAGAGAAGAGGACATCAGAACATCGGAATTCCTACAAGAAGTGACCAAGATCTACAGAATCGGCAAGGCAAAGAAATAAGAAGACAAGACGATAACAAGACAAGACTATTAGTTGATTTTGTATGTTTCAAATAAAGAATGCCGGTTATAAATGTATTTTAAATTGTTTTGTTTGTATTTCTGTTACACCTTATGTTATCAGCTTGTGTAAATATGTTTCACCCATTCAAATAAGTCTAATAAAATATGTCATTACTAAAAATGAGTTAATCAAGACCCTATAATCCCTCTAATTAGTTGTTATTGTTACAACAAAGAATAAGTGCTCACACAAGCTTAGTCCCACACAAGCCGTAATCCCCAAGCCGTAATCCCTCCACTAATTAGTTAGATCAAACGACTGGCCGAATCTTCCCTGCCGAAACTTCCCTCCGCCGAAAAATACATGGCCGAAACTTCCCTCCGCCGAATCTTCCCGTTCCCGTCCATATGGCACGAAATTGAAAAACCAAAGAGTGATTGATCTGTGTTTCATTGAGTTTGCAACAATCGTCAATGAATGTTGTTTTGAGTATTTTATGGATTATTGTGTACCACAGATACATATGAAGACCAGTCAATACAATGTTGAGTGTATTCAATTTCATGACATCATGTGTAAACTGTGTTTGTGACATGATTATCAGATTATTGCACTTTCACTTTCGACAGGAGCTTGGAGGCATTGTTGAATTTGTTCTCTAATCAACACTGATCAAAGGTTGCACAGGTACATGTATTTGCTTATCATTAATTTAATCATTATTTGATTTAGGACTGAAAAATATTTGTTTCTGTTTTCATATTGAAAAGATCAATCATACTAGTACATGTATTCAGTTCAAATTCATACAGATATCTTTCTGTTCATTCCAACGTTAACGCTATTACTTAATATTTTTACCACTTTAGAGGGCGTTCTTTATATGATGAACATTATTTTACCCACACGTCATGATTCCATAATTTTAAGGTGAAGTTGAACAGAAGCGAGCGCTAAGCTTTGTTTTCATTAATGCATGCTCACACCAGGACGGTGTGGTAATAATAGTAATAACATGATTTTGCCGGGCACCTTGGTTTCTTAACAGCCCTCCAGGAATTATTCACTCCGTCTCGGGCCTATAAATAGGCCCTCGGGCTGTTAATCATTCCTGTCGGGTCCAGGCGCTACCACGGCCGAGTAACTTTATAACCGTGTGGCGACTGCAGTAGCGTTCTTTAATGTGCACACACCGAGGCGGAATACAGGAGAAGTCGGCCCCGAAACAAAGTCGGCCCAGGAGAAGTCGGCCCCGCACGAAGTCGGCCCAGCTATTAACATCAGTTAGTGACATGTTTACTCAATTGAGTAACATACCGGTACATGTATATCAGGTGTCACGGAAACCCTGTTTAACACTACATGTGTATGAATTAGTGTTTATCGCTGACTGCTTCCATGTGGAAATCCCTCTGGCAATAATTATGACAGGACATTGTTTAGGTCTATAGATTAATTGGCTGACTATTTAAAGTGTGAAGGTTCGTATCTGGTCTACTACCATGTCTCGTGCCGGTATATATAGCTATTTTTCCGGTACAGATCTAAATGTCCCTTTAGCGAACTATATCGACATATCTGCGTAAAGCCATGACAGTGCGCGATTAGCAAATGGATTGCCAGGAGGTGATAATTATAATCCTCCTTAACACCATGTGACCAAAACATGGTCACATAAAATGGAATGCTACGAGGTGATATAATCCCTTATGACACTGTGGCGAAATGTCGGTATCATCTTATTGTGCCACAGGCATTAACAAGCAGTAAAATAATAATGGGGCCGACTTCTCTTGGGGTCGACTTCTCTTGTGGCCGACTTTGTTTTGGGCCGACTTATCCAGATACCCCGAGGCGTGTACACGGGTCAGCCATTAATGTCCGCACTCCCAATCGGACAGCATACTGCACCACAACAACATACCTGGATAGATGTTGTAATGGGGGAAGTCGGCATTTTTGCATTCGTATCTTCATTCAGTGATCTCAAATGAGACCTTTCAGCTTTACAAACTTGGTATCTGACCGAGTTCTGATTTTTGTCAGAATACCCTGACCAGGTTGCGATCCCCGGTCCGCTAGCAAGAGAGACCAGTACACTACAGTACCTCTCGGCTATCAACTTCCCTAGATTTAAGTAATTGACCCCCTCTAACATGGTGTAGAGCTGCAACGATTCATCGTGATTTCGATATATCAGGATTCGCTTTCACACGATACTGGTATCGTATCGTGTGAAGTGTATCGCGATACACAAATATAACAATTTTAGATCATCGTATGCGAAATAACCCATATATACTGTATTTTTTTCAGCAATTTAGGTCGAAAATCCTTGCAAAACATGGTTTTTGCATATCATGATACGTATCGTATCGTTGGTCATGTATCGTGATACGTATCGTATTGTGACAAAGTGTATCGTTGCAGCCCTAACATGGTGTCACCCCATGCACATGTAATACTGCTGTATTATATAAGAAATGAACGGCAGGTTCAATGTGGTCATGGGATTTTGACCGCGAGAAAAATTCAGCAAACTACATCAACCCCGAAGTAGTAAAGCCAAAAAAATACCGCGGTATATACCTGTGTTTCCGGTGACCCGCCCGCCCCTATTTCGGAGCTCCCGACTGTTTTCATTTTATTCATTTTGCAAAATTCCCACGCATCCTGTTTTATTAGCTCAACTTACTTTGTAAGTTTGAGCTATTGCCATGGGTTAGCGTCCGTCATCCGTGTGTCTGTGTCATGTCCGTCAACAATTTCCTTTGGCGCCGGCTACAGGTTGTGCCTTTAGTCTGATCTTTATGAAATTTGTCATGAATGTTGACATTGACATGTACCCTGCTGGACAAAACAAGTGTCCATTGGCACCACGGTGTATTTGCCGTTCGGCCGCAGTGTCAGAGTTTGTAACTGCAGTTGAGCGCTGCGGCCGAACGACAAGTACACATGTACACCATGGCCAAAAAGCAACTACAACGGGGCCGAAAGGCATGTACACCATGGTTAGATTTCTGGTTTGTATTGTCTTTTTTCAGTTTGATGAATGTACACCGCGGCAACTACCGGTACACCATGGCCGAATGGCAAATACACCAATGCCCAACTGTAGTTAGCCGGTGGAGCCGCGGTGTAGTTGCATTTCGACCGCGGTGGCAATGCTAACCGCATCGTGGTTAAGTGGACACTTGTTTTGCCCAGCAGGTTAGATGGGTGCGAATAAATTTGGGGTCATTCGACCGAAAAACATGGCCGCTGGTGGCCATCTTGGATTTCAAGGTTGTGCCTTTAGTCTGATTATCATGAAATTTGTCATGGATGTTAATATGGACATGTAGATGGGAACGAGTCATTTTGGGGTCGTTAGGCCAAAAAAACATGGCCGCCAGCAGCCATCTTGGATGTTACTCTTTGCATGACTAAATCCTTTGCCGCGAGCTACAGATCGTAGCTTTGGTCAGATCTTCATGAAATTTGTCAAGGATGTTAACAATGACATTTAGATGGGAACGAGTCCTTTTGGTGTCATTCGGCCAAAAAACATGGCTGCTGGCAGCCATCTTGGATTTCAAAATTAAATACATTGGCGCGGTCTACATGTCGTACTGTTTGTCTGATCATAATGAAATTTGTCATGGATGTTAATATTGACATGTAACATGTCAATATTAACATCCCCAAAATGACTCGTTCCCATCTACATCATGGCGCGGTCTACATGTCGTACTGTTTGTCTGGTCATAATGAAATTTGTCATGGATGTTAATATTGACATGTAACATGTCAATATTAACATCCATGACAAATTTCATTATGATCAGACAAACAGTACGACATGTAGACCGCGCCATGATGTAGATGGGAACGAGTCATTTTGGGGTTGTTCGGCCAAAAAACATGGCCGCCAGCAGCCATCTTGGATTTTACTCTTTGCATGACTAAATTCTTTGGCACGGGCTACATATCGTAGCTTTGGTCAGATCTTCAAGAAATTTGTCAAGGATGTTAACAATGACATTTAGATGGGAACGAGTCCTTTTGGTGTCATTCGGCCAAAAAACATGGCTTCTGGCAGCCATCTTGGATTTCAAAATTAAATCCATTGGCGCGGTCTACATGTCGTACTGTTTGTCTGATCATCATGAAATTTGTCATGGATGTTAATATTGACATGTAGATGGGAACGAGTCATTTTGGGGTTGTTTGGCCAAAAAACATGGCCGCCAGCAGCCATCTTGGATTTTACTCTTTGCATAACTAAATTATTTGGCGCGGGCTACAGGTTGTAGATTTAGTTGGATCTTCATGAAATTTGTCATGGGTCTTAGCAATGACATGTAGATGGGAACGAGTTATTTTGGGGTCGTTAGGCCAAAAAAACATGGCCACCAGTAGCCATCTTGGATTTTATTCTTTGCATGACTAAATCCTTTGGCGCGGGCTACAGGTCATAGCTTTGGACGGATCTTCATGAAATTTGTCATAGATGTTAACAATGACATGTAGTTGGGAACAAGTTATTTTGGAATCATCGGCCAAAAAACATGGCCGCTGGCGGCCATGTTGGATTTCAAAATTAATAGATTGGCGCGGTCTACAGGTCGTACTGTTCGTCTGATCATTATGAAATTTGTCATAGATGTTAATATTGACATGTACATGTAGATGGGAACGATTCCTTTTGGGGTCATTCGCCCAAAAACATGGTCGCCAGCAGCCATCTTGTATTTTACTCTTTGCATGACTAAATCCTTTGGCTTGGGCTACAGGTCGTACCGGTGCCTTTGGTCTGATCTTTATGAAATTTGTCATGAATGTTGACATTGACATGTAGTTGGGGATGAGTCATTTTGGGGTTATTCGGCCAAAAGCATGGCCGCCAGCAGCCATCTTGGATTTTACTCTTTGCATGATTAAATCCTTTGGCGCGGGCTACAAGTCGTAGCTTTTGTCGGATCTTCATGAAATTTATCATGGATGTTAACAATATCATGTAGATGGGTCTCAAACCAACTTGAAGGTGCATGTGTATACATGTACATGTACACTATATGTTAATATTAGTTTAAATTTTAGACTGGGAGTGGGACTGGAGTGTGATTTCTGGGAAAAATACTCTCAGACCGATGCGGCACCTTACATATGATCGAGAAACATTATATATCCATTCTTGTAGCATAATTGACACCTTTGCATGATGAACAACTACCGTTTGGAAAGTGTATGATTGGTACTGTAAAGAGCCACAGGCAGGCACATTTCAAGGGGGTTCCAACTGGGGCATTAGTCATCTCGATTATGCATTTTATTTTCTGCAAATTAGGTGGGGAGGGGGAGACCAAAATATTTCCAACTATATAGGATTAGGTTTATTAAATTTTCAAATATATAGGATTTGGTTTTGAGTAAGGCCTAAAAAAAACGTTTGTTTCCGCTAACCCGACCGACCCTATTTTAAACCCCTGACCCTAAACTTTTTATTACCATTGCAAAAAAATAAATTGGACCAAAAAACAAAAACAAATTTATTTTTTTTATTTAAATTTTTTTTTAATTTAGGTCCCAATTTATATCATAACAAGATGCAAAACATTTAAATATATTGACATAAGAAATTTAAGTTTACAAAAAGATTTAATTTCAACAGTTGGAATTATACTGTAAAGTATGTTTGGCTTTATATAGCTTTCATCTGTGGAAACCTCAAATAGTTTCAGTTCAGGTTTGTTATCATTCAGCCTTCAGACTTCAGTATTTCTATCAAATACAGTACAGGAACATTAGGCCAAAAAATAGATGCTATGTTTCCGTACATCGACCGACCCTAAAAATAACCTGCCGACCCTAATCTTTTTATTGATATTTTGAGAAAAAGTCAAATTATTTTACTGTTTTTACCACTAATGTTCATAAATATTGATTAACATTAGTGTGCAAAACATATGGTTTCTAACATATGCCTGTGAAAAGCGACCATGAAGTGACAGTTGTCTCAAAAGCCCCAGGTGTGTGATGGGTTGTTGATTGATGGGCATTAATTTTTCAATTTTAATTTCATGAGAGTGGATCTCATGCCTGCTTTACCTGTATGCCTTGCTTGGGACTTATGGAACATACTCATAGGTTCCAAATAAACATGCACGCACATTTATTATTTTCTTGGGAAATTTCATCCCTGCACAGTGCTTATTTGAGTCTGCAAGTTTATTAATTTTGAGGCTATGAAAATTGAAATCAGCACAAACTCAAGATTTCTATATGATTCTGATACCAAATTGATGAGCTTATAACTTTATGCATGTACATATTCAAATATATGGCATTCATGTGAACATTTAAATATTGAATAAAACACTACATGACACATACTATGTTGATTCCTATGCTTGATCTACATGTACTTTTTAAATTTTTTAACCATAGTTGATGTTTTGCTCAGTTTCCACTGTGCTATTATTAACTTTCAATGGAATTTTTCCCCTGCACTATTATTTGGGCCTGCACTTTTATTTGGAGCCCGAGAGTACTGGTGGGGGCACCATCAACAGACATGGTGTGTGTATCTGTATATACATGTAATGTATAGAGGTTATCACCACATATGTTAGGGGTACAGCTACTTTTTCCAAAAACCAGGCATGCTAGGTTGGGTGTACTGGCTACCTCGTGACAATGGGATGTAGTCGTCACAATACAAGTAAGGTATAATGGCGGTATTATGGGTAAAATTCTTATAAAAGTTAGTGACATCAATTTCGTACCAAGTTTATAGCCAAATTTATGAAAATGTGGTATGTGAATAATAAATAACATACTTAAGCATGAAGTAAGTTTGATCTTTCATCAATCTTAATGTCTATTTCCACTGTGTTTATCAAGTAATACTTTCCCCACAACACAAGTTGGCATTTTATGCCAATTCGGTCGAGGAAATTCAATATTTCTGCAGCTGGATAAAAAATATCAAAATAAAAAAAACAAAACAAAACAAAAAAACAAAAACAAAAAAAAAATCCCTACCTACCCTAATTTTTTCACTCCGTTATCGGAAACATACAATCTTTTTTTTTTTTTGGCCTTAACAATTTGATCGAATCAACCTGGTTATCAGGTGGGATCTCATAATATCAAATGAAAAATTAACATAGAGATTATTACTATAAATAGTAATTACTAACTTAATAGACATTGTTTCTGTACTACATGTAGTATATTATGTATGTGTCTTACTTGAATTTTATAAAATAGCTAATTATATGAATTAGAGTGATAATAGTAAGTCTCATTTCAAGCAGGATAAGCATAATCCATTGAACCAAAAGATATCTGACAATGACTTACAGGTACTGTATAAGCATTTCCAATCCATACATATATAAAAATTTCCAAAGTTATGCTTGAGAAATTTGATCATATTGACCTCTCAGTAAAATTCAAAATACTGACTCAAAGTGCCCACGATTAGCTCTAAATGCAATGGATTTCCAGTGGGAGAGCCCCCACCATCAGCCCCCACCATCAGCAGGGGGTCACCCCTCCCAAACCTTCCTCCAATCAGGCCTTCAGTATATGCCTTCGGCATATCATTGCCCAAAATCAGGTGTCCCCGACTGACCCCAGTTGTCGCCAGACCATATGGGAAATATTAGGATTATCAAAGACTATATTATTATATAGACTAGTATATATGTAAATATTAAAGCATATGTAAGACTGAATTGGAGTTTCTAGTTCCCCCGTCAGTCATCTGGGTTAACCTGATTGGGGCTAAGAAGTGCATAGTTTGGGTTATTGACAAGTATTATACAGTTATTTTTAAACATACGGAAATAAATGTATTTTTTTTTAGGCCTAGTCATAGTAAATTGTTTTGGAATCACAAATTTAATTATGGGCAGAGCCTGGTTGAAGTGCTATTTTGTGGCGAGTCATACTCGTCTTCGAGCTACTGATGCCATGTTATCATGTATGCATGGTGCTATTAACGGTTTGTATATTGAAAGGGTGAAACTGCTCGTAACCCTCATTGTAACATTTCTCACCAGGTTCTGTTCACAAATCAAATTCAACAATTGATTCCAATGTAATTTATTTCCAAGCAAAATATTTTGGAACTAGAATTTCTTGATCAAATGTCAAATTACATGCTCTCGAGATAAAAGGAATATCATAAATATGCTGTACATATGTCCATTAATTTTCAGCAAAACATCCACCCTGTATTAACTATGATCCTTATTTGGGTGTGTACTATGTTTATTTAATTTTACTCACCAGCCTCACCTGCAAGATATACCACACCACACATCAGATCATCTCAGGACCAAGTGTATGGGATTCATAATGGAAGTGTACAAATCACTTGTCAGTCTTGTCTGATTATGACTCTGCATGTGGATTGTGGAAAGCATGAACAGAATCCATCCGGCCCACACTATTATTTAGATCTGTACTTTTATTCAATTTGGGGAATTATTCCACCCCGTGGTAGTAGTTGGTACCATACTATTATCTGGTGTTTGTATATATGTGTGTGATGTAATGACATGTAATATATGTAATATATCATAATATCATTCCCAGACAACTGTGGTATATGTTGGAATTATGGACACCACATTGTCAGAAGTAAATATATAATGGAACTTCATTTCTGCCTAAATGGATTATATACCGGTATGAGTACTGATATGCCCTATATTTTAGGCTATAAACTACAACAAACATGAAGTTCCAGGCACCACGACCATATGCACAGTGGGAATAACTGTAGGGCCTATACTTATATTGTATCACCTGCTTGTGTCTTATATTTGACCTATATATGCCTACATTTGTATATGCTGAACAGTTTATTATCTTACAGTATTTAGCATCAGTGCCTTAGACCAAATAAATCGTGTACATGTATCATCTTATTTGACGAATTCATCCGTGTAGATACTAATGATACAAGCTGTGAAGCTAGCATGCTGTGAATATGTTCGTTATTTATATGTACTACATGTATATATGTTTCATTAAAACCACGCACCCAAGTTGACTCAACATGTATATATAGGCCACGTACATGTATAACCACACACAAGTCGATCGCAGCCATACCGGCCACCGCGTAAATGTGCATACATACCAGGTATATGTAAGTGTGGGAATATGTGTATATACCCAAACACAGCAAAGGCCACACCTGTCATTTCCAGATAACATGGATGGTTTTGATACTTTATTACAATAATACAAGTCACATTGTTTATGCCTACATTGGATAATCACCCAAATCGTATAGCAAGGAAGCGGTACACCGCTTATTATCAATGGGGGAAATGCAGTAACGCTATGACGTTATATTCCACATGGCGGCCCGGCTCCAGTCGGATTTCATAGCGTCATGACGTAAGTCAACCTTCCCTTTGTTTACGTTCCCTGGCGCGAGCTACAGGTCATAGCTTTGGTCGGATCTTCATGAAATTTGTCATGGATGTTAACAATGACATTTAGATGGGAACGAGTCCTTTTGGGGTCATTCGGCCAAAAACATGGCCGCCAACAGCCATCTTGTGTTTTACTCTTTGCAATGACTAAATCGTTTGGCACAGGCTACAGATCGTACCTTTGGTCAGATAAATATGAAATCTGTCATGGCTATTGACATTGACATGTAAATGGGAACGAGTCATTTTGGGGTCGTTTGACCAAAAACATGGCCGCCAGCGTTCATCTTGGATTTCATAATTCAATCCATTAGCACGGGCTACAGGTCGTATCTTTTGTCGGATCTTTATTAAAATTGTCATGGATGTTAAAATTGACATGTAGATGGGAAACGAGCCATCTTGTATTTTACTCTTTAGACGACTAAATCCTTTGACACAGGCTACAGGTCGTATCTTTTGTCGGATCATCATGAAATTTGTGATGGATGTTAACAATGAAATGTAAATGGGAAGGAGTCTTTTTGGTTCATTTGGCAAAAAAAACATGGCTGTCGTGGCCATCTTGGATTTTAATCTTTGCATAACTAGGCCTTTCAACTTTCTACATTCCTAATCGCTCCATTGACTGTAACACGTGAAATTATTCCCATTCCAAATTGAGCTACAGTGTCATAAATACATTTCAGTCAATTCACATTTACATGTAAACCAATTTCATCATTGTTTTCTTCATTAAAGTAAATTGCAAATTCCTCGTTGATTCCATCATATCAACATTTAATTCTCAACTGGGTGGTTGCTCCATAACGTGTCACGTACGATCATATTATTCTTTCTAAAACTGAATATATCTCAGAACCATCCAGATATTTTGAACTATTAACTGATAAAAATATCACCGTCAAAGCAGTTGAAATTTTTGAACAGGATAAATTCATATTATTCAGCTATGAAAATAAAACCGATATTATAGAACCACATCCATCTGCCAATGTAGTTGTTGCATCATTTGTCACAGCATATGCACGCTTGGAGTTGTATAAAGTTTTAGAAAAACTCCAAGATAGGGTGTTGTATTTCGACACTGATAGCTGCATGTATATTTTCGATCCAGAAAAAGAAAATATCAAAACCGAAGACAGCTACCTTGGTAAATGGACTGATGAGCATCCAGATGCTAAAATCATGAAATTTGTAGGGTTAGGACCGAAAAATTATGGATATCAGTACATGAAAGATGATGTCATAAAATCTGTATGTAAGGTCAAGGGCATCACTCTGGATTATAAAACTAAACAGCAAATAAATTTTCATTCAATGGTTGAATGTGTTAACGACCTGTTAAATTTTCAACGTGTCATAAACTATCCATGCAGAATTAAACGCACAAAGAACCGAGAAGTAATTAGTGAAGAGCAAACAAAAACATTCCGATCTGTGTACACCAAACGACTTGTTGTGGGTGAATACAACACAATTCCTTATGGATGGAATTGATGTGTTACCAGCAGAGATGCTTTTGAAAATTTATAATAATTTGATCGAAATGTCAAAAATGGATCAAGAAATCAAACAAGAACTTAAGCAAGCTTGGTTTTTGAGGGAAAGTAGAATTATAATGGAGACTTTGCTGAAGGGACATTTCTCTGAGGGACAGAGTCGACTGAGATGTTTGATTGATAGATCAGAATTTGAAACTGATTTCTTAATGGATATATTGGATCAAATGTTTTCAGATTATTGGATATTTCATGGTGTTCCTAAAAAAGAAATAAACGAAATTCGTGAATTAGTTGGAAATAATTTTACTCGCTTTGCTGAATATCAAGACAGGATTCTCAATGAAAAACTTTGAAATTCGAAGAGGTGACGAGAATATATGGATACATTATTCTCCGAGAACCATGTACAATTTTCACTGTTGAAAAGTTATTTGAAGAAAAAGTGTCTTTGGATTATATTGTAAAAAACACTAGACCTATTTCAGATTTAGATTATGAACTCGTATGGACATTTGGAATAGTATGGAGTTATGGTGATTCTTCATTAAAAATAAAAAAGGTTGATTCCGAACAATCCTAATCAGTCTTACATGATCTGTCTGAGGGTAAAGGTGGACGAATCATTGTTGTTCAAACATCCCTGTGACATTTTCATATCGAGACCAAGTGGTTGTGGTAAAACAGATTTTGTTAAGAAATTAATCGAATATAAAGATCACTTGTTCAAACCTGTTCCATACAAAGTCGTTTGGTGTTACAAAGAATGGCAAAATACCTATAGTCAGATGCAAGAATTTCACAATATTCAATTTATAAATGGAATACCGGATGATGACAATGAACTTGTCGATGACACAGACTTACCGCACCTCATCGTTTTTGATGACATGTTAGGTGATAAAGATGAAGAAAAAATTCTGTTGTGGTTTACAAGAAAAGGACATCACAGAAATACGTCAGTTATTTACATAACCCAAAACATGTTTCAGAAATCTAAAGCGAGTAGAACTTTGAGTTTGAATACACATTACATGGTATTATTTCAAAGTGTGCGTGATAAAGGCCAAATAAAAATTCTTGCCTCTCAAATGCAAATACCTCATTTAATGCAGGCATATGATGATGCAACTTCAACCAATCATGGTTATTTACTACTCGATTTTCACCCTAAAACGGATAAATCGTTGAGACTTAGAACTGATATTTTCCATCGGTGGCTCACAAATGACGATCGAGGTGCGGTAATATATTCATCGGTATAAAGATAAGTGTATCAACATAATATTTCATTTCCAATCATGGAGTCGCATGAAGCAGTCTTGAGTGTATTTTCGACTATCGCTAAATTAATACTTGATGATCACTTAAAGCTTCCAAAGCAGACACGAACATTCCTGCAAAAACACAAAAAAGAGCTGAAGAAAATAGCTGACAGTAGAACTCATATCGATTCAAAAAAGAAAATAATTTTAAAAACTGGTGGAGGTGGTTTTCTCGGTGGAGTTTTGATCAGAAGTCTTCTCAGACAAAAAGAAAATAAATCAATTGCACGAGTTAGATCAAATAGAGTAAATGCTACTCGAGTAAATTCTACGATTGCACAGCGAGCTAGTCCAGTCAGAGTAAATTCTACGATTGCACAGCGAGCTAGTCCAGTCAGAGTAAATTCTACAAGTGCACAGCGAACTACTACAGCTACAGTAAATTCTACTGGATTAAATTCTACATTTGCTAGATTTCAACCACTCAACGATAATGGTCCGCAACCAATTCCATCAATTCAAGAAGCAGAACATTACCCGTTGGTTCAACGATACTCAAAAATGATGAATCTTTCAAACCCATCGAAATTAGCTTTGATGGCATTTGATCGTAATTTTAATAAACGTAAAATTAAAAAGTAATTCAGTCATTTGACATTCAACTGTTGAAGAGTAAAGATGGCGAAAAAAACTCCACTGATTAAAAAATATGGTAGTTTTGTAATGGCTATGAATCAGGCACCAACTCATTTTCGGAAAAAAATGATAAAAGATGCCCCAAAGAGAGTGATTGATTGCATGTCAGAATGCTGTAAAAATATTTTAAAAGGCAATGTAAAACTAACAGAAGCTCAGAAGCGCAAACTTCGTCCGAGGTGTAGACACCTCAGAGAACTTGCAAGTAAATCAACATCTTTGAAACGAAAAAAACAAATTTTAAACCAGAAAGGAGGTTTTTTACCACTTCTTATGCTAGCACCGTTGCTTGGTAAAGCAGTCGCTGGAATACTTCGCGGTTAAACATGAAGAAAATGGTCGCTGTTCCCTTCAAAATGTTGGATGACATTAAAAAATGGAGAATGAGTCTAACTAATCCGAAATTACCACCTAATCCTGAAATTACGAATGTTTCAAAACTAAGCAGAGAATTGAATTCAGTTTCTGATCAAAATTTGTCAGAATCTGAGAAGGTTCAATTATATGGTACAACTTTACACAAATTGAAAACTTCTCAAAAATCAGTTACAGCTATTTCAGCCCCGAAAACAGAACAACCATTTAATCATCATCATAGGGATGTGATAGAAAGTATTCCGTTAAAGATGAGAAAAAAAGCTGAACAACTTTTACAACTGATTTCAAAACATCCACAAATGAAGTTTGATGAACATGGACAATTAAAATATGGTGAAAAAGTTATTAGAGGATCAAATATTGTTGATCTCCTCAATGATATTGTACGACAAAGAAAAAGTTTCGAACCAACAGGTTGGCAAACCTTTTCACAAGGATTGAGCGAGCTTAATGTACCTCAAGATTTTGTAGGGAACAGAAACCGCTGGCTTTGGATTAAAAAACATTTGAAAGATGATTCAGATGATGATTTTGAAACTCCGGTACAAAGCATAACACCAAAACGATTTGATTCTCATCGATTCACACCAATGAAAGGTATAAAGCAAGACATTCAAAAACTAAAATAGCAGATAGGTTGACACCAAAGGGTATTAAAACAGAAAAAAACAAGATGGGATCCATACTAGATGAGCAGTTATCTAAAATTTTCTATAATCCGAAGAAAGTTGGAAGTTATGGCGGTGTAAAGAAGCTTTTTGATGAAGCGAAAAAGCAAAATAAAAAAATTAAACTCATAGATGTGAAGAAATGGTTGCAAGGTCAGTCGACATATACTTTACACAAACCAATAATTCGAAAATTCCAACGTAGAAAGACTATTGTGGCTGGGATTGATATTCAATGGCAGGCAGATTTAGCTGATCTTCAGAATTTGAAAAAACATAATGATAATTACAGATATCTGTTGTGTGTGATAGACGTTTTTGCGTGGGTAGTGCCAATCCACGATAAATCTGGACAAACTTTGATCGAATCATTCAGGATAATTTTGAAATCTTCAAAACGTAAACCAAAATCGTTTCAAGCTGATAAAGGTTCTGAATTCAAAAATGAAACGTTTTTGAAATTTCTGCGATCAGAAAACATTCATTTCTTCACAACTGAGAATCCAGAGACTAAAGCAAGTATTGTCGAACGATTTCAAAGAACTTTAAAAACTCGTATGTGGAAGTATTTCACACACAATAAAACTTCAAGATATATTGATGTTTTACAGCCCCTAGTCGATTCTTACAACAATAGTTATCACCGCAGCATAAAATCGAAACCGTCGGCAGTTACTTTGAAAACTGAAGCTGAAATTTCCAAAAATCTATATGGAACAGGGAATAAAAAAGGAAAATCTACACTGAAAGTGGGTGACTTGGTTCGTATCAACAAAACCAAAAGAACATTTAAAAAGGGTTATTTACCAAACTGGACTCGTGAAATTTTCAAAGTTGATAAAATTTGTAAAACTAATCCAGTAACATACAAAGTTTCTGATCTTGATGGTGAAGAGATTGATGGATCATTCTACAAACATGAAATCCAGCATATAAAAGACAGTAAGGTGTATGAAATAGAATCAGTTATTGATAAAAGAACGAGAAGAGTGGGTGGTAAAACAGTAAAAGAAATTAAAGTTCATTGGCTTGGATATCCAAAAAAGTTTGACAGTTGGATCCCAGCTTCAAATTTAGTATAAAACAGAATTTACCATGTTGGAAAATCATTCAGATTCAATTAATCTCGATGAACCGTCACAATTTAAGTTCTGTGGTGAAAAAGTTGCTAAGAACCAAGTCACCTACTTCACGCAGATAATTATTATTTATATCATAATAATTACATCTATTGTACACATTAGTATCCAGAGCGCAAACAAAGAATTGTGGCTTATTCTTCTAAGTAGTTCTCTAGGTTATATTCTACCAACACCTGGACTGAAATTATTGAAAAATACTGAGAAAAAATGAATTCATTCTACATAACTCTCATGAGTGATAGTTCAATGTCACTTTACCCAGCCAACTCACAATGTTGTTTCGAGTGAAATTACCCAAAACCATACATATTGATAAAGAGCTTTGGGAAGTTGCAATGGTTGAACTAATTGTACCATCAGAAACATACAACATAATTGGAGATGCCTGCAAAATAAAAATAAAAACTTCTGTTCCAAGGATTTTACAATACCTGCACAAGTTACCAATAAGTGAAGTAGTAATTTCAAAACCAGAAAATGGTATATTCTGGTGGATCACATTTGACAGATACAATTCAAGGTGTAATTGATAGTACAGTAAGCAGAATGATTCCAGAACTGGAATTCGAAATCGGATATTCCAAAGCACAACAACGAGTTAAAATTTCAACCAATAGGTATTGTACTCCACAGAGCTCTTTTGGATAAACTTGGTTACAGAACAGAATCAAACACTGTCACATTTGCTACTCCTTCGATAACATTTCCATATGGAGTTGATTTAAATACGGAGCATAATCAATTGTTTGTTTATTCTGACATTGCTGATTATACAATTCTTAGTGATGTTGAAGCACCGATATTACGAGTGACATCATTCGAGAGTAAAAGAATACATGATGGTAAACATATTAGGCATGAATTCAAAAACTTACATTATGTACCAATATCAACGTCTAGCTTTGATACCATAAATGTATATATAACTGGTGATACTGGCAAACCAATTCAGTTTATTGGTGGAAAGTCTATGGTAAAGTTGCAATTCCGACGCCGAAGTAATTTGTATTTATGATGATTCCCGTGTATAGAGGCGTATCTAGACAGTATGGAAATGGAATTGGTTCACTATTCAAATCTGCAATGAGAACAGTAATACCGTTTCTAAAACCTATTGGTCAGATTGCTAAACAACAAGTATTCAAGCATGGACTTGCTGCAGTCGAAGATATCATTCATCGTGGTAAAAGTCCAAAAGAAGTATTTTTGAAAAAAGTTAAAGAAGCATTGAAATCTTTTGGAAGGGAAACAATAAAGAAAATATCAACACCAAATGGCATAAATAGATCATCGCGACCTTTGAAAAATCATTCTTCTCGCAAACGAGTTAGAAGTAAGTCCATTAAAACGCCTGTAAAGAAATCAAAACGATCTCTCGATATATTTGATTAATCATGATGATGCACAATGGATCATGCGAATGCAGCAAGTCCGAGTTAGATGCTTCTGATGTTCCACCAACAATGACAACGATGTTGGAATCACAATGGATAGAACATCACCCGATTAGCTCTTTGAATAATTCCGCACCAATAGAATTTGTAATTCCGCCTCAAACTGAAAAATGGACAGATGTAAATCAATCATATTTGTACCTGAAATTCAAAATCACAAAAGCAGATGGAACAAACTTGGTTGATGGTACTGATGAAATTGCGCCTATTAACAACTTTTTCCATAGCATGTTCAGTAGTATCGATATTTACCTAAATAACAAACTTGTAACGGCAAACGGAGATACCTATCCTTATCGAGCCTACATGGAAAATCTCTTGGCTTATTCTGGTGAATGTAAAGAAAATCAACTTGCCGCACTAGAAATGTGGTACCCCGACACCGCTAAGCAGTTCACCGAAAACACTAAAGCTGGTGGTAATGATGGATTGAAATCTCGCCAAGCAATCATAGCAGGTAGTAAAACGGTAGAATTGTGTGGTCGTTTACACACAGATATATTTCTACAAGAGAAATACTTACAAAATGGAATTGAGATAAGAATTCGTCTCAATAGAGCGAATCCAAAATTCTCTTTAATTGGTCAGGCCAACGGAAAAATAGTATTTAAAACGGCAGTTTTCAATGTTCGTACAATTACGCTGATGCCAGTAGTAGCAAATAACTTGAACCAAACAATAATACAGAAAAATATGAAAATACCGATTAGAAGAGTTGAAGTAAAAACAGTCACTATTGGTGCAGGGTATCAAACAAAGATATGAATGGCGATATTGAAACGAACCCATTTCATTTCAATCTGAGAAAACTTGAAGTTAGTCAGGACGGACATACCATCCATAACCGACCATTTGAACCAAACTTTGAATCAGAACAATGCCTAAGATCTTATTTATCACTGTATCAGTCTTCGGGTATGTTTGGAAAATACATGAATGGTTATTGTTTCTGGGGTTACGACCTCACACCTGACCAAGGAGCAGAGGAAGGACATTTGCATCCTATAAAAACCGGTAACATACGGTTAGAGCTTCAGTTTGCTGCAGCTCTAGCTTCAGTGATCAACGTGATAGTCTATGCTGAGTTCGATAATCAAGTTGAAATCAACAGTTTGCGAGAAATAATAACAGATTATTAAAAACATGGATGGATTGCACTTGGAGGAAAAATTGAGACTGGAAGTTGGAGGACTCAATTTCATTCCATAAGTTTCTATCCTTGACAAAGTTCGGAAAACTTTCGAGAAATTTTTCGTTCACACAGATATATTTCTACAAGAGAAATACTTACAAAATGGAATTGAGATAAGAATTCGTCTCAATAGAGCGAATCCAAAATTCTCTTTAATTGGTCAGGCCAACGGAAAAATAGTATTTAAAACGGCAGTTTTCAATGTTCGTACAATTACGCTGATGCCAGTAGTAGCAAATAACTTGAACCAAACAATAATACAGAAAAATATGAAAATACCGATTAGAAGAGTTGAAGTAAAAACAGTCACTATTGGTGCAGGGTATCAAACAAAGATATGAATGGCGATATTGAAACGAACCCATTTCATTTCAATCTGAGAAAACTTGAAGTTAGTCAGGACGGACATACCATCCATAACCGACCATTTGAACCAAACTTTGAATCAGAACAATGCCTAAGATCTTATTTATCACTGTATCAGTCTTCGGGTATGTTCGAAAAATACATGAATGGTTATTGTTTCTGGGGTTACGACCTCACACCTGACCAAGGAGCAGAGGAAGGACATTTGCATCCTATAAAAACCGGTAACATACGGTTAGAGCTTCAGTTTGCTGCAGCTCTAGCTTCAGTGATCAACGTGATAGTCTATGCTGAGTTCGATAATCAAGTTGAAATCAACAGTTTGCGAGAAATAATAACAGATTATTAAAAACATGGATGGATTGCACTTGGAGGAAAAATTGAGACTGGAAGTTGGAGGACTCAATTTCATTCCATAAGTTTCTATCCTTGACAAAGTTCGGAAAACTTTCGAGAAATGTTTCGTTCATGAAATACAAAATCAAATTTCAAAAGAAGTGACACTCAATTGTGAAGGATGTAAGATAGATCATCCAAGTCAGACACGACATTTACTTTGTCTTTGGACACCACCTATACAATGGGTAGATATGTTCATTGATATAGCACTACTTAAATTGAACATCTACCGAGTTATGGAACAATGGTATCCAGAAATAGAATCATTTACACCACAAGAGAAATTTGAGGCATTCAAACTTTGGAAAGATATAAAGGAAGTTGTTCATGCAAACTGTATCCAATTTAATTCGGTTTTTGTTGACTTGTGGTGTGAAAAAGTAAAAAAAAAACTACGAAGATGAACACTAGCGAACTTCAGCATATACTAGACAAATCATCCTACCTCTGTTCATTGTATGGTGTGGTGTGTGCAAAAGATCAGTTACCACACGAGAAACCTCATCATGTAAAAGCATACATAGTGAATACACATACGTCAGAAAAGCCAGGAGAACATTGGGTTGCAATATTCTTCAATGGGAACATTGCAACATATTTCGATTCGTTTGGGATACCAGTTATTGATAAATATATCAAATCATTTATTCAAAGAAATTCGATCGAATGTAAAATAAACGTTGGGCGGTTTCAACATCACGGTACAAACGTGTGTGGTATCTACTGCATATTTGCTTTACATTTCTTGAAAAGCGGATATGGTATAAAAGTATTAGTTGAAATGAATTTTGATGGTGACTACTTCAAAAATGATAGAAAAGTATTTGATTGGTTTCATAGAAACTATGAGCCCTTACGGAAAGAATCAGAAACATTACCCAAAACATGTATTTCACAAACTTGTAAGACTTACTGTGAATTTCAGTGTTGATAAAATGTGTTCATTACCAATTGTTTAAACATGTTAAAATCATAATCATTTTGTAAATATGTTGATTGTTAATGATGAAATGAGTTACCAAATGTAAATTATGTTCATTGCAATACCAATTATTGATTGTAAATATGATAATTTCATGATCAGTTGTAAATATGTTGATTCTTAATTCAAAAAATAAAAGTTATGTTATTGAAAAACAGTGTCTGTTTTTAATGATCGTCTTCGGCAATGTCGATGAAGATCTTAATTCACCAAAAAGAAACACATTTGAAATGACGTTCGGGAAATTTGGTAGAAAAAACACAATGACGTCGCCAATGACGTGCGCGCGTTTTACATATAACAAAACCCCATTTAGAGTATATCATTCTCTCCACGATGGAATACCCTAAAACTGATCTCGGATCTTATGTCAGAGCCATCCGTGTATCGGCCCCGAGACACATTGCGGTGTGGGAGACCCTTTCCTGGGCAGTGTATGGTACAGGTGAACAGTTCTTTGAACTATTCACTTTTGTCAATGCAACTTGGGCTCGCAATCCTACACTGTTCAGTGGACAGAAGACAGAGTACATCGAATGGCTTGGGACAACAGGTGTCTTGCTTACGGTGGCGGCAACCCTTCTGCAGAGAAAGCTCGTGTTTTGGAGACAGAAGAAGGATCCGGAGTACAGATTAGACGTACCTCCATTGAAGGGTGTGAGTATACCGCAAGGTATATTTCCACCTCACATCGAGGGTTCGCTTGTGTTTCGGGAGTTGGATCAAGAGGATGGATTTGAGTTCCTAAAGACCCCTTATCCACTTTTCTTGTGATCTAACGTAAAACGGCCCTTTTCAGGGCCACCCAAAACCTGCTATCAGATGACTCTTACATGCACATTTTCACAGCGCTAGCGTCTTCGAATTCATTCGAAGACTTTCGCATTTGTTAAAATGCACTGGTAAAGTAGCATAATTTACCAACACATCTATTTGTTCTCGGTATTATTCTAAGTTCCGTTAGGCCAGCGAAGGGGAGCGCCCTTCGCTCACCACACTGGCATTAGAATCCGAGAAAAAAATCGATGTGTTGGTAAATTGTGCTCTTTTCAGTCAAAAAACCCTTCGAAGCGCTCACCTTACTCTTTGGAATCTAACACAACCTCTAGACCGAACCTGGGCCGTCACTCTGGCCCACCCCGTCGCTCGATGCCACTCTGGCCCATGGGCCAGAGTGGCATCGAGCGACGGGGTGGGCCAGAGTGGCAGCCAATACTACTTGTGTGTGCGGTCAGTGCCCTTTGTTTAAATATGAGCTATATATATATGTTTGCATTCGAGAAAAAAGTACATATGTCAAATTCTCATTTATCAACCCCATCTGCTGTAATAATTTGTTCTTAATCTGAATTTCACACAATGTACGTATAAGTTCCTTGTATTGATCTCCAGTATAAGTGGCATTGACATGCCTCGCAGTGTCATTCATTCTCATGCTTTAAAAATGCTTAGAACTCAACTAAGAGATACACTAGAGAGAACCGTACATCTCTGATAAAAAGTTTCTCTTATCTTTGCAATCTTTCTTCCTAACATTAATTCCTAATGCAGTCAGGTGGGTTAACTTGTACAATATGGGGAATTATGATCACATTTTACTGCGTCGGCTCTCGCATTTTTAAAGAATAAACGAAGATTCCCAATGTAACTTGAAATGGTACAACCTTAAAATAGTTTTGCAAAGTGTTATCTTAATTTTTCGATAAACAGTCCGCCTTCCGAAGACCTGAAATCTTCATGTAAATGTGCGTTGACGTGCTCGGAACGAAATTCGGATGTGCCAATCGCAGATGATTTTCTAATACACAGAAGAGGCAATAATAGCCAATTTTTTTTTAAGTAGTGACATTTCAGGTTGATCCATTGTGTTTGTATGGATCCCGGGAGGTGACATGGTAAATATATTTTATAATCCGTGCGCACGGATTAATAATCCGTGCGCACGAACTAGTAATCCATGCGCACGAATTAGTAATCCGTGCGCACGAATTAATAATCCGTGCGCACGAAATAGTAATCCGTGCGCACGAATTAATAATCCGTGCGCACGAAATAGTAATCCATGCGCACGAATTAGTAATCCGTGCGCACGTAATAATAATCCGTGCGCTCGAATTAGTAATCCGTGCGCACGAATTAATCATCCGTGCGCACGAATTAATAAACCGTGCGCACGATTTAACAAATATACATACTGTGCTATCGGTAATTCAGTCAAAATGGCCTCACGCCTTCGGACTCCTTTACAGCGCAGTTGCGATAACAAATTATACATGAGAGTATGTTTGATACATGGATGCTTCCTGGTTGGGGGTATGCGACCGTATGCCAGTGGGGCTTATTTAGTTACAAATTATATTAGGCTGTGGTGTCCAGGTGGGCTCACGAATGTAGTATTTACCCACATGGACCGTGGTGACTATAGTGTGCACTCGTGTGTAAGCCAGTTCCGGACTGCACATGCATACATATATGACCCGGGATGCTATGTGATGCTCACGGTAGTGTGCCAGTATACTTCACTCTAAAGTTTACATATATAATGGATCGTTGCGCAGTGACGACTGCACCATACCGATATGATATGGCGGAAATGAGTGTAAGATGTAGGATACCCTCTTCAACAAGACTAAATACTGAAGACAGGCATCAGTATTTAGTTTTGTGGAAGATGGAATGAGGGTAAATTAGGGAAAGGGGGCTAAAGTGCCTTTCGTGGGTTGAATTGTATGTAATAGACCCATGTGTAAGCCAGTTCCGGACTGAACAGTGTTTGCATGTACGTGCATATAGATGTGACCCGCGGTGCCTTGTGATCGCCAACTTCCTTAACTATATCATATAGATACACATGTGGATCGTTGTGCAGTGGTGGTTCCACCATGCAATATGGCAGGTATGGCATTGAAACAATAGCTTTTAGTCCACCACACCTGTTAACCACACCCGTACCACAAACATGCCATGTCAGGATAAGGGCGACGACGGGTTATTAGTCAACAATGGTATTATTTTCAATTCAACATATAACGAAGACACTTTATCCTTCTTCTTCTTCTTCCGATTTCAGTCCACCATCAACAGGCTGATGATTATGACTAATTTATTTTGGCAACGACTGGCGATAATTTCTCTTCATGATTAGGGTTTGTGATAAAATAATTGATTTGATTTGAATTTCATTTGAATGTTTTTTTTTTGTTTTTTTGTTTTTGTTTTTTTGTTTTTTTTTTTTTACTGGGTCGATTGGGTTTTCTGGGACGTCCAGCATTGATATAGTTGGTTCATCATCCTGGTCCTGAACTCATCGACTGGAATGATGGTGACTATTTCTGTTGGTATAGCATTCCATTCTCTTATGGTCCGGGGAAAGAAAGAAAATTTATGGTAATCGTAGTTGGATTGTGGAATTAGGTAGCCAGCCGCATTAGTGTGCCTGGATTCTCTTGTTCTTTTAGCATATTCGTCAATTTTTATTGCAGCATGATGATGGTGAATTTTGTGCATCATGAATAATCGAGCCTGGTGCCTCCTGGACTGTAAAGAGTGCCATCTCAGATTATCTATCATGTCTGATACGCTGGATGTTCTTCTGAATCTGTTGAGAGCATATCTAGCAGCGCGTCGTTGGACTTTCTCCAATGCATCTATATTCTTGTCTGTATATGGGTCCCATACAGTCGGTGCATATTCCATTAATGGCCTTACTAAAGACTTGTACGCAGTCGCCTTCAGATGATGAGAACTTATCTGTAGATTTCTCTTCAGAAAATTCAGCGTCCTGTTAGCCTTGGCAGCTGTATTGTCTATATGCTGATTCCATGATATATTTGATGTAATAGTCACTCCAAGATATGTTGTCTTCTGCGCCTTTTTTAATTGTATCCCATGGAGTGAGTATTCTGAATCGATAATATTCTGCGAATGGGTTATATGCATTGCTTCACATTTAGCTGGATTGAAGCTCATTTTCCATTTATTCTCCCACTCTTCTAGTGATCTGATGTCCTTTTGTAGTTCCTCTGCATCTTCCGGTGTATGTATAATAGAATGTCATCGGCAAATAGTCTTACATTTGATTTTATTCCTTTATCGAGGTCATTTATGTAGTAGAGGAACAGACTAGGTCCCAACACTGACCCTTGTGGAACTCCTGATGTAACTCTTCCTTCGTATGACTTCTCTCCATTTACTACAACATTCTGTCTTCTATCTTGTAAGAAACTTCCTATCCATTTGTTAGTTTTGCCATCAATTCCATAGGTCTTTAGTTTATATAGTAGATGGTTGTGGCTGACCTTATCAAACGCCTTGCTGAAGTCAAGGAAAATTACATCTGTGTGCAGTCCATTGTTTATATTGTTTGTAATATCTGCAGTGAATTCAATTAGCTGTGTTTCACACGACCTCTTGTCTCTGAATCCATGCTGTTTGTCAGTTAATATCAGTTGTTCTTTTCCATGTTTCATTATGTTGCTACAAATAATATGCTCCATTATTTTACATGTTATGCATGTCAGTGAAATTGGTCGGTAGTTAGCTGGGTCATTCTTCTTTCCTTTCTTATATACTGGCACAACATTTGCTTTCTTCCATATGGATGGTACTTCTCCAGTTCCATATGACTTTCTGAATATTGCTCCTAGAATCATGCATATAGTGGGTGCCAGGGTCTTTAAAATTAATGGGCTAATCTCATCTGGTCCAGGTGCTTTATGGATCTTCAACTCTCTCAAAAGTTTTTCTATCCCAGGGTCCGTAATTTCTATGTCTTCCATTGATGAGTAAGATAATAATTCTGTGGCTTCTCCACTCAAGGTGCTGTAAGCGTCCTGTTTGTTGAAGACAGACTCAAATTGTCGGTTTAGTGCATCGGCTTTTTCTTTTGGAGTTTCAAACCTTTCCCCATCAACTTCAAGCATCTCCACTCCAGATTTTTCCGTCTTCATATGCTTCACATAAGTCCAGAATTTCTTCATACATTTGAACGTATCCTTTTCTTCCTTCATCGGTGTTACCATTGAATCAACATAGTCCCAGTATGCTCGCCTCATTTCCTTCTGGATATTTCTTTTTAATTCTTTGAACTGAGCGGCGCTATTATCTTTCTCATGGACTTCGCCTGTGTTCCTCTTCATACTTTTATGTAGCCGGTCCCTTTTTCTCATCATTTTCCTGATGTTTTGTATAATCCATGGAAGCTTGTCCTTCTTCCGGGCAAATTTGTGTGGGATGAACTTTCTAGCACCTTCAGTGATTGCTTGCTGGAATATTGTATATAATTCATTTGCCGAGTGTGATTCCTTCTTGCTCTGTATATCATGGTTAGTCATAAGTTTGCTGAATTCAGACCAGTCAGCCTTTCCATAAATTGGAATTTCCCTCTGCTTTTGCATATTCTGCATAATTGGAATTTCTATCTCTACCTTTGGAATATCGTGGTCTGAAATGCCTGGAAGGATGTTGACATGGCAATCAGCTTATGGGTAATTTGTTGCTATCAGGTCTAGTGTAGATTCCCCTCTTGTCTTCTCTTCAACTATTTGTCGTAAGCAACTATCATCTATTATATCCTTAAATTTTGAGTGGAGTTTTGGGTAGTTGCATTTTGTTGGGTCCAATATATTGTCTTTCCAATTCCATCCTGGCAGATTGAAATCTCCAGCTAAAATCAAACGTTGGCGGTTGATTTTGTCACCAAGTGTCTGAAGGGAACTCTCTAGCCTATCCAGGCTATACTCATCATCTTCATGTGGTCTGTAGTAAGAGCCAATGTAGAGGTCTCTGCTTTTCTTCAGCTTCACTTTTGCCCAAATTATTTCACAATCAGTTTCCAGCTCATACGCTCTGCTCATCTGTATTCCTTGCCTACATGCTATGAATACACCACCCTTGGTATTGTCCTTTTCCCTGTCTCTTCTTAGAATGTTATACTTATTTGTAGGTAGGTACGTACTGCTGTTATCCGAACTATCCATCCATGATTCAGTTCCAACAATAAAATCTGGTTGCTCATCTTCTGTCAGCACTTCAAGTAAATGCTTCTTATTCTTGACACTCTGGAAGTTTATATTCAACAAGGTGATCTTGCTATTATTGGATTTCCTCTGCTGTTTCCTGTCATCATTTGTGTCATTGTCACTCTCATTCAGGATAGTATTAATCGCAGTGTCAATGATCGTGGGGTCATTCTGGTCCTCAAATTCATTTGCATGTTGTTTTTCATTGCATTCTTTACATTTCCAATCTTTCGTTTCCTTAATAAACACCAATCCCTCTGTGCAGTTGTGGTGAAACCATTTTTCACAAGATTTGCATTGCAATACCTTCTTTGCGTTCTTCCGTATTTCTGCTGGGGGACAGCTTTCTTGCAGTTGCCACATGGAAAGCTGGGTTGTCTTGGATCTGGATTTACTTCTATATCCCCTGATTGCAATAACAGGAAAACGATTATGAGACTTCTGCCGCGTGTCAATAATTGACAAAAATCTTCTTGATCCTTTCGGGTGGGTTGTATAATGGAACGTACTCACCCGATCACATGGTCGTGCGCTGCTTTCCACTCCCCGTATGTAGTTTATGGCAATAATTATCACTAAAAAGTTCGTCAAAATGTCATGATTGCGAGTTTGATTTTCCCGCTTCCGGTTTGCTTTCCGTTGGTTGCTGCGCATGTCGTAATGTTTGTAAACAACTTTCAGCTGTCAAATATTCAGCTCCCAATCTCCGTGATTCCAGCCCAAATAAGGTTCAATGTCTTCTTGGGTAGTTTCCATGATAATTATATTGTCGATCTTTTCTTTGTGTTTTGATCTTGCGAATTTAGTCCGAATTATGTAACAAATTAGGTAATTGATGAGCAGGAATTTATCCTCAGCCGTTGCCGTTGCCAAGCACGTGGCCCTGCCATGCGAATTTAGTCCGAATTATGTAAAAAATTAGATAATTGATGAGCAAGAATTTATCCTCAGCCGTTGCCGCCAAGAACGGTGTCATTGACATTCGTTGGGAAATGCAAGGGGGGATTGTTAATCCGTGCGCACGGATTGTTATTTCGTGCGCACGGATTTTTAATTCGTGCGCACGGATTATTAATTCGTGCGCACGGATTACTATTTCGTGCGCACTGATTATTAATAATCCGTGCGCACAGATTAACAATGAATAGACATTATATATTGGCGTTTGTTAGACGTAGTTCGAACGTCCTGTCGCGACGGCCTTTATTGACGTCTTCCGCTCGTCGCACCCGGTCGACCATACGACCTTATGCAGCATGGTAGCTTCCGGGTTTCTATAGCCCCCCCCCCCTGTCGGGGATTGCAACCCCTGCATCGGGAATATCCTGCCGCCACCCTGACCTTATATGGATAAAGCATTAAATGCTGATTTATGCGGGCTTTACCGATTGCTTGCATTCTAATGCTATAGTTTTCACAAGTGGATCTTTGGGTCACTACAAGCTGATTGGGCACATCAGTACGTTAACATTTTGGAAAGTTTTATAAATAGATCATTTTGATTAATTGTGTTTTAATGAAAATGTTCAACATACTTCAATTGGTTAATATCAATCCAGTATATGGATTTTGGTCATCTCTGGAAATCAAAAGTCTAATTTCAAATTTTAAATGTATACTGGTAATAGTTATACATACAAACGGTCTCAGTTTGGCGGCCAGTTGGTGAAGTTGTGACAGTCTTAGGGGACAATTTGATAGCAGCGGGTGTCGTTGACATATTCTATATCTTGGTTTCAATATCTCGAAACGGTAACCAACGCATACAAAGGTGGAAGATAGATTTAATTTAGTTACAAATTTTAGTAGGATGAGTGAAACCGGTGCCTCCCTCATCCCCGCGTGTGCTGAATTAAACTATCAGAGCAATCACAAATCGAACATGTAATTTGTTCCTGGAAATATCTTGCGTAACACAAAACGAACATGTAATTTGTTCCTGGAAATATCTTGCTTCAGTACAATTAAACCTTGATTAAATTAATAAACCAAAAAGATACAAAATATATACTGTACTGCTCGAAATAATATGCTGGTAGAATATACAATAGTTAAAGGGATACGTCTACATACTACACACATGCACCTGATAACTGCTTGGTTTTGCACAGATCAAAAGTTTGATAAATATGTACATTAAATGTCTATACAGGCTTGTACATTAATTGCCTTTACTATCTTGTAAAGATATAATTTGTTCACAAAATTTACAGCATATCGTCAAGTTAAAACTTGTCTATTTTTCTACAGCATGGAACAATGAAGATTGTTTATTGTAACTATATTCCTTATATATGATGGAATCACGTTTCTGTGCGCTCTTTAATGAAACATATGTATACGTTATTTACTGTTCTGTATGCATGTAGACACAGATTATATATATATATACAATAGGTGTTACTGAAACTTTGCTGTCAGATGAATTTCATGTTGATCTGATAGAAATGGTGAAGTTTATACAGGTGTGACTGAAATTTGAGTGGGTGGGAATTTATATTAATGATAACCACAAGTGCAGGCACAGGCCTTCTAAATAGTGGTAATTGAGTGATATTATATATTTTTGAATTTATTTGTCCACTTACCATACTAAATGGACCAGGTATATATCAAGAATTTTGGGCGAAATTTTGTCATATCCATCAAAAAAAAGGTTAAAGTCATACAATTTACCATTAAACTGCAAGGTTTTTACAGCAACTGGTGCCTCTATTTTTGAAGAAACGTATACCGTTGGCAGAATCAATGTATCTCACCTGTATCATGTCTATTATTCAACAAATATGACATTCAGCCATTTGCAGTGCACATCGACCCATAATATAGTCGCGTGATAAATGAATCGGAAATTGAAACGGTCGCTCAAAAGAAGTCCGCCGAATACTGTTGAAGTCCAACGTAGACAAGCGGCTTAAAAAATAAATATTATGCTGGATTTCAAATATCCAGTCGTCGACATTCGGCTTTAGTTTAGCCGCAGTTGTTTATTTTTTGTGTCATTAATAACAAAGAACTCATTTTGTTTTACACCTACGGGTCGTTGCTGGTATTCGACGGTCCATTAGTGAAACCCAACATTTCTTCGCTTCCGGTAGTGGACCACGTCGAAGCCATCTTAGTCAAAATAACGGTCGAAATATACCATCTAAAATGACGGATAATTCGAGAAGAGTACGTCCTACGACAATTTTGAAAGCGGATTCGTGTTTCTCGTAATTAGAAGCACATGTTGGAATATAAAACATGTATGCCACACCAATACTGCTCGCAGTGCCGGAAATTTATCAGAGAGATATAACTCTATTATTAATACGTACGTTTTAATTGTTCATGTCACAGTTATATTATCACTAGGGGGTGCCCGTCACAAAATGACGGATACATAAATATGCTTTGTTACTTTCTAGTGTCCGCAGTCATGAACAAATTCTCATTTCTATATTAGAAATGGAATGGTCATGCTTCTCTTTTTGTCAATGGATGCGCGTAGGAACACTTTATTTCACTAAAAACTGAATTTTTACACACCCAGCCCACATATGCGCATGCTCATATTGAACGAAACAAAATCAACATATTACTTTAAATATTACTATATACTAATATTCAGCGACGAAGGGAACTTGCGGCACATTTTGATCTTAACCCCCTTTGGAACCTGTATTCAGCATGCAGCCTAATGAGTAGGCCTACAGGCCCCTGCTCTGCGCGGCCCATTTATAGGAACAAATTATTTCAATAAAACCGTATTTTCTACCCCCCCCCCCCCCCCCCCCACTCTCCCAACCCACATATATGCATTCACATATGGAACCCAACAATCAATATATTTTACTTTATTACTATATACTTACACTGAAGGGGTCACTCTCACAAAAAAGTGCTGAAGGGTACACCGGTTTTGAAAATGTGCTGAAGTGTACACAGGGTTTGTGATCGGCACGAACACCGTTACTTAAATTGTGTTTATGAAAGTCTGGCGCCCATTAGCAGTTTGTTTTCAGTACATTTCAATATTCATTGGAACGTAAACAATTATTCTCTAACAGAAATCATGGTAGATACGAAGACTGAACGTCCTTTAGAACATTTCAAAATCAGTGTACCCTTCAGCACATTTTGAAAAACCTGTGTACCCTTCAGCACTTTTTTTAGTGAGAGTGACCCTTATACTAACTGAAACAGTCTCCAGTCGGGAGCCTATGTTTAGCGGGGGAGGGGCCTGCAGGCCCTTTGTGCGCTTCGCGCACATTATATATGATCTTCAACAACGCGTGCTTCGCGCACATTTTGATGTTTTAAACACTCTTTTATCAGATTTGCACTCAACTGAAAGATTATAAGAACATTAATTAGCGTCGGCAGTATTGTTTACACCGTATTATTGTTCTATTGAACTGAGTTCCGGCGAATCTACTGAACGGTGCCCACTGGCGGAGGCCAGACTGTGTCGGATGAGTGTGTCCATTCGCCATCTTCTGTGTATACCGGATACCGGTATTCCTTCGATTCCACACTCAATGCACAACTTTCATATCAAAGACCGCATTCTTTACTTATGTTCACTCCGAACTGGCAAATTAAAATACCATATTAGCACCCATTCCCAACGATGGTATAGAACGTTCGAGTCTCGACTCTACAGCTGCACACCATGCACTTCCACGACAAATGCAACATGCATTACTTATATTCACACACAACCTGATCTGACAAATTAATTTATAGCGCCCATTTTCAACAACCCTTTGGTAGAGCGCATGGAAATTTCGTCAATACGATAGCAACGCAAGTCTGGGTTTGTGTGTGACGTCACGTGACGTCATATCGACAAACGCCATAAGTAATAGTGTCTGCTTTATAGTGCAAATGTGGCGTTTGGCGACCATGCTCGATCTCATGTTTTCTCTGACCAATCGGCGTCAAAGTTGGTGAATCATCTTCTCCGGCACAATATTTGCCGTGTTCCAAATTTGGACGACATTGGACGCATGGTTGAAAAGTTATAAACGCGCCAAAAGCGTGACCGAGTTATACACACACATATACACAGACAGACAGTACGACGGCTTTTATATTTATAGACTAGGGGGTTGCCCGTCACAAAATGACGGGTATATAAATGTGCTTTGTTATTTTCTAGTGTCCGCTTTCATGGACACATGGAATGGTCATGCTTCTCTTGTTGTGTTACTGGATGCACGTTGGAACACTTAATTAACTAAAATTGTATTTCTACGCACCCAGTCTACATATGAGCATGCACATATTGAACGAAACAAAATCAGTATATTATTGAAATACTACTAAGCACCGACTAAAACATACTCAATTCAGGAGCCTTCATTCGGGAGCTTGTTGCACATTTTGAACGGACCCACTTTGGAACTTGTATTCCGCATGCCGCCTAATTGTCACACGCCTGCACTGTGCGGTCCATTTGTATGAACACTTTTCAATAAAATTGTATGTTTTACCGCACCCCATCTCCCCAACCCATGTATATGCATGCACATATGGAACGCAACAATCAAAATATTGTACTTTATCTATACTGAAACAGGCTCAATTCGGGAGACTTTATTTAGCGGGGAGGGGTTTACATCCCCTTTCTGCGCATCGCGCACATTATATAATCTTAAACTGCGTAAGCTTCGTGCACATATATATAGGGAGCTTGCAGCACATTTTAAACGGACTCCCTTTGGAAGCTGTATTCAGCATGCAGCCTATAATGACCACACGCCCTGCACTGCGCGGCCCATATGTATGAACACTTTATTTCAATAAAACTATATTTCTGCCCCCACCCTCATCTCCCGAACCCACGTATATGCAGGCACATATGGAACGCAACAATCAAGATATTTTACTTTATCTATAGGGCCTACTAACTGAAGCAGGCTCTATTCGGAACCTTTATTTAGCGGGGGGGGGGCTGCAGCCCCTTGGTGAGCTTCGCGCACATTATATGAATTTAAACTGCGTGCGCTTCGCGCACATTGTGATCTTTTAAACATTTATTCTTTTATCAGATTTGCACTCAACCGAAAGATTAAACGAACATTAATTAGCGTCGGCAGTATTGTTTACACCGTAGGCCCTATTATTAGGCCTGTCCCGTGAATGTGATTTTTCTAACTGAGTTTTTTGGCGAGTTCACGGTACCCACTGGCGGGAGGTCAGACCGTCCATTCACCATCTTCCGTGTATACCGGTACTCCTTCGATACCACACTCAATGCACAACTTTCGTATCAAAGACAGCATTATTTACTTATGTTCAAACCCAACTGGCGAATTAAAATACCATATTAGAACCCATGCCCAACGACGAACGTTCGAGTCTTGACTCTGCACCCCACTACATCCACCCATTCCAAACGACGGTAGAACGTTCGAGTCTTGACTACACCCCACTATACATGCACTTCCGCGACAAAATCAACATTGTTATCTAAATTCACAATGAACCTGAACTGACACATTAATTTAGCGCTTATTTCCAACAACGCTTTGGTTTCGCGCATGGAAGTTTCGCCTACAATAGCAAAGCAAGTGTTGGTTTGCGTTCGACGTCAATGACGTCATTTGGATAAACGTCATAAGAAATAGTGTCTACTTGAGTGCAAATGCTGCATTTGGGAACCATGTTAGATCTCAGGTTTGCTTTGACCAATTGGCGTGAAATTTGGTGAGTCACCTTTTATGACACACTATAGGTCGTTGTACAAATTTGGGCCACATTGGACGCATGGTTGAAAAGTTATAAACGCGCCAAAAGCGTGACCGAGTTGTATACACAGATACACACACACACACAGACGACGGGTTTTTATATATATAGACTAGGGGGTTGCCCGTCATAAAATGACGGGTACATAAATTTTCTTTGTTATTTTCTAGTGTCCGTGTTCATGGACACATGGAATGGTCATGCTTCTCCTTTTTGTTACTGGATGCGCGTTGGAACACTTTATTTCACTAAAACTGTATTTCTATTCACCCAGTCCACATATATGCGCATGCACATATTGAACGAAACAAAATCAGTATATTATTTAAATACTATGCACCAACTGAAACATACTCAATTCAGGAGCCTACATTCGGGAGCTTGCTGCACATTTTGAACGGACCCCCTTTGGAACCTGTATTCAGCATGCCGCCTAATGATCACACGCCTGCACTGCGCGGCCCGTTTGTATGAACACTTTATTTCAATAAAACTGTATTTTTACCCCCACCCCCATCTCCCAACCCATGTATATGCATGCACATATGGAACGCAACAATCAAAATATTTTACTTTATCTATGCTAACTGAAACAGGCTCAATTCGGAATCTTTATTTAGAGGGGGGCCCACAGTCCCTTTCTGTACTTCGCGCACATTATATGGTCTTAAACTGCGTGAGCTTCGCGCACATTGGAGCTTGCAGCACATTTTAAACGGACCCTGTATTCAACATGCAGCCTATTGATCACACGCCCTGCATTGTGTGGCCCATTTGTATGAACACTTTATTTCAATAAAACTGTATTTTTGCCCCCGCCATCATCTCCCCAACCCACGTATATGCATGCACATATATATGGAACGCAACAATCAAGATATTTTACTTAATCTATACTAACTGAAACAGGCTCAATTCGGAACCTTTATTTAGCGGGGGAGGGGCCTGCAGCCCCTTTGTGAGTTTAAATTCATTATATGTATATGCATGCACATATGGAACGCAACAATCATTTTTACTTTATCTATGCTAACTGAAACAGGCTCAATTCGGAATCTTTATTTAGAGGGGGGCCTATACAGCCCCTTTCTGCGCTCCGTGCACATTATATGATCTTAAACTGCGTGAGCTTCGCGCACATATAGGGAGTTGCAGCACATTTTAAACGGACCCTGTATTCAACATGCAGCCTATTGACCATTGATCACACGCCCTGGACTGCGTGACCCATTTGTATGAACACTTTATTTCAATAAAACTGTATTTTTCCCCCACCATCATCTCCCCAATGCACATATATGGAACGCAACAATCAAGATATTTTACTTAATCTATACTAACTGAAACAGGCTCAATTCGGAACCTTTATTTAGCGGGGGGGGGCTGCAGCCCCTTTGTGAGCTTCGCGCACATTATATGAATTTAAACTGCGTGCGCTTCGCGCATTGTGATGTTTTAAACATTTATTCTTGTATCAGATTTGCACTCAACCGAAAGATTAAAAGAGCATTAATTAGCGTCGGCAGTATTGTTTACACTGTAGGCCCTATTATTGGGCCTGTCCCGGGAACGTGCTTTTTCCAACTGAGTTCCGGCGAATTTACTGAGTTCACGGTACCCACTGGCGGGAGGTCAGACTGTGTCCATTCGCCATCTTCGGTGTATACCGGTACTCCTTCGATTCCACACCCAATGTACAACTTTCGTATCAAAGACAGCATTCTTTACTTATGTTAAAACCCAACTGGAAAATTAAAATACCATATTAGCACCCATTCCCAACGACGAACGTTCGAGTCTTGACTCTGCACACCACTACATCCACCCATTCCCAACGACGGTAGAACGTTCGAGTCTTGACTCTTCACCCCACTATACATGCACTTCCGCGACAAAATCAACATTCGTTACCTAAATTCACACTGAACCTGAACTGACTATATATAGATTAATGAGTTTATGAAAACAGCATCTTTTCCATTTCAAATATGCATTAGTAGATAATAAAACAAAATGCTTCAAACTATTCGTACTGGATACGCTGAAACTTGATAATTTTCCATTGCTATGTGTAATATCCGGTATGTTCAGGTGTGAAGTGCGACGACAGAAAATTATGAGCAGATAGCATGATTATATTCGGGACATGACAATCTGCGGGATGGGATGGGATATGGGACAAAACGACAATCTGCGGGACAGAATTTCAAATTGCGTGGGACGGCCGATATCTCGAGGAATACAGGGCGTAGGGGGCTCATTTTGGTGTCTAACGAATGGCCCACGTTCGCCCTATCCAAACATATTAACCTCGCCACTAACCAAACACCAGAAGTTGCATTATTTGATCGACAACTGACCTAACATGGGGTGGAATTTGGGATAGCATGACAATCTGCGGGACAGGATTTTTAAATTGCGTGGGACGGCCGATAGCTCGAGGAATACAGCGCATAGAGGGCTACTTTTGGTGTCTAACGAAAGGTCCACATTCGCCCTATCCATACATATTGACACCGCCACTGACCGGACACCGGAAGTTACATTATTTGGTCGACAACTGACCTAACATAAAATGCCACAAACACGAAAAACTTCGTTCGACATTAATGTTTAGAATTTAGATTTCTCGATGAATACACTAGCAAACAACAAGTTTTAGGTATCAAATAACGCAGTGGAATACTGTGCATTCGTTTTTAGCTACAATATGGCTGTTGTAGTGCGAATATTGTAATGGCGAACACGCAAACACGCTCCGATAAAACAGCTAAAAATAGACTCGATGTTTACAATTACAGGATCGATTTCAGCCGGTATATTCAATATAATGGGGCGTATAGTATATCAAAATGTAGAATTAGACACAGGGAATGTATTTTTTCCCAAATGGGTCCACCAGGCGGTGAAATTGTTGCAGAAATTCGCTCCAAGATATTCGCACTTATTTTTATTTCAGTTGTGACTAAAAGCCCAGATGCCGGAGCCCAGCGACTAAAAGCCAAGTTACAAAATAGATCAACTGGTTTGAACGAATGAAAGAATATTCAAATCAAATAGTGTTTATAGACTTAAAAACTTATGTGTCCGCCATTCATATATGCGGTGAAGTTCTCATATTATCTGCCAGTAATACGCGGGGGAGGTTCTCATATGAACATATTATCTGCTGGTCATACACGGTGGAGGTTCATATTATCCACCAGTCATACACGAGGGAGGTTCTCATATTATCCTCCGGTCATACGATGGGGAGGTTCTCATATGAACATATTAACCGGCGGTCATACGCGAGGGAGGTTATCATATTATCCACTGGTTATACGCCAGGGAGGTTCTCATATTCGAGGGAGGTTCTCATATTATCCACCGGTTATACGCGAGGGAAGTTTTCTTATTATCCTCCAGTCATACGCGGGGGAGGTTCTTATATGAACATATTATCTGCCGGTCATACCGGTGGAGGTTCATATTATCCACCAGTCATACACGAGGGAGGTTCTCATATTATCCTCCCGTCATACGATGGGGAGGTTCTCATATGAACATATTAACCGGCGGTCATACGCGAGGGAGGTTATCATATTATCCACTGGTTATACGCGAGGGAGGTTCTCATATTCGAGGGAGGTTCTCATATTATCCACCGGTTATACGTGAGGGAGGTTCTCATATTATCCTCCGGTCATACATAGGGGAGGTTCTCATATGCACATATTATCTGCCGGTCATACGCGGTGGAGGTTCATATTATCCGCCGGTCATACGCGAGGGAGGTTCTCATATTATCCTCCGGTCATACGTGGGGGAGGTTCTGATATGAAGATATTATTCGCTGGTCATACGCGGTGGAGGTTCATGTTATCCGCCGGTCATATGCGAGGGAAGTTCTCATATTATCCTCCGGTCATACGTGGTGGAGGTTCTGATATGAACATATTATTCGCCGGTCATACGCGGTGGAGGTTCATATTATCCACCAGTCATACACGGTGGAGGTTCTCATATGAACATATTATCCACTGGTCATACGCGGTGGAGGTTCATATTATCCGCCGGTCATACGCGAGGGAAGTTCTCATATTATCCACCGGTCATATGCGAGGGAGGTTCTCATATTATCCTCCGATCATACGTTGGTGAATGTTCTCATATGAACATATTATCCGCGGTCATACGCGGTGGAGGTTCATATTATCCGCCGATCATACGCGAGGGAAGTTCTCATATTATCCTTCGATCATATGTGGGGGAGGTTCTGATATGAACATATTATCTGCCGGTCATACGCGAGGGAAGTTCTCATATTATCCTCCGGTCATACGATGGGGAGGTTCTCATATGAACTTATTATCCGCCGGTCATACGCGAGGGAGGTTCTCATATTATCCACCGGTTATACGTGAGGGAGGTTCTCATATTAGCCTCCGGTCATACATAGGGGAGGTTCTCATATGAACATATTATCTGCCGGTCATACGCGGTGGAGGTTCATATTATCCGCCAGTCATACGCGAGGGAAGTTCTCATATTATCCTCCAGTCATACGCGGGGGAGGTTCTGATATGAACATATTATCTGCCGGTCATACGCGAGGGAAGTTCTCATATTATCCTCCGGTCATACGATGGGGAGGTTCATATGAAGATATTATCCGCCGGTCATACGCGAGGGAGGTTCTCATATTATCCACCGGTCATACGCGAAGGAGGTTCTCATATTATTCTCCGGTCATATGTAGGGGAGGTTCTCATATGAACATATTATCTGCCAGTCATATGCGGTGGAGGTTTATATTATACGCCGGTCATACGCGAGGGAAGTTTTCATATTATCCTCCAGTCATACGCGGGGGAGGTTCTGATATGAACATATTATCTGCCGGTCATACGCGAGGGAAGTTCTCATATTATCCTCCGGTCATACGATGGGGAGGTTCTCATATGAACATATTATCCGCCGGTCATACGCGAGGGAGGTTCTCATATTATCCACCGGTTATACGCGAGGGAGGTTCTCATATTAGCCCCCGGTCATACATAGGGGAGGTTCTCATATGAACATATTATCTGCCGGTCATACGCGGTGGAGGTTCATATTATCCGCCAGTCATACGCGAGGGAGGTTCTCATATTATCCTCCAGTCATACGTGGGGGAGGTTCTGATATGAACATATTATTCGCCGGTCATACGCAGTGGAGGTTCATATTATCCACCAGTCATACGCGAGGGAAGTTCTCATATTATCCTCCGATCATATGTGGGGGAGGTTCTGATATGAACATATTATCCGCCGGTCATATGCGGTGGAGGTTCATATTATCCGCCGGTCATATGTGAGGGAGGTTCTCATATTATCCTCCGGTCATACGTTGGGGAGGTTCTCATATGAACATATTATCCGCCGGTCATACACGGTGGAGGTTCATATTATCCACCGGTCATACGTAGGGGAGGTTCTCATATGAACATATTATCCGCCGGTCATACGCAGTGGAGGTTCTCATATGAACATATTATCCGCCGGTCATACGCGGTGGAGGTTCTCATATGAACATATTATCTGCCTGTCATACGCGGTGGAGGTTCATATTATCCACCGGTCATACGCGAGGCAAGTTCTCATATTATCCTTCGGTCATAGGTGGGGAAGGTTCTGATATGAACATATTATCTGCCGGTCATACGCGGTGGGGGTTCATATTATCCACCGGTCATACGCGTTGGAGGTTCTCATATGAACATATTATCTGCCGGTCATATGCGAGGGAGGTTCTCATATTATCTTCCGGTCATACATTGGGGAGGTTCTCATATGAACATATTATCCGCCGGTCATACACGGTGGAGGTTCATATTATCCACCGGTCATACGTAGGGGAGGTTCTCATATGAACATATTATCCGCCGGTCATACGCAGTGGAGGTTCTCATATGAACATATTATCCGCCGGTCATACGCGGTGGAGGTTCTCATATGAACATATTATCCGCCTGTCATACGCGGTGGAGGTTCATATTATCTACCGGTCATATGCGAGGGAAGTTCTCATATTATCCTTCGGTCATAGGTGGGGAAGGTTCTGATATGAACATATTATCTGCCGGTCATACGCGGTGGAGGTTCATATTATCCACCGGTCATACGCGTTGGAGGTTCTCATATGAACATATTATCTGCCGGTCATATGCGAGGGAGGTTCTCATATTATCCACCGGTCACACCCGAGGGAGGATATGACAGGCGGATAATATGTTCATATGAGGACCTCCCCAACGTATGACCAGAGGATAATATGAGAACCTCCCTCGCGTATGACCGGTGGATAATATGAACCTCCACCGCGTATAACCGGCAGATAATATGTTCATATCAGAACCTCCCCCGCGTATGACCGGAGGATAATATGAGAACTTCCCTCGCGTATGACCGGCGGATAATATGAACCTCCACCGCGTATGACCGGCAGATAATATGTTCATATGAGAACCTCCCCCGCGTATGACTGGCAGATAATATGAGAACCTCCACCGCATATGAATGTCGGACACATAAGTTTTTAAGTCTATAAACACTATTTGATTTGAATATTCTTTTGAATAGTCTTACCATTGACATATTCATTCGTTCAAACCAGTTGATCTATTTTGTAACTTGGCTTTTAGTCGCTGGGCTCCGGCATCTGGGCTTTTAGTCACAACTGACATAAAAATAAGTGAGAATATCTTGGAGCGAATTTCTGCAACAATTTCACCGCCTGGTGGACCCATTTGGAAAAAAATACATTCCCTGTGTCTAATTCTACATTTTGATATACTATACGCCCCATTATATTGAATATACCGGCTGAAATCGATCCTGTAATTGTAAACATCGAGTCTATTTTTAGCTGTTTTATCGGAGCGTGTTTGCGTGTTCGCCATTACAAAATTCGCCCTAAAACAGCCATATTGTAGCTAAAAACGAATGCACAGTATTCCACTGCGTTATTTGATACCTAAAACTTGTTGTTTGCTAGTGTATTCAACGAGAAATCTAAATTCTAAACATTAATGTCAAACGCAGTTTTTCGTGTTTGTGGAATTTTATGTTAGGTCAGTTGTCGACCGAATAATGTAACTTCCGGTGTCCGGTCAGTGGCGGGGTTAATATGTGTGGATAGGGCGAATCTGGACCTTTCGTTAGACACCAAAAGTAGCCCTCTACGCGCTGTATTCCTCGAGCTATCGGCCGTCCCACGCAATTTGAAAATCCTGTCCCGCAGATTGTCATGCTATCCCAAATTCCACCCCATGTTAGGTCAGTTGTCGATCAAATAATGCAACTTCTGGTGTTTGGTTAGTGGCGGGGTTAATATGTTTGGATAGGGCGAACGTGGGCCTTTCGTTAGACACCAAAATGAGCCCCCTACGCCCTGTATTCCTCGAGATATCGGCCGTCCCACGCAATTTGAAATTCTGTCCCGCAGATTGTCGTTTTGTCCCATATCCCATCCCATCCCGCAGATTGTCATGTCCCTTATATTCTGTGTTATTAGTCCCAGAATGTTCAACTCTTACTCTGGCATTTTTGCTTGGGAGCTCAGATATCGCTTCCATATAGACTAATTCAAATCATGGATTTGTTCACTTTAACAGCGCGAACGTCATTGTGAGATATGTTGTGTCCGCATGCAATATCCTGGCATATAGTATTGAAACTATACGTTAGTATAATGGTGTATTTATTGATACATACCGAGCTTATAACTGTGGCATTATCCCACTCTCCCGAACAATAATACACATTGGTTTCCACAAATCCTCCGGTTCCACGGGCGTTTTCCCAACGCAAAGTGTATGTTGATGAGTCCATAAATTCAACGGTGACGTTTTCTGGCCTCGGCAAATCTGAAGAACAAATCATAAAACATAATAAAAGGTCAGTCGACCACAGTGTACCCCGACAACGTGGCAAGTCGATGCCGCTTTGTTACAGAAATTTAAAAAAAAATGTTGAAAAGGGTTAATAACTCCGTAAATAAAAAATCCGTCATCTATATACATTTTGCACATCTCAATATGTGGGTAACAATACTCTGAAGTTTCAAATATCTACGATCAAATCTGTAGGAGGAGTTGATTACACCATGAATAAAATTATAAGTCGAAAAGGGTTAATAACTCTGTCAAAAAAAGGAGTTGATTACACCATGAAGGTACCCTCATACTGAAAATTATAAAAAATGTTGAAATTTTCTAAGTCGAAAAAGGTACCCCGTCAATTACACGTAATCTGCTTAATTGTACCAAATGCATTGCGAAAAGGGATATTGAACTGCTGAAGTGGTGTGCATGTCGGTCAAATTAAGTTTCCTTCCTGTATTTCGGTATACCCCGTCGATTACACGTCATTTGCATAACATACGCTCGACTATTTTCGTTATAATTGAGTTAAACAGCGTTCTGGAGAATCTGGTGAACTGTACCCTGTGGACTTCCGAACCCGGTGCACTACTGGAAGGGAATTTGAACTGCTGAACTGGTAAGAGATCGACCAAATGGTGTTTCCATTACAAGTCACCTGAACAACCTCCACCGACGATCGTCGTTATAATTGAGTTAAACTGCGTTTTGGAGAATCTACTGAACTATACCAAATGTACTGCGGAACTGGATTTTTAACTGCTGAGCAAACATGGCGGTCTGTAAAATGGATTCCGCTCTCTGCATTTGATTATACCCGATCCATTACAAGTCATTAATAAATTATAATATGTGTCCTACATCTGCTCTTATTCCGCCAAATATATGGTCCTGCAACTGGGATACAACTACCCCCGCTTAACAGAATTAATTTCACCACCCAATGTTAGGCCTATATCAAAGTATTGCATATCAGACTTGATTACCACCTCAATTATATAATACTAGCAGGTTAGCCCGCCACCGGCGGCGTTTGTTCGAAACATGACATTTTTTTTCATTATTTGGTTTTTATTTATATTTTTTTAAATATATTTTAATATTAATTTAATGTTTTTTAAATTTAATTTATGTTTTTAATATTAATTTAATGTTTTTTTTAATTTAATTTATGTTTTTTTGAATTTTTTAATATTTATTTAATTATTAATTTAATTTAATTCTTTTTTATAATTTAATTCTTTGTTTTATGAAAAATCCCCCCTTCCTAGGAACGACAGACAACGCATTCTTTGTTTTTCAATGAGTTAATTCATGGTACCCGTCCTAAACTTCCCCGTTATTTAACTCCCCGTGGCCATTGAGCAGCCCCTGACATAGGTTGTCCACCCTTACGAGATGGTCAATAGAACTCGATGAAATCCCCCCCTTCCTAGGAACGACAGACAACGCATTCTTTGTTTTCCTTTTTTTAACACTGATTCCCGGAAACGACTCACATAAGCATTCACGCTTGATGTCGAATCCGGTATTGCATTGAAAACAAACGCGATAACATTGCATTGAATTGCCCGTCATACAGATAAGTAGATAGCGAAAACGACGCTCTTTATATAGACACTTCAGAAAACTGACGCTCTTTAACTATCAACGCGATTAACCCCCGCCGTGCCTTTGCGGTGATTTTGAGAGTGGAGAACGCGTGCTCTGAGCTTCTCCAAAACGCCGCGACGACGATTCCAGTGGGTTTTTACATTTAGATGGGAAGTTTGAACTCAATCGAGCGAACCGTTTTCAATTCTATGAAGTACACATATATAGCAGGGTAGCCCGCCACCGGCGGCTTGTCCGAAACATGACATTTTTTTGTTTTTCAATGAGTTAATTGTGACATTTGTTTATATTTTTTTTTAATTTTTAGCTCCACGCGTTTCAATAAGAAAAAATTGTACCCGGTAGCTCCACCCGTTTCCGAGATCTGGTCTGCGCATGCGCGAAGCTGGCGTCGCACGGGCTCGGCGACCCGATCAAATTTGTACCCGGCCCAAGATACATTCACATAGCAAATTTCAAGTCGATAGCTCCACCCGTTTCCGAGATCTCGTCTGCGCATGCGCTGCACGGGCGTCGCATGGGCTCGGCGACCCGATAAAATTTGTACCCGGTGCAAGATACATTCACATAGCAAATTTCAGGTCGATAGCTCCACCCGTTTCCGAGATCTGCCTTTCTGCATAATATTTCGAGCGATAACATTGCATTGAAATGTCAGACTCCCATCGTGAACCTCAACACGAAGTAAACACGTGTTTCGAGCGATAACATTGCATTGAAATGACTCCCATCGTGAACCTCAAGACGACGTAAAACACGTGTTGCGTTCTAGGAAATGCACTCAATGCAGATGCTAATAACGTTGACTTCGTATATATATATATATAATGACGTTATTAACCCCGGCCGTGCCGTTTGAGCTGATTTTTATGACTGGGAGTGGAGTACGGGTGCTCGGAGCTTCTGGAAAACGCGTGGACGACATCGTACGTGCCATTTTACCTTTAGATAGGAAGTTTGAGCTCAATCTGTCCAGCCGTTCCCGTCCTAATGTACTATTTCGAGCGATAACAATTGTCAGACTCCCATCGTGAACCTCAACACGAAGTAAACACGTGTTTCGAGCGATAACATTGCATTGAAGTCAGACTCCCATCGTGGTCCCCCAAGACGACGTAAACACGTGTTTGTTCCGGTATAACTTTGGAGACTCTGACTTCATATATATATATAATGACGTTATTAACCCCGGCCGTGCCGTTTGAGCTGATTTCGATGACTGGGAGTGGATAAAGGGTGCTCAGAGCTTCTCGAAAACACGATTACGGCGGTGTCGGTGGGATTTTACACTTACATACGAAATTTGATCTCAATCTGTACACGCGTTTTGGATTCTATGAAGTACATACATACATATATATATACGAAGTCTCAAAATATATAGTACTAGCAGGTTAGCCCGCCACCGGCGGCTTGTCCGAAACATGACATTTTTTTAATATTTGTTTTTAATTTTTAGCTCCACGCGTTTCAATAAGAAAAATTTGTACCCGGTAGCTCCACCCGTTTCCGAGATCTGGTCTGCGCATGCGCGAAGCTGGCGTCGCACGGACTCGGCGACCCGATAAAATTTGTACCCGGCGCAAGATACATTCACATAGCAAATTTCAAGTCGATAGCTCCACCCGTTTCCGAGATCTCGTCTGCGCATGCGCTGCACGGGCGTCGCATGGACTCGGCGACCCGATAAAATTTGTACCCGGTGCAAGATACATTCACATAGCAAATTTCAGGTCGATAGCTCCACCCGTTTCCGAGATCTGCCTTTCTGCATAATATTTCGAGCGATAACATTGCATTGAAATGTCAGACTCCCATCGTGAACCTCAACACGAAGTAAACACGTGTTTCGAGCGATAACATTGCATTGAAATGACTCCCATCGTGAACCTCAAGACGACGTAAAACACGTGTTGCGTTCTAGGAAATGCACTCAATGCAGATGCTAATAACGTTGACTTCGTATATATATATATAATGACGTTATTAACCCCGGCCGTGCCGTTTGAGCTGATTTTTATGACTGGGAGTGGAGTACGGGTGCTCGGAGCTTCTGGAAAACGCGTGGACGACATCGTACGTGGAGTTTTACCTTTAGATAGGAAGTTTGAGCTCAATCTGTCCAGCCGTTCCCGTCCTAATGTACTATTTCGAGCGATAACAATTGTCAGACTCCCATCGTGAACCTCAACACGAAGTAAACACGTGTTTCGAGCGATAACATTGCATTGAAGTCAGACTCCCATCGTGGACCCCCAAGACGACGTAAACACGTGTTTGTTCCGGTATAACTTTGGAGACTCTGACTTCATATATATATATAATGACGTTATTAACCCCGGGCGTGCCGTTTGAGCTGATTTCGATGACTGGGAGTGGATAAAGGGTGCTCAGATCTTCTCGAAAACACATCTACGCCGGTGTCGGTGGGATTTTACACTTACATACGAAATTTGATCTCAATCTGTACACGCGTTTTGGATTCTATGAAGTACACACACACACACACACATACACACATATATACGAAGTCTCAAAATATATAGTATAGACTAGCAGGTTAGCCCGCCACCGGCGGCTTGTCCGAAACATGACATTTTTATATATATTTTTTTTTAATTTTTAGCTCCACGCGTTTCAATAAGAAAAAATTGTACCCGGTAGCTCCACCCGTTTCCGAGATCTGGTCTGCGCATGCGCGAAGCTGGCTTCGCACGGGCTCGGCGACCCGATCAAATTTGTACCCGGCCCAAGATACATTCACATAGCAAATTTCAAGTCGATAGCTCCACCCGTTTCCGATATCTCGTCTGCGCATGCGCTGCACGGGCGTCGCATGGGCTCGCCGACCCGATAAAATTTGTACCCGGCGCAAGATACATTCACATTGCAATTTTCAAGTCGATAGCTCCACCCGTTTCCGAGATCTGCCTTTTTAATCGAGATAAATGCATTTCGTACTCGTCCTAATGTACTATTTCGAGCGATAACAATTGTCAGACTCCCATCGTGAACCTCAACACGAAGTAAACACGTGTTTCGAGCGATAACATTGCATTGAAGTCAGACTCCCATCGTGGACCCCCAAGACGACGTAAACACGTGTTTGTTCCCGTATAACTCTGGAGACTCTGACTTCATATATATATATAATGACGTTATTAACCCCGGCCGTGCCGTTTGAGCTGATTTTAATGACTGGGAGTGGAGTACGGGTGCTCGGAGCTTCTGGAAAACGCGTGGACGACATCGTACGTGGGTTTTACCTCTAGATGGGAAGTTTGAGCTCAATCTGTCCAGCCGTTGTACTATTTCGAGCGATAACAATTGTCAGACTCCCATCGTGAACCTCAACACGAAGTAAACACGTGTTTCGAGCGATAACATTGCATTGAAGTCAGACTCCCATCGTGGACCCCCAAGACGACGTAAACACGTGTTTGTTCCGGTATAACTCTGGAGACTCTGACTTCATATATATATATAATGACGTTATTAACCCCGGCCGTGCCGTTTGAGCTGATTTTGATGAATGGGAGTGGAGAACGGGTGCTCTGAGCTTTTCTAAACTGCGACTACGGCGGTGTCGGTGGGATTTTACACTTACATACGAAATTTGAGCTCGATCGGATCAGTCGTTTTGGATTCTATGAAGTACACACACACATATATACACACATATATACACACATATATACGAAGTCTCAAAATATATAGTATAGACTAGCAGGTTAGCCCGCCACCGGCGGCTTGTCCGAAACATGACATTTTTATATATATATTTTTTTAATTTTTAGCTCCACGCGTTTCAATAAGAAAAAATTGTACCCGGTAGCTCCACCCGTTTCCGAGATCTGGTCTGCGCATGCGCGAAGCTGGCTTCGCACGGGCTCGGCGACCCGATCAAATTTGTACCCGGCCCAAGATACATTCACATAGCAAATTTCAAGTCGATAGCTCCACCCGTTTCCGATATCTCGTCTGCGCATGCGCTGCACGGGCGTCGCATGGGCTCGCCGACCCGATAAAATTTGTACCCGGCGCAAGATACATTCACATTGCAATTTTCAAGTCGATAGCTCCACCCGTTTCCGAGATCTGCCTTTTTAATCGAGATAAATGCATTTCGTACTCGTCCTAATGTACTATTTCGAGCGATAACAATTGTCAGACTCCCATCGTGAACCTCAACACGAAGTAAACACGTGTTTCGAGCGATAACATTGCATTGAAGTCAGACTCCCATCGTGGACCCCCAAGACGACGTAAACACGTGTTTGTTCCCGTATAACTCTGGAGACTCTGACTTCATATATATATATAATGACGTTATTAACCCCGGCCGTGCCGTTTGAGCTGATTTTAATGACTGGGAGTGGAGTACGGGTGCTCGGAGCTTCTGGAAAACGCGTGGACGACATCGTACGTGGGTTTTACCTCTAGATGGGAAGTTTGAGCTCAATCTGTCCAGCCGTTGTACTATTTCGAGCGATAACAATTGTCAGACTCCCATCGTGAACCTCAACACGAAGTAAACACGTGTTTCGAGCGATAACATTGCATTGAAGTCAGACTCCCATCGTGGACCCCCAAGACGACGTAAACACGTGTTTGTTCCGGTATAACTCTGGAGACTCTGACTTCATATATATATATAATGACGTTATTAACCCCGGCCGTGCCGTTTGAGCTGATTTTGATGAATGGGAGTGGAGAACGGGTGCTCTGAGCTTTTCTAAACTGCGACTACGGCGGTGTCGGTGGGATTTTACACTTACATACGAAATTTGAGCTCGATCGGATCAGTCGTTTTGGATTCTATGAAGTACACACACACATATATACACACATATATACACACATATATACGAAGTCTCAAAATATATAGTATAGACTAGCCGATGAGCCCGACGTTGTCCGGGCTATTGAAAAACTAAATTTCAAGTCGATAGCTCTACCCGTTTCCGAGATCTGGTCTGCGCATGCGCGAAGCTGGCGTCGCACGGGCTCGGCGACCCGATAAAATTCGTATCCGGGGCAAGATACATTCACATAGCAAATTTCAAGTCGATAGCTCCACCCGTTTCCGAGATCTCGTCTGCGCATGCGCGAAGCTGGTGTCGCACGGGCTCGGCGACCCGATATAATTCGTATCCGGGGCAAGATACATTCACATAGCAAATTTCAAGTCGATAGCTCCACCCGTTTCCGAGATCTCGTCTGCGCATGCGCGAAGCGGCGCCGCACGGGCTCGCCAATACGACAACGTTCACCGCCTGGTCAAACTACACTCACGTACCAAGTTTCGTCCCGATCGGTCGAGAATCGTAGATTTGTATTAATGACAGACAGACAGACAGACAAACATACAGACAGAGGTCTTCAAAATATATAAGAGATAGATAACTTACTTTGTTTCATATTTTATTGATCATCCCATATATACATTTCAAACAAATTTCACACTGTTATAGCAACTTAGGTGGAGCTCCTCTCCCAAGGAAAAAGGATGGTGGTGCACAGAAGAAAAATTTAAATGCATAAAAGTTGCACACAAAACAAAAATTCTGACAAAACACACAAATACAATATGGAATGTTCAAGATTGGTATGGGGTAAGGGAATATAGTTTTATATCGTATGTTTATGTTTCGTGCATGTTGTTCTTTTTTTATGTTAACTCATTCAGTGCCAGGTTTCCTGTGGAAAACGCTGCCCAGGAACCAGGTTTCCTGGGGAAAAAGCCATAATTTACACTAGCTATATATTTAGTTTGATTATTCAATATTGGAAAGAATTGAACTGACAGCAGGAATTGATATTATAGGCCCTACTCACGAAGTTCTTTGAAAGTCCAATTTCGGTACTATAGGGTCATCACAGGTCCAAAAGTTCGTGTTGCCATGGCAACGAGTACTTCAAATTAACACCGATTGTGTGACCATCTAACTAACATATTCTGTGCAGTTTTAGGCATTTATTTTGCTGGTGGAATAACATAGCATTATGTTATGGCAAGGATCGGAAGTGGGGGGGGGGGTGATAAATGAGGCCCTTCGAATTTTCTAAATGGGATGACGTTTACAATAACCGATTTACTAGAGAAGCAGATGCCAAAACAGAAAACAATTTGAAAAGTTATCGCTTCCGTTCGATAGGCCTACAACTATTGTTCTATAACTGTGCGGCGTATACTTCCCGTTCGTGTGATATACGTATCTACATGTACAGCGTCAATGAATCATCATTTTGGGCCATCGGAGTAACCCGGTGAAAATTCTATCGAATTCAGCGCATCGAAAAACCCCATCACTACCAAATTTCAGTTCGATATATTAAAAGATATAAGAGCAAGCTTACTGTTTCCTATAGTAATTTATCATCGTAATTTGGCGAACCCATTAAGGTACATAGCTTGATAGACGTTGTCCAAATCATCGTTCCTCGATCGTTTGGTGTTAAACCAAGTGTTCGATGGATCAGGGAATGACCGACTTGATAGTAATCGTCCTTTACGCAATCGAAGTCGGTTTCCATTAACAGATATGTACGGTGTATACGTTGACCTCTCAGATGGTTTGAACTCTGCAAGACTTTAGCCACGCCCACAAAACACATTTTTTCACCACCTATATTCAGACGGCTCTATCTCCTGAATTCCTCAACGTACGGAGCTGACCGATACGTCGTTTGAACGGAGATATCTTCGGCTAGGCCATGGTTTACAGTTGAATATGCGCATGCGCGTATAAACAGACCACCCGCACCCCCCCCCCCCCCCCCCCCCACGATGAAAATTAAGACAAAACGTGACTTGTAATCCGCAGTGTTTTAAGCATGTACAACAACATTAAAACTGTAAGTTTTTCGCCCAGTAGAGCATGTTTTAAACGAGATGTTCTGGGCGACGGATATATCCGTCGCCGGCACATGGATGGCGCTTTCGGGCACTGAATGAGTTAATATACAACTGATAATGTTCACTAAATGTAATGCATCTGTTCATCGCCAAATCGCAATGAGTTTATAATATATTTTTGGACAGCTGCAAACAATTGGTAATTTCCTTCATTGGAAAGTGAGACTGATCCACAAAGTAGATCGGCAACATGTATTTGATATAGTCCAATTCGCACTATTTTTTCTTCAAGGTTGGCCCTTTCTTTTTGATAAAAGGGACAAGTAGAAAAATAATGGTCAGCGTCCTCGTTTTGGTAGCCACTACTACATTCAGGGTTACTTATTAAGTGATTTTGACATTCAAATCACTGCATTTATTTCGGAGTCTGCATAACAGAATGTTAGCTTTCCTTTTGCCGCTGGAATAAAACATTGGTGGTTTAAGTGTCCCAGATTGGGGGTTTACAAGATTAGAAAAGGTAGTAATTGATGCGCTTTGTTGGGCTATTTTCTCTAGGCCATTCCATATCGAAATCATAGAAGGAAGGAAACTACTATTTGTATGCTGAGAGCCTGGTACAAAATGTCTAACAAAGTTGGGATTTCTGAACTCATACCTGTTGTCCGTTATGTCGCCAGTTGTTGGGGGTGTTTAGGATATAGGATGGTGCGTTATTGGTCATGATTTGATAAGTGAGACATAATTTATACCAGTCTCTGCGTTGTTCGAGAGTATTCCATCCAAGTTCACGCAATAAGTTAGCATTTGAGACAGATCTAGTGACACCACTGACAATTCGTGCTGCATCATAATGTAGATCATCTAGCTTACGGAGGCGGTATGCTGGTGCATTATCCCAGATGACATCACCATAATCCATTAAAGGAAAAATGAAAAAGTTATACATAATCTCAAGTGTGCGTCTAATCAAAAAATATCTCAACTTTCTTAGTTGTGATATTCTTGATGCTACACTCTTACACATATTATTTATTTGGATATCCCAGTCCAGGTTGGATTGCAGAACGATTCCTATGTGCCTGTGAGATGAGACAGTTTCTATGGCGGAGTCATGCAGTGACAAATCCATGGCATTTGTACTGGAGGGCCTAACAGAGAACACAATTGTCTTTGTTTTGTCCGGATTAAAATTTACAAGCCATTGTTTTGCCCAAGCAGAGATACGATCAAGATCGGCCGATAGATTAGAGCTGGTTCTTCAATCGAAGAACTGGCATTCGTGAAACAAGAATATCCTTGAGGGACTCCTGTATGGAGATACATATAATCAGACGCAGCATCAGAAACGACCACACACTGTTTCCTGTTTGATATATAGTCGCTAATCCACAATAAAAGGTCTCCCTCTGCTCCATATTCTTTAAGTTTGTGTATATATAACTTACTGAGAACGTGAGGCGGGATCACCAACGTTACTGGGCTTGAGTGACCAGCGTTTGTAACTCCACTTATTTCTATTGTATACATCTGGGTATTGTGATGGTGAAGTTGAACATCGGTCATTGCAGAAGTGCCTCTGACAGTCTTTATGGAACCATAGTGTCCAGGTTTCAGTTTGTTGCCGGGATATTTGTTTTTAACGAAGGATATTTGGTCGCGGATCCCGGCCCGCACTTCGTAGTGCATTTGCCCATGCCACAGCTGTGTTGGTATTTTCTAAGAAAAGAATAATAAATAAATAATATTTTACAAAATCACCGATATCAGCTCAATAGAAGACCGGCATTACAAACAAGACAGTCAAGACACATAATCACTGTCTGAATATCCTGTGCATGATGCCTATAGGTAAAACTGACATGACCGCGTGTGATTGAAACACAGAAATACATTTTGTAAATGGATATAAGCCATATCATGATAAGATACATGTAGCCTTTTGATTAGTTACAACCTGCGTTTCAAATTTTCAAAGTCATCTGAAGCAGTATGCAAGGACGGGTCAAATCGCCCAGTCAAGAATACTGACGCCAAGAATACTGACGCCAGGATTGAACCCTTGGGTTGGTTGTCAATGATACGCCCATCAACTGAAACAGACCTACAGTATGCAGAGCAGCAAATAAATTGTTTGTATAAATGTTATTGACACCAGGAACATAATTTCTACATGGATGTCAAAAGTAGTTCGCGCCCTACTCTGTCATCATGTAGAAAAGTGTTTATACCTATAAATTACACAACATGAAGTCAAAATAATATGGGTCCTTTGACAGTCCAGGGCAGCGGATATGTGATATTACACGAACAGCTTTGAAGTTACAAGTTGCTGTCATGGATATTCACCAGAACATGAATTTGTTATATAAAGTCCGACTCTGGGGTCAGCTGTAATAATAGTTCAAGGACTGGTTCCGTCCATGATCTTCGGATTGACAAGGTCTTCAAAACGCTACCAAGTGACAATCTTTCCTTGGCTAAATATTAACACTTTAATGTAAGTCAGCATCGCCAAAATAAAGGTCATGTTCGATTAACTTTCGATCAACTTTTGTACCGAGCCAACGCGATATTCAGAACGTTACAGGACTTACGGGAGTGGCACCACCGTTTTCCCAACAATGAAAATTTCTGGATCAACCCTGCTGAAATTGACACATTCGCCCCATTATTTAGAACATTGCCAGGATTTACGGTAAGTAGGGAGTGGCACAACCGTTTTCCAAACGATGGGTATGAAATTTCTGGATCAACCCTGCTGAAATTGACACATTCGCCCCATTATTTAGAACATTGCCAGGATTTACGGAAAGTAGGGAGTGGCACAACCGTTTTCCAAACGATGGCTATTTCTGGATCAACCCTGCTGAAATCGACACAATCGCCCCAAGATTCGACGAAAACAATTTAAAGTTTGAACCCTCCACGATTTCTGATATTCGCGTGTTTAAACTTGTGTGTGTGTTCAATGTGATTAATGTAACTTGTGTGTGTGTTCAATGTGATTAATGTAACCTGTGTGTGTGTTCAATGTGATTAATGTAACTTGTGTGTGTGTTCAATGTGATTAATGTAACTTGTGTGTGTGCTCAATGTGATTAATGTAACTTGTGTGTGTGTTCAATGTGATTAATGTAACTTGTGTGTGTGTTCAATGTGATTAATTTTCCAAATGTAACAGCTTGTGTCTCTTTCGTGTAATCATCATGTTTTTGTCTTGGGATAAAAATCTCGAAAAGGTTAAAAGAGTTATGTAACAACTAACAATATCCTATAACAGCTGGTCGCCGTCAGTATGTTAAATCGAATTTATTTTGTAATTTCAGGAACCATTATCTCTCCTTATTATAGTGTCCAACAGGAGATTTTATTTCAGTTGTGAATTGATTGATGTTTCTCTTTGATACCTTGTCTTTATAGCACAGCCATGATAATAATTTTCCTATAAGCTTATTAGACGCATGTGTCTCAGCTGAGTCATACTGAATCATCACATATGGGCACAGGTTCATTGTCTCTTAGGTTGACCAATCAGTATGACTGAATGTTGAGACAAATGAAATCAGCTTGGATTAGTTTCCACTTTCCCAGAAGATGCATACATTCTTTCTCGCCCAGATTTACAGAGAAGTTGTCCAGCAATTGATATCCGTGACTGTTTGCTAGTATACATGTGTTAGTCATATCTAATGAATATCATCATATCTGATAACTCCGACTTAGTGAAAGGGAAAACCTGGGAGAGTTATAGTAAAAATACTCACTGCATAGCGAACCAAATTTTATTCAGCATGTGCTTCTGGGAGAAACAGATGAACATAAGAAAGCACAACAATGATATCCACATACCTGCCAATAGATAATTATCTTCGTAGGTTGCATGTTTGGTATCGTGAAACATCCAGCTGGAACAGGTCGAAGTCGTCCTGGAACTGAAAGAACAGAGAGGAAGAGTGAAAATACATTAATATATGTATCTACCAGTTGTTACAAATATTCCGTGAAATAAAAATGGCGTCCAAAATGGCTTCCAAAATGATCGTTTTGTTTGTGAGATAATTTGTTTCATTTTCTTGAAAATAATCAATGTTCAGTCGTTTTGGAAGTCATCTTGGACGGGGTATGTAACGTATAAGACAGAAGATGTAACGGAGAACATAAAGTATTATGGCGGACAAGATGGCGGAAATAATGAGATTTAATTTAGGACCCGTATATATTTCTAAGCAAAGTTAAGTTCAGACATTCTGGCCCAATACATAATTTGTCTGCAGTCAGTGTCAATGCATGCGTAATTACTGAAAATGGGCTGCAAAATTGTATATCGAAGTTATATATAGTTAGCCCTGATCCAACATGGTGATATTTATTAAATACACAAATATATTGGTAGAGTGCACTTCTAATTAATAGCTTATTTATCAAAAGTAGAGATTGCTCTCATAATCATCTTATGAAGCAACTCAATGCTGAAGTGCTTGACACCTTAAGGATTTAAAGGATTTCCATGTAAAATGCCCCTGATGTTTTAACTGAGTGTTTCTTTTCTAACTTTGTTGTGGACTTTTAATTTCACATCTCCCACATCCATTAATGGTTTGCTAGATTTAAAACATTTCCATTTAGAAATATAAAAAAACGGAAAATGAAGCTAAACGAGAATTTATGCCATAGCCTATATATGTTATAATCTATTATTCTAATTTCTACACTTACTCCCTTCTCGTGTTGTAACCGTCTTTGTTTGGGTTAAGTCGCTCCAGTAATCGCTCACCATTAGCTTGACGGATAGCGATATATTGTATAACGTGAATGGCGTGAGATTCCTGAGCTGGTAGCTGTAGAATTCCACTGGATTCACATGTGGCTGTTTGCTGAAATGTACCTATTGCAGAAAAAAGTTTAAAAGCCACATAATGCATTCCATAGACAAAAGTCTTCTTAATGCATATGTCATCGATGATAATTTACACATAACATGTTATCCTCGTTGCATTCGACGGAGAAGAATAACTAAAGTTTCAAAACAGGTTTGACTTTATGGCATCATGGAACATAGAATCGAAAAGTTATTAAAATATCTTAGCTTATCGTTGATAAATATATTGATCGGAAACAGAAGGGTTTTTTTCTACCTCAAACCAGACATCCACGCCGATTATGTGTCTGGAATTATTTTACATAGCGCATACAATGAATACACGGGTTTGAATGCACATATAAGACTATGTCTTACAAGAATACACACATTATTTACCTCTGAAAGTCGAATCTAATATCGCAGATCCCTATCAACAAAAATAAATCTGAGATTTAACATTTGGAATAATTTCCAATCAGCTGTTTTCATTCAGCAGTGTTGTGGTTTATCGTGAGGGGATAGAACACATGTTTAGCAGAAATGGTTGTCGTCTACCGTTTAAAGGCCTCATCTCGCATTGTATATTTTTAATTTTGTTTTATTTTCGTCATGCTGACATACTCTGTCTATTTTGTTATGAATTAAACCTACAATACAGCAGATGTCTGATATTGTACTCACCGCCGACTTGCCACTATCGGATGCCACATGGACTTTATACTGAAGAGTCTGTCCAAAGTGATCATCATGCCAGGTTAGTTGGACTGTAGTATTAGTAGAGGACCCATTCCTTATGTTTAAGTCTTTAACAGGGTCCAATTTCACTGTAACACATATATATATATATATATATATATGTATTTGGAAGCATAATGTATGATCTGCTGGCGGAAACATATACATTCGACCTATGCCAACTCTATGTCAATAGTTTCCAACTAACATGCATCTTGTAATAGTGTCATCAACGACAATAATAAGTGTACATTATTCCTTCGGGAAAATGATCATGAACTAATATAACAAGATGGCGTGAAGACTTACTAAGAATGTTATTAATGCCGAACGTAAAACAGTGATGCAGACGATGAACGTATCATCATCAGTCAATGTTTGTGAAATATATGCTATAATTTTTTTAGCAATGTGAAAGAGGACCCATTTCTATAGCTAAATATGATTGCTAACACGTAGTAGGGTGAACATCTCCCTTACTTCTGACGATCGAACATGTCTCAGGTACGGTTCTATATAATAATTGTCTTTTACAAGAGAGTATGCATGTACAGTTTATTAGCAGAATCAGGTCTTTCATAATCGAAAATGTATTCTTTAAACTTAAACAGATTTTTTTCTTCTGATTTTAACATTTCAACTATTATATTGTCTGTCACTCTTATCGTTGTATTAGACTGTGATATATTGATACCGATTTTAACTAAGTGTGGGTCCCACGTTGATTGATTAGACATGGGGGATTCCCCGAAAGATCATACAATACATTTACTGATTTTACTGCACGAAGTTTTAGACATTTGAACATATTCCCAATAGCATTAATGTTTATGGGATATCGACCCAACTCTCCCGTACAGGTTTTCACAGGCTCTCGACATTGTATGGTTAGAACTGAATACGAGACCTAAGCATAATCGTCGACCTTTCTAACAACTCAATATTGATATAAAAATTATTTATCTACATTTAACTTACACTTATTGGGTTTGAATATCATGCATTTTGTTTTGTTTGTATTGACAATTATTATCAGTAAATTTTTTCAAATTCATTCAAAATATATTGTAAACCATCAGGCGTTTCCGGTAGTAAAACAAGATCATCAGCGAAAAGTAAATGGGTAATCGGGCGATCGTTCAAATAGCACGGCTGACACATATTATTTAACTTCCCACCAATAGCACAGTGTATAAACTGATCGGAAGTAGCTATCCCCGAGGCGAGATCAAAATATTTCAGAATAACAAAAACAACAACATAAGACAAGTTTTCTGGCTGGATCAGGGGGTGGGGGGGTCAGGCACGTATGGCATTTTTTCCCTTTCGATCATTTTTTGTACCCACCCACCCCCACCGCCAAATTGTTTTCCGTTTTCGGCAGTTTTTTCCGACCATTTTTTGACACCCGCCCCCCCCCCCCCCTTTAACACTAAAACAGAGATTTGCGGGGGAAATTCACTGTAAACAGCTGTATATGAATTTCTGTGCAACTATTTATCATGGATGTTAACATGGACATGTAAATAGGAATGAGTCATTTTGAGGTCATTCGGCCAAAAAAACATGGCTGCCAGCGGCCATCTTGGATTTCAAAATTTGTCAGTTTACCAGTTAGAATTACATTATTTCTCTCATTCAAAGTGGTTTTGAAGCCCAACTCATTGCCAAAACACTAAAAAAACAAGCAGGAAATTTTTTTTTAGTTGCGGAAAAAATTGCTTGTTGGTGGCTTTTTTTTCTCACCCCCCCCCCCCTCCCCCCCCCTGGCTGAATAGACGGATTTCCTATAATTATAAACGTGAGTATATATTGAACATATACATTTGCCGATCACATGCGGGCTCCATTGGAGCGAATGACTCTTTTTGAAGATACAAACGGCATTCGGTCACATCAGAATATAATTTTCTCACAAAAACGCAGTTTATATTGACTTTACCTCGGCTCGGGTGTGTTCACAATCTGAAAGTAGAGACTTTTTATTTGGAGACCCACGCGTCAGTATGTATTCCTGTCCGCGTACAACGACAGTCACCTGTCGCTACGTTATACCTGAATCGTACAGTAATGATTTGTTCCCTTCGACCCATTTAATGATAGACACGTCTTCCAAATGCCACGTCACTGTACGTATATACGCTGTCTGAATCAAACAAGGTATTCTTATTAACATTTAGAGACTTTTATTTGACTCCGCATGTAACACAACTGAATTGGGGGGGGGGGCTATTTGTTATATTCTGTGAAAAAATTTGGTATATGTGTGGATTTATTAACAAAAACTACAGTACGTATGTGTACCCTCACCTTATATGTGCGCTGATGTGGCGAAGGGGTCGTGACTGGGAGTGCCCCCTTGGATATCATTGTTTCGGTTGGCCAGTCCCGAAAAGTCCAAAAAATGTAGCTTCTAGTTGCATCTGTTGGGTTGGAATTTTCCGATAGGGACTCTGTCAAACGATTGGAGAATATGATTTACCCCCTCCTCCATTGGTAAATCGATTTAGTTTCATATTGAACATTTTCAAATGTGAGCTAAGTTTCAGTCGGAAACAGCTTTCAACCGCATGATGCTATAGTGTCAAGCATGGACTCTGAATAGCACTTCCATGTTACCAAGTCCCTGGATACAGGACCATTTATGTATGCCCATATTTTAGACAAAACATGGGCGTATTTTGACCAGATCCACCGGTGATTGTGATATCTTAAAAAAAAAATATTGTAACAAACATTTGTTGGCATTTTCACTCGAAATTATACATTACCCCACAACATTTCGAGTAAAACTCACAGAAAATATTGTTTACAAAATAGGAAATTAAAGGCACAGCATCGTTACTGGTATTATATGAAAGCCACGTGTGTGTCTGTATGTAACGATTTTGACAGTGTTACATAAGTAGACTTGGCTAAGATATGTCTATAAGATAAGACATGTTCTGTACTGGAGAAACAAAGCGTGCGGGAAGTACACATTTAAGAGATATGTCATGAGGTGTCGATTTTGGTTGTACATGTATATTTCAGTGTCCCATCGCTTAAGTCAACATATCTTCACTGAGAACGACATGTCAAGCCTTGATGCTTTATGTTTTGTATTGAGTTTAATTCTACATTATTATATTATTTGAAATGATGTTGGTACTTATATTGAAAAGACTGAGTCGCTTGAATCATCGGATGCCTTAAGAAATAATATGCATGATATATATACATGTACAGACTAGAATTTTTCAATTGCGTATCATGCTTTTAGATGAACCACAGCATGTAATTCTATACTAATGTCTAAAATCGAAAACGGATGTCGAACGGAATGGGGCTTTTTATTGTGTGACTCATGAAGGTAATAGCCATCGGGAGGTGGAACATGTCTAATATGGAAACCTAGTTCATGGTTGCGTCTTTGAGCACAAATCCCATCATCACAACTTCAAGTACAGAACACCACAACTTGACGTATAGATATCTCCGAGAACTAGTGATCAGCAACTTAATAAGCAACAAGGCATACAGTGACTGACGAGTCAGCCTGATCTCCCCAAAAAACGCACATTATCTGCCTAACTTATTTTAGGTAGATAATATGCTTAGAATCTCCTTATTTTTAGTCGATAATATGCTGATAATGGGAGCATTTTAGTCACATTATCGACTCATAATGAGGCGATTCTAAGCAGATGATGTGCGGACAATGACCCAAATAAGCCAATTCACGACTTTTCAGGTGTACGCTCCTTAACATGTGTTTTCATTGTGGCACGCGCCATAAAACGAAATAACGGCTATGACTCCATTATCTGCTTATTTCAGAATCATATACTCACCTATTTCACATTATGGGTCGATTATGTGCGTATATGTGCGAGGACATGTCTCTATTTTCATATTGTGAACACACCCGAGCCAAGGTAATGTCAATGTATGACATTTGAAGAGGACGCTTTTGCAAGAAAAATATTTTCTGAAGTGATTAAAGGCCGGTTTTTATCTACAAAAAGATGTCGTTCACTCAAATGGTGCCCGCGTGTGATCGGCAAATGTGAATAATAACTTGACTTTTAAATAGACAACCAACGGAATATTAGTCTTCAGTAATTCGTTGAATTGTTATCTAAACCCGTCACATTTCAATGTTTTAATTTCGTTGAGGTTGTTACGTCACTATTAATATGCCAATGTCTAAGCCAGTAATTCATTGTCTTTTACTGCTTGATATTTGAAGTTCTTTTCGCGGGTATCGCAACAGAGTAATTGCTCGAAGAAATCGATCACATCATCAGGGTGAAGGTCATCGGACTTTTCTTGTGCTTTGTGGATACATATATAAACTTATTATTCTATTCGAGTATACAGTTGTTGAGTAACAACTTTCGAACTTATCTATCTTTTCACATTGTTTAGCTGAAATAATTCAGACTTAAGCTTCGTTTCTCTTTATAATATATTGGGTTTGAAAAACAACTGTAATTGCAGACTTTTGTCTTTCATTTCCCTGACTATATTCTCCATATTCTGTTTCAAATCTGTATAAAGTTGATTAAACCATACTCGTTTTTCGTTGTTGCTTCCGATGTATTATTATTACACTTATTTCGAAGCTTGGTTGATAAATAGTTCACACATCCATGTATGATGATTTACATTTTCGGTTCGGTTCGGGATCTCCGGATAAATTATTAGTATTAAATTCACAAGTCTTCTCTGAAAATTTTGCCTCCAACCAGTGTGAGTTAGTTTTCTTGCAAGTTCTTGCATATTCCAAAAAGAATAGCAAATAGTTTTGAGATCATAACCCATTTATGATGTAAATCTAGGTAATCAGAGACAAATCAACAACTCATGTATAGATGAAAATATAGGTATCCATATGATACATCTCTAATTTATATATCGTATCACAATTATTCATAAATCTCAAATAAAGAGTTTCAACTGCGTAGAATTAATGAATTGACACTCAAACATACTCGATCATTGGTAACTTGGTATCGATAATCTGTTTCGTAAATTCGGACCTGTAGTTCGATCCGATATGCATGTTGAAACCCAAATAATTCCCACCACCATATTTTGAGTAGATATCTATCAAAGGATGTTGGTTATAAAGCTAGGTGTTAGTACACTAACCCTTAAGGTAGAAACGCATTTAATGTTCACGTGCAACCCATTACATTTCATCCACAATTTCATCGGCACACAGCACACATTACACGTCTGTTAATTATATCACAATTGTATGGGCAGAATGAAACTATGTCTGAGTGATCTCAGCTAGGAATATAACGATTGCACATTTAATTCTTTTATAGCCACCTTCAGATTGACTCCAAAATATTATATCAATGAAATTACTATTTTTTTCGAGGTATCAGTCCAGCCTATCAATGACTCCAAACAACCAGTTACGTGGCCTCCACGGTATATTATTAAAAACAAACTGTCTGACTTGACACTTCTAAATTACTATTTCTTCGGAGTTGGGAGTAGAAAATATTTGCTTCGAGTCCAAGAAGAAACCTTTCGTATTCAATTTCGATTTTTGAAATAATAATTAATTTTATCCACCTCAATTTTTTGTCAAAACACAAATTTAGAAATAAATAATGACATGCGAGGATGCCATCGGAATATTTCGAGATGTTACACAAATCCACAGTTTGCAGTGGCTCCGGTGATCAGAAACTATTTTCGGAATAAAAGTTGACAAAAATTAGTCACAAACAAAATTGACAGTATCTCTTGTAATATTTTACGGTCAGATACATACACATTTCCGTATAAGTATGATGCATTATTCATGAATATAGACAAGGGATAAACATACCGGCCGGATTCGTCATCTCCGGTTTAAACCTCAGAGTTTAAACTTGGTTTAAACCTACATTGGCGTTCCAGCTAAACCGGGTCTAAGTGTGCGTTTTTGTCGTTCAGTTGCCAGCTAATTGACAACTCGATTCGGTGATATGAGCTTGCAGTCAAACTACCCTCTTAACAATCGGATCAAAAGACAGGCCGATACAATGGTTATTGACACGTCATAAATTATCGTGAACGCCTGTACGCTCAATGGATTTATTCATTGAGAAACAAGTATCGCTCATGGACAATTAATCTGATCACATTCTGGATATAAATCAATCTGACAATACAAGTTTAGGATTGCAAACTATGTGTATAGCATATCTGGTCATGCATCGTTTCGGTGTCAAAATTAAAACGTAGAATCCTACAAATGAATTCGTAGAAAACACGAGTATTTGTGATTGCCACAAGCCAAAAACAAAAACCATAATATAGTTGTAAAGATCATATTGATGGAAGATATCCATATCTGAGAAAAGCTTGCGTGCGAATGAATCAACTGTGACATGAAAACACCTGGTCCGGTCGGCAGTCGCCACTTATACACGCCCTCGCTCGAGATTATTTACAGCTCCACCCGTTGACTGATTGTTTGACAATTCTAAACCGTGACGAAGAAAAGACGGATTCGCCATCTCAAGTTTAGCCTCTGTAAAGCTGGTTTAGATGGGTCGCCGAATTAGATAGTTTAGTTGCCGGTTTAAGCTTTTAAAACGCAAAACATATATCGAAATTAACAAAAACTTATCCCCACACGCTTTATAGGTGCGAGTGCTTCTCGCTTATAAATTTCCATTCAAAATATGCTCGCCGTCGAAATTATTGATTTTCGCAATCAATAAAACGAACCGGTCCGCATTAGGAAAGTACGATTAATTATCTCGACGATACAGCGACACTGCTGCTAAACCACTGGTCTGGCTGGACCAGGTTTAAACCAGAGATGACGAATGCGTCACTTAGACCTGTGGTCTCGGGTTTAAACCACGGATTTAGCTGACTCACGGCGGTTTAAACCTAGAGGTTTACGTAGGCCAGGTTTAAACCTGAGATGACGAATCCGGCCACCGAGTACACGTGGACGTATTTAGTAGTGTTGCCATTGTAACTGTGTGACATGCCACAGTGACCCTCGTAACTTCCAGTGGATCTTTGCGAGTGACGGTGTGGTACATTTCACTTTCGTATTCTATAATGTCGTAACGAAGTATTAGAGCACCAACCAGCGGGCAATAGCCGCCAATAAAATTAAAAGAACATGGTTGGCTCGAATGCTACATCCAGAATTTTAAACCAGTACCAGCTTAATCTAAAGCAAGGCAATGTTCCATATTACATATTTATACCAAGACTCCCAATATTATTATGTACAAACATGCTATATAATAGATTTGTGCTTTACACCCTACTGTGCGTCCACAGGAGTCCGACCGTGGGTAACTCGCGTCTACTGTGGATAACACGATTCAACGGTATTCCAACGGTTAAAGGTACTCAATCCGATAAAACTCCTCTCAATTACTATTTCAATGGCTTTGGGGGTCAAAAATATTTGATTCGAGTCGAGGAAGTCACCCATCAAAGCTCAGAGTTGTTAGATATCGATTTTAGAAATATTTTTTTTTCATTATCGGGAATACTTTCTGGCCCAGAACTCAGTCAAAATTGCGTTATTGTTACCTCTTGATTTTAGAGTTATCCATCCTTGTCTGTTTGAATTGTGTTTTGGTGTACACATCTCGCGCAGGTTACGAAACTGACGGCAATTATTAGTACTCATCTCGAGAAACTAACAAATTTCAAAAATAAATATCTAATAACTCTGATATTTATTTGATGGGTTCCTCGACTCGAATCAAATATTTTTTACCCCCAAAGCCAAAGAAATAGTAATATAAGACCCTCTGATCGGATTGTTGTTGTTGGAATCTGTTCGGATTGAGTACCTTTAACGTTTACACCCATAGTAGAACTACATCCAAGTTGAACTTTCGTTAATCTTACGTGACCTCGCGTGAGTTGATAATGTGCTGAAAATGAGAACATTTTAGTCACGTTATCGACCCATACTGAGGCTATTCTAAGCAGATTATGTGCGGACAATCACGCATTAACAGGTGTTTTCACTGTGGCCCGCGCCATAAAGCGAAAACAATCGGTAAGAGTATTATCTTGCATATTTTAGAATCAAATAATCACAATATGTACCTAGTTCACATCATAGGTCCATTATGTGCGTATTTCCCCGAGAATATGTTGAACGGTGGATTTCAAAATGACTGTCACGGTTTCCTGTTGACTGTGTTGTGATCCGACAGAGAGAAAAAAAGTTCCCACAATGTGTTATATTTATATTCATTAAATTTGTATTCCCGAATATATTAATTTTTATTTCTGGTTTCATTACACTATATTGTGGATTGGCTAAACTGGTACCATATACGTACAATTGAGTGTTGACCTAATGAAATATATCAATACGCCTATCAGCTGTGATAGTGTACGTCGATGTACTGACAAGTGTGAGGAACACAAGAGGGATGATTGTGAATGGTATAAACAAAATACACACGTAGTGTTCCTGAATACCAAATTTACACTCGTGAGATTGATGATTTACCGCACTCGCGAAAGCTCGTGCAGTAAATCATCAATTCCACTGATGGTGTAAATTTGGTATTCAGGAACACTTCGTCTGTATTCTATGGCCGGATTCGTCATCTCAGGTATAAACCTGGTTTACGTAAACCCCTAGGTTTAAACCGCCGTGAGTCAGCTAAATCCGTGATTTAAACCCGGGATCGTAGGTCTAAGTGACGCATTCGTCATCTCTGGTTTAAACCTGGTCCAGCCAGACCAGTGGTTTAGCAGTAGTGTCTCTGTATCGCCGAGATAATTAATCGTACTCTCCTAATGCGGACCGTCTCGTTTTATTGATTGCGAAAATCAATAATTAGGACAGCGAGCATATTTTGATTGGAAATTTATAAGCTTAAACCGGCAACTATACCATCTAATTCGGCGGTCCAGATTTACCGAGGTTAAACTTGAGATGACGAATCCGTCTTTTCTTTATCGCGGTTTAGAAATGTCAAACAATCAGTCAAAGGGTGGAGTTGTAAATAAACTCGAGTGAGGGCGTGTCTAAGTGGCGACTGCCGACTGGTGTTATGTCACAGTTGATTCATTCGCAGGCGAGCTTGGCTCAGATATGGACATGTTCCTTCAATATGAATTTTACAACTATATTGTGTTGTGTTTTTTTTTGGCTTGTGGCAATCACAAATACTGGTGTTTTCTACGAATTCATTTGAAGGGTTCAACGTTTTAATTTTGACACCAAAACGATGCTACTGCATGACCATATATGCTATACACATAGTTTGCATTCCTAAACTTATATTGCTATATGATTTATGGACAGTAAATTGATGTATTTCTGCGTAGTAACGACTATGAATCGAATGTTACTTAGCATATTAATAACCCCATACCCCACCCCAGGTCCATGAACACACTATACTTCATACAAAATAGATTTGGTGCAGGCAGAGTCGGAAGCGGTAATTTATTGTGTTCTTACAACAATGGTTAGTATAATGTCAATGAACTGCAGGGGCTTAGGTGACCTGAAAAAGTGAAGGGATGTTTTCAACTACTTTCGGGAGATGAAATATGTCCATTTTAAAAAGGAAATGGAAAATAACATTAGATCAGAATGGGGATATGAGGTCGCCTTTAACTCATATACTAGTTCCGCACGAGGTGTTGCTATTTTGATACAAAATAATTTCAGCTTTAAGCTAATAGACACACATACTGACCAGACAGGTAACCTCATCATTATTCAAGCAGAAGTAGAAAATAGACCAATGACAATAGTTAACTTATATGGACCGAATAACGATGAACTTTCTTTTTATGAACATATTAGTAAAACTCTAAAAGAAACATCTACTGGCAGTATACTGATTTGTGGAGATTTTAATTTAGTTATAGACCCAGGTATCGCATTCGCGATAATTTATATGACGTGTCAATAACCATTATATCGGCCTGTCTTTTTGTCCGATTGGTAAGAGGGTAGAGAGGGTAGTTTGACTGCATGCTCATATCACCAAATCGAGTTGTCAATTAGCTGGTAAATGAACGACAAAAACGCCACCTTAGCCCCGGTTTGGCTGGACCGCCAATGTAGGTTTAAACCAGGTTTAAACATTTCTGTATTATTGTTATAATTTTTGTAAAACATACACTCCTAGATGGAGGAAATAAAGATATCTATATGTTTACTATTGTAACACCCAATTATATGGATTAAATAACAGTCTGTTGAGCGACTTGACCTATTATCATTGCCAAGGTAGATTCGAATTGATGGTGGGCCCAATACATAATATATTTTGATTCCGTGCAAGTCGACAATCATAGAAACGCTCGGTTACGGGTCTGTTAGTAACATACTATCGATGCTTTCAGGTGCCATATTAATACACAACTAGGTGGAGGAAATGCTGGTACTTCATAACGCTGTACTATCATTAACTGATGATAATCACTCTATTACTACTGCTTCGTTACTACTATGTACTACAACAGCGCCACTTTAATGCTGATACTACTACTCAGCCTGTTCTCCCTAAAACCCGCACATTATCTGCTTATAATAGAACTTGTTTTAGGTAGATACTCTGATTAGAATCGACTCATTTTGAGTCGAGAGTCGATAATGTGCCGAAAATGAGTGTTTAGTCACATTATCGACTCATAACGAGGCGATTCTAAGCATATAATGGGCAGATGATGACACAAATAAGCCAACTCACTACTTTCCATGTCTAAGCTCTTTAACATAAGTATTCACTGTGGCCCGCGCCATAAAACGGAATTACGCTTATGAGTCCATTATCTGCTTATTTAAAAATCAAATAATCACATTGTGTACATATTTCACATTATAGGTCGATTATGTGCGTACTATGAGGATATGTTGTTGTACTACTACTGCTGCTAAGCCATCCTTACTGAGGATACCTTATTAACCGATTTCGCAGTTCTTCAAATTTAATATGTTTCATAATTATGATGCAAATTGTCCATCCCTTCTAGAATACAGGGACGTCATGTAAATATATGATGAAAACAACTCCCTCATGCCTTTACAGTAAAAGAGCGTTGTTTTCATCCTGTATTAATATTTTTGTATGACGTGCAGAAATGGGTGTGCGTGAGGTATGCGTGAGGTGTGCGTGAGGTATCAAAGCTGTCCGTTCCGTGAGGTATCAAAGCTGTCCGTTCGTGCGTGAGGTATCAAAGCTGTCCGTTCGTGCGTGAGGTATCAAAGCTGTCCGTTCGTGCGTGAGGTATCAAAGCTGTCCGTTCGTGCGTGAGGTATCAAAGCTGTCCGTCGTGCGTGAGGTATCAAAGCTGCCCGTCGTGCGTGAGGTATCAAAGCTGTCCGTTCATGGATGTGCGTGAGGTATCAAAGCTGTCCGTTCCGTGAGGTATCAAAGCTGTCCGTTCGTGCGTGAGGTATCAAAGCTGTCCGTTCGTGCGTGAGGTATCAAAGCTGTCCGTTTAGAATGGGTGTCCGTGAGGTATCAAAGCTGTCCGTTCAGAATGGGTGTCCGTGAGGTATCAAAGCTGTCCGTTCAGAATGGGTGTCCGTGAGGTATCAAAGCTGTCCGTTCGTGCGTGAGGTATCAAAGCTGTCCGTTCGTGCGTGAGGTATCAAAGCTGTCCGTCGTGCGTGAGGTATCAAAGCTGTCCGTTCATGGGTGTGCGTGAGGTATCAAAGCTGTCCGTTCGTGCGTGAGGTATCAATGCTGTCCGTTCAGAATGGGTGTCCGTGAGGTATCAAAGCTGTCCGTTCAGAATGGGTGTCCGTGAGGTATCAAAGCTGTCCGTTCAGAATGGGTGTCCGTGAGGTATCAAAGCTGTCCGTTCAGAATGGGTGTCCGTGAGGTATCAAAGCTGTCCGTTCGTGCGTGAGGTATCAAAGCTGTCCGTTCCGTGAGGTATCAAAGCTGTTCGTTCGTGCGTGAGGTATCAAAGCTGTCCGTTCGTGCGTGAGGTATCAAAGCTGTCCGTTCCGTGAGGTATCAAAGCTGTCCGTTCCGTGAGGTATCAAAGCTGTCCGTTCAGAATGGGTGTCCGTGAGGTATCAAAGCTGTCCGTTCGTGCGTGAGGTATCAAAGCTGTCCGTTCGTGCGTGAGGTATCAAAGCTGTCCGTTCCGTGAGGTATCAAAGCTGTCCGTTCGTGCGTGAGGTATCAAAGCTGTCCGTTCGTGCGTGAGGTATCAAAGCTGTCCGTTCCGTGAGGTATCAAAGCTGTCCGTTCCGTGAGGTATCAAAGCTGTCCGTTCCGTGAGGTATCAAAGCTGTCCGTTCCGTGAGGTATCAAAGCTGTCCGTTCCGTGAGGTATCAAAGCTGTCCGTCGTGCGTGAGGTATCAAAGCTGTCCGTTCCGTGAGGTATCAAAGCTGTCCGTTCCGTGAGGTATCAAAGCTGTCCGTTCCGTGAGGTATCAAAGCTGTCCGTTCATGGGTGTGCGTGAGGTATCAAAGCTGTCCGTTCGTGCGTGAGGTATCAAAGCTGTCATGGGTGTGCGTGAGGTGTGCGTGAGGTGTGCGTGAGGTGTGCGTGAGGTATCAAAGCTGTCCGTTCGGGTCCGCTCTCCAGTCCTAGTTCTTCGTGTTGTTAGATCCTTGTTTCACATTGAAAAGAGCAATGCAAAAAAATTATACTGTTATTCGGAAATATAAGCTAGTATCATGACAACAGGTGTGCATGCATACCATATATATGATAACACGTACAAACCGTTATGCATGTCCTCGTATAGTGCTGTAGTCGTCCAGGAAGTGTTTCCATATTCATTCCATTGATTCATAGAAAAATTATAGTTGGACAAGAGACAGGAATGGTCTATCGAACAAGCCTCCCTGTGGTTCGTGCCACTTTGTTGGTGAGCTAGCCTTTTACATGTGCCATTAGTCGAGCTAAAAGACAGCGCAATACCATTGCGATAATAGTATATTAGTCTTTATATATGACTCATATAATATAACGGGGGTGTCGTAATGGTAATATAATGGTAATTATTATACTTCCATGGTGTAACCAAGGAAGTATATTGTTTTTCTATTGAGGCAGTTTTCCGTTTAATTGGAAATACTCAGAAACTAATTGCAGTAGGAACGCGAAATTTTCAGGGAACGTAGGCATTTAAGGGACACTCAAAATGGTGATATCGCGATTTCGGAGAAAAAAGAAAAAAACGATTATTTTTGTTATTATTATTATACTTAACCATTTTGCAACTCCTTATTCTCTGAAAGTATGAGGAGTAGCAAACTAAAATTTGGTACGTATGTTGGGGTCAATGAGTTCTAACCGGTCGTCGTATAATGAATATTGTCCTGCGGAGTTATCTCCCTTTATCTGAAAAAATGTCATTTTATTATCTCGGAAGTTATAAGGAGCAGAGCATCGAAAATTGGACCAAATGCACACCTCGATATGCCCTACTGCCCACGGGTATCAAAACTTGTGTCCGCGCTTTCCCGGATGAGTTACCGCCCATAAGTAGAGACTCACTATACACCAGAATGAATAAATCGAGATTTATGCTCTAAATTTTTTATTGCATATTCCGAATTGGACGATTAATCCTGACACGAATATACCGCCTATACACGTTTTTACCCAGGACTTTCTGCGTTACTGGGTACGGAAATATTGCAACTATTCTTCCCGCCAAATCCAAACCTAGTGATTAAAGAGCAAGATATTGTCGTAGCAGGTACGTTGACATACTTTATGTACGTCCCAGAAGTTTGACGGCTATACTATAAATGTAACATACCCAACGGAGAATGCGTGTCAGGGTGGGTTGAGACTTTAGGAAAATTCCACGAAAATTGCAAAGGGGGGAAAATTCAAACATCGAGATAATTTTGTTTGATGAGTACATCTGATGGCTAGTGTTCAGGCGCATCTAGAGGGCGATTTTCTAATTTTTAGATGGAACGGTTTACTCGTGACAACACTATATATCATAAATATGTATACCTATGTAGTCTATCACTAACCGATTTTTAGCCCAAAATCAAAACGGGCTAATGTAGGAACGAGTTTCACGCAGGAGCATGTAAGCCTGTATACTGTAGGTACGCTCTACTATAAACGCAACCTGCTCAAGTGAGTGTTTGTGTCGGGTGGGTTCAGATTTGGCAAATTCCACCGAAGATCAAATGGGGAAAATTACTCCGAAAATCAGATATTGAGATAAAAACTTTTCGACGAGTGGATGTGATAAGTAGTATCTAAACGCAAGATTAGTACGCTTTTTAAAGATTTAGAGTGGACGGTTTAACACTGGTAGCCTATAACGTTGCAACGGGTGATATATATTATTCAAATTCAAACCCTCTCTTCATGACGCAAATTCAAACGGACTTGTCAAGAAGCAAGGCAAATGCATAAACATTCTCACCGATATACTATATAGGTATGTCCGCTCTACTATAAAGTAACCTGTTGTCACGATTTGACCTGTCCAAAACACTCCTTGGACAAAAGTCTCCCTAGGTATCAAATTTTGTCGAAATCCGTTCGTTCTACCCGATTTGACCTTGAACTGACCATTTCGAAGGTCAATGTTAGGTCGGAGCCACAATTTGACCCATCCAAAAGACTCCCCGGACAATAGTACCCCTACCTAGGTATCAAATTTCGTTGAAATCAGTCTGTTTTTCCCGATTTGACCTCGGATTGACCCCTTTGAAGGCAAAGGTCAGGTCGGGGTCACGATTTGACCCGTCCAAAACACTCCCTGAATAAAAGTATCCATATTTATCAAATTCTGTCAAAATCCGTCCAGCAGTTTTCCCGGTCATAGCTAACAGACAAACAAACAGACAGAAGTCCCAAAATATATATTTAGAAATGACAATGCAAGTGCACCATCGGATCATAAGGCACCAATATGCATTCGCATTAAGATGAACACACATATAAGCATAACACTCGCATGGGATGGGATGGGATGGGATGGGATACCATGGAAGTATATCTGATTCCATGGAATCTTACCTCTAGTTTTAATTAATTTTAATGCATTTCTTTTTCTCAAGTAATTAAAAGTAATGTGTGATGGGTCTTGTTTGCACCCTTTTCGGGCGCCGGATTTGGGGTCTGTTATGGCGTATTCCGGATGCCAGACCAGCGTACGCCGGATGCCGTCAGACGGTCAGACTCATATTTTGGATGACGGATGCTTCCATGGACATTATTCTTGGCGTTAAATACCGAAAAACAACCAAGTTCCGTCCGCTAATTTATATTTCTTTGCTCGAACATAATATTCTCCCCAATTTAGCTTCTTATATACTTCTCGTTAACATACCTATAGTGCTAATTAATACTAGTAATGTTCAAATAGATCGAAATTACCAATAGAGTTGTCCCCCTGACATCTTCTTGACAGGTCAAAACATGCATAATCTAAATTGGTTTGTAATGCCGAGTGCACCACATTAGAATAGCGGAATAGATACATGTACGTTGATTGAATTTAACTTGTTAGAATTGGAAGAATTTGCAAGTCAAAATGCGAAAATTGTCAATCTTTTGATATTGCATGATCATAAATGAGACAAATATCTTACAAAACTCAGAGGATTAATAACAACATAAATGTTGTTTCTGAAGATTCTGACTTATATTGGAATACATCCAAATCGAGGCCGGATGCGGTATTCGGACAACCAAGACCCCCCCCCCCCCTTAATGGAAGGGTTATAATCCAGTTGGGTATTTGCTCTTTCTGCGATATCCTGAACCGTGGTACATTTGCCCCCCCCCCCACAATACGCAAATTATAATAGCGACATTATTACATGAGTCGTAGGGTATTGAACCCCAGTGAGTTGTGTGGTAATTGTTTTGTTTTGGTTGAATCTTAATTATATGACCAACGGCCATGCAACCTACACCCTGCCGTTTAATCAGTGGAAATTGGACCATGCAAAAAGGCGATTTAGGGCGTTTTACCATTTTCGGTCGCATGGTACGTATGGCAACCCAGTGCCAGTCGGTAATTGTGGTAAATATTTTGAGTGGAATCTTAATTAATCGTCAACAGCCACCATGCAATGTGTTTATTCCATGCAAATCGGACCAGAAAGATTATATCGGGCATTTTTCCATTTTGGGTCGCAGGGTATGGAAACCCAGTGGGTTGGTGGTAAATGTTTTGGGAGGTATCTTAATTATTCGCCAACGGCACACTATATACGTATACAGTGCCGTGTATACCGTGAAAATCGGACCAGAATGTTTCCAATAAGGAATGAGTAACTGGTGTCACGTGATCGAAATTTCAATGGTTTGTTTATACACACAAATATTCACACAGGTTTGCAAATGTACTCCAGTACATGTTTCAACATCATTCTATACCAATGTGATCATGTATGTGTTATCAGATTATAACTTCAGTACAAACATTTAATCTTTCAGTCAAGCTGCTAAACCAAATAACTAGCCTACAATAAACAGACTAATTCCAATGTATCATGTCAACTTTTGCTTCATTACTCACTCTATTTTCAATAAAATTTAGTGAAAAGAGTATTCCGGATGCCGTCTCTCTGTTATGGACTATGCCGGTGTCAGTTTTAAGCCGGATGCCGGATTCCAGGGGGTGGGGTCGTCACCCTCCTTATTCATACGACAATTTACCCAGCAAACTGCTAAGTACCGTGTTTGATCGGAGTATTTGGTTGGCATGTCAATATGCAGATAATTGCGCCATATTGGTGACGAACCCGCGCAATTGACTTTGACATCATTCTACGTACGTGCGCGCCAAGCAACGAAATAATCTACGGTACTCTAGCTGTTTGGCTAGAGTACCGTATACGGCAATTTAGCAGTTGGCTAGAATACCGTATACTACACTCTAGCAGTTCGGCTAGAGTATCGTATACGGCACTCTAGCCAATTTTTAAATAATTGTTTGACATACCCTTTCGTATTGCGTATTCATTTCTTATGACGGTCTTAGAGATCAGACATAAATGTTTATAGTCAGGGGACTGATAGGGTACCCATGCAACCAGATAAAGCGCATACCATATTGAAAGTGGTATCATAGTAAACATAACAAACTATAATGAATATTGATATATGGCTTCCATCTTTACACCCACCCTGTATTAAGTTGGTCAAGTTTAATGCTATACAGGGTCTGAATAGAAACATATTACGGTCCCTATCAGTTTCTTTTCAAAGAGATGCCCATTTCCCATCCATCGAAACGCAGTATGTATATAGATTTGTGTACGTTCGACAAAAAATGTCTCTCTATGCATCACACTGACTTAGTGCCTGGTTGGTATCTACACGGCTAATTCTTCATGTCAGCATTGCTTAACCCTTTGGCGAGTAGAACGACATATATGTCGTCTATCGGTTGAGGAGTAGAAGGACATATATGTCGTTTCCGGAAGTGTTATTTTATGTAGACATAACTTCAATAAATCATCTGATTTATAAATGATTTGTATAGGAGTTATTTTGATTAATATAATGTCCCAAATGTATAAGTGCAATCGATTATGATAACAAACGTTAACAAAAAATGCACATAAATTAAAACAAATTATTGGACCCTTTTAACCCGACTTGTTAATAATTATTGCTATGACGTTGATGTTAAATTTACTCATGACGTCATGTATATGACGTTACATATACTCTCCAAAGGGTTAAAAGTTGAAGGAATAAGGAATAATAAGGAAGAAACTGAGTTGGGTGAAGTTGGGTGAAGGTAAGTTCTGGTGATGCAGGGGTATACCATATGAGATTCCGGACTATTACCCCAATCGCCGAGTAGTCGCTTTCTTGACCACCAATAGGCTTTAGTTCCAATATAAGTGTTGGGAATTGTCTTGGAAATTGCGTACCGTTGCAATGGGTATCTGGTGTATGCGTTTGTGTTCAGTTTTTATTTCAATTCACTTGCCACAAGTTGCCTTCCGAACGCTGCTGTGTCCATTGAAGTAAACATCGTTAAAATAGAACCCTGCCACCACTTGATATAAGACCTATAGATGTTAGTGTTGTGGTTTAATTAGCACTACTTGAAAAAGAATACGCAGAAGAATACCTATTTCCATAGGACGAACGGTATGCTGTTCACTCCAAATCCGTCCAAATTTGTTCGATGCGGACATCTTGATGTAATATGTTTCATATTTTCCATAAGACTGTTGAACGGTTGGGAACAATTCATCATTTGGAGACTTCCAGATACAGGTCGACAAAGCAGTATCCATATTCGGACATTGACGCCAATGTACCGAATAAATGCTATAACAGTTGAGAAATGAAATTATGTCGGGTCCCATTCTTATATACATGTATGTGAAAAATAAGTTTACTCTGACAAATATTTCTAGAATTCGTGTAAAAATGGCGTAAACTGTTTTTGAGAAATGTTTGTACTTTGAGTGAATAAAATATTATTCTGCCTTGCTTTGTTCGGGATAATTCCGATGACAAATAAATTGAAATCGATGTGATAATGTTATTTGTAACCTGAAATTGTGTGGCCATACAGCACATTCCATTTATCTAATCTAGTGTAAATAGAACTCTATAAATAATTCCATGTAGTAAATGCCACGTATACGGTCTCTGATGGCGAATTAATGTTAACTGAAGTGTATACATCCATGACCCGTTGTTACTTAAGATGCTATCTTCTGAATACCTAATTTTCCCGCGGACTTCCATGTGGTTCTTCTCTCTGAATCCAATAGATCAGCTCTCCTCTGCTATTCAGTGCCACTTTACAATTTTACATAATAGTAACAGCCGTAAAGTTATCATTACTCTTAAGTTAAAAAATGTTTATCTGCCTTCATCGCTTCTGGCAACAACAATTAATCATAGGAAACTTGTTTTGAAGGCGATTGCCTTATCGTGTCCTCCAAAACATACGTATATCATAGAGTGCTTTCAAAGATAGATTTTTAATCGAAAAAACATACATTGTTCTAAACAAAAACACATTTTATAAATCGTGGTTTGTAAACTCCAAACGATATGCACATTTTCACAAACACAATATATCTATAAGAACAAAATGGTATTCATAACCAATACCTTGCTCACATAGGGAACAGACTCGTTGAGAGTGACTTAGGTTATTCCACGATCCGATTTCTATCGCTAACTTATGATTTAACGTATGCATAGTTGGAAAATATCTATCATAGTATGATGGTAAAGATTTGTTGTTATTGCATAATTTGTTAAAGGGGTAATGATTTTTTCCTTTAAATTGGTAGTTGAAATTGTTTTAGATTTTTTAGAAAATTCACGAATAAGGTCTTATTAAGATATCACATTTTACAACTATTTTGTCGCCAAAGAGTTTCTTATGTTAAACTCCATTGTGCTATGCGTTGAATAGTATTATTTCCATGATTTGGTTATACTTACCTTATACATGTGTGTCAAAATATAGTATGCCACTCACTTGATGGTGTATACTCTCTTATCACAAATGTGAAGAGAGAGATATAATGAATGATTAAACTTGAAACTTATTTTCGAATCGGTAATCATGTTTTATTCATGCAAATTGATATGTTATATATACATGTTGATTACACATCAAACTGAATGTTTGTTTACATTTGTGATGACACATGTTGGAGAATTCCAGTTTGAACTAGGCATCACCATATATGGAAGTTGTAAACAACACTCGCTTACTGTCCTAACTGCCGAGAAAAAAACGTTATTATGGGACTTTTTTCGGAAGATATGATATTATTAGTTATCTTCGTCAACATCGGGGGTACATGGAGATGTCGATTTTGAACCCCGGGGTGGAGACATCCAGGTATTAAATCTCCATGTTACGTACCCCACGATGTTGCCGGATACAACGATTTTGTCCCCACAACAATAGCCATCTCTCATTAATTTCAGTGTTTTTTTTTTATAAGTTCTCCGATTAATTCACACCAATAACACAGTTGCCGACCTAAAGAATCGGCATCGGGTGACGTCAAACTCGGCGTGCGAGAGCAACGTCTTGATTGGTGGAAACTGTCAGTCCAATGGTCATCCATATACCTCCGATGTTTCACGTGCTGATATACCCCGATGTTTCACACACCTTCTCTTATACCACACTGTCAAGTTGACGGTGATTTAAACGTGGCGTTGAAGCAATCAGATTGCTAGTTACAACTGGATGCGGGGACAACGTGTTTTGTATTGTGAGTATTTTCTTTCATTCTTGAGAACCAGTTTAAATTCCCGAAACTTTGTCATAGCACTGAATAAGCACATATTCGAATTTCAGGTGATCTCTTAAAATGGATAAGTTATGGTGATCTCTAAAAATGGATAAGTTATGGTTACTAATCCTGAGTTTTGTTAAATGCATTATATCCTATCATTTGTACGCATTGAAAACAATATAGTGTTTACACTAAATTGTTAGAGTCTAATATATACCGGGATTCCATTGTAATATTGATACAATTATACTCACTCTGTTTTGAACCACAATATCCATGTTGTCGAAAGATTACCTGGTCCCGGATCCCAGGAACATGTCATATATTTGAAGTCATGACATATGCACCTGAAGTGTTTGGGTTCGGAAGGGAGGTCTGGAAAGAGAGTGAAACAAGTGCTCACTTTATATTTTGTTTCAAGTATTCGAACTGATGTATTTCATCAAACCGACATAAGTGGGTACTTCCTGGCATAAATGAGTACACGATGTAGTAAACTGAAGTCTTTATAGTAAAAGCTATATACGTAGTCCCATCGGAATGTTGTGTGTGTGGGGGGGGGGGGTGTGTGGGGATCCCTTTATACATGGTTCATTGTCCAACATACACACCGAACACAATTTCCAGTAAAGTGAACATTGTAAGACTTGAATAGTGCAGATTGGACAACAGCATTATTGCACACCGACTTAGTCTGACTGCTGGCACAAGCAATCGACCAGGTTCCCGGTGATAGTATATATTTGTGCTGTGTTGATTTAGGCATAAAAGACTCATCGAAGTTATAATATCTTAAAACCCAGTCCATTTTTTATGTTCTACCTTCCACATTAATTTTCCGAATGGACAGTTTACATACCAAGTCGACATTCGGAAGCAATTTTTCCACAATGAGTCTCTGAGACTTCTGACGATGAGACTGATCGTGTCAAGTTGTGTGGTTTGTTTTTCAGCCAAGGAATATATTTTCATAAAAAAAATGTCTTGTCGACCCTTGGGACCCCGCCATGCTAGTACCGAATGGCAAGTGACTCGTCCATTACCCCTGACATACGTTTCATATTAAAATATATATGTATGGTTCATGCATGTGATGTTATTTCACTATAAAAATTTAATGTCCACAGTATCTGTATATATCAGTGTGTATGTAATAATTAATGTGAACATGCAGCATATTTGTTCTCATTATTTACAAAATTAACTCCTTTACAGCGGCATGATCCATTATTTGGAGGTATCGGCTCAATCGCTATGTTATTGTTTAAACTGAGTTTAACTATCTACGGCATTTCGAGATCCCGAAGAACTATACTTCTCATTGATTCTAAACATACATGTGGATCCGGCGATTGGATGATGTATTACTGATCTGGCTGGTTCTCTTGCTAAAAGTGTTGAATGTTTTAATATTGTGAGTACTCTAGTTAAGTATAGCTTAACCCACGATATAAGTCGTCTGTTTGGAAATAAAATGATCGTATATATAAAGGAATTGATCAATTTTATTCTAAGCAGACTGATAATGACCCAATAAATAATGGTACTTTTTATTAAGCACAACAAAACTTTGAGTGATTACAGTTGCTCCAAATGGAAGAGTTTCCTTTCATTTCTCTTTGCATCTTTGCAAAAGTGTGTCATCAATTTCCAGCTAACACGTTCCTTGTAATACAAGTACTTACTTCCGACATTGATACGTCTGTAGTTCAGTGTGTCCTCCTTGCGACATGATTCCATACAGCACCAGTAATAGTCATCATCGTCTACTGTTATGTTCTTCTTCACGAGGCCAAGTGTGGTACTGTTTATCACCGTAATGCCGTCATCAATTTCGACTTCCGGGTTTGAGTCACCGCGACAAAGTTTCATATCTTCTGATGTTCCGTTTCCGTTGTAATATGTGGTTAGGCTGCATTTGATACGCAAAGTAGATCCTACTGTCAGGAAGACGTCGCCATTTGGTATTATATCTGTGGATGACAAGTTTGTTCTAATTGGCATTTTAGCTTTTCAGGCTGGTTTTCCTTCTAGGACAAACCGAATGCAGAAAATTCCTAATGTGAAACTGTCCCCGGGGTCGATGATCATATATTTATTGATCGAGGTTCAACCTAGAATTACATTTGTCAGGTTATGGGTTTGTAAATGTATGTCTCGACATAATTGGTCACAGATAATGAGCGTTAGTTCGGCGATCTACTCATCGTGTGCTCACTGTGTACATACGACATGTCGGAAACAGTTCGCATCACGAGCGTGTTTATGATACAGTAGGTACAGATATCAGGCTTTTTCCCGCAAACTTTGGGACTTTCCAGCATTCATGCGCATAGCAGAGATACTGTAGTTAATAAATGATATGCGGCTTTATTGCAAACTATATGGTATTGTAACGTTTCCGGGCTTTGGCTCGTTGACGAAACCGTCCATTAATAGATGGTCCAAACCCTTCGAAATCTGAAACCAATATTCCAATAATAATTTAATTTATATATCATATATACACCTTCATCACTACCTTAGTGCCCGGCGCAAACAAAAAGCGTCACATATACGCAAATGGCTGCACAAAGCCGGAAATAACAGACAAACATGACAAATTGTCTGACTCTACATTAAATAAACGCATAAAATTATCTAAAATTAAGCATTTCTGCAAACAATCTTGTCTGTGAGAGTGAGAGGAAGTGTTCAATGTTTTATGGCTGATCCGGACAACGGTGACAACGATTAGGTTGGACTATATTCACTCTATTTCGATGTTCCTTTTAACTTGAATAACCAAGACGTATTTGACAATGAAATGTGCGTGCTTTCAAACACCATGTACAAAAAGCTTACTATTGGGTGTTGAAGTTTTGTTTGGTGAATAGTGAACTTTTGAAAGCAGATAATGATCTTCATGTTTTAATGTCACATGCAATATCATTCCAATCCTGTGCGGTTTGGTAGAAGAAAGAATTCCGTACCTTATTCAGTCTGGCCGAAAAAACTCCAAGACGATTGGATGATCTCGAGGTTAAACCCGATGGGATAACTATTTTCTGAAGGGACATCCTGCTTAAATATACGGCAAGGCTCCTTCGAAATTTTATAAAATTGAATTAATCTATGATATTTGCGGCGCTCGCGCAAGGGGGTACAAGAGAGTTCATTAAGTGACTTGTTATTGGGTGTATCTCAAGGTTCCCGTGCACACTATAAGACAGCCGTTCGTTGTACACGCTCTATCTTTTCTTTTTCACAGATCACGCAGTTGTCAAATGGTACATTTCCGTATTCGGGGATGGTTCAAACAAACGTGTTATATGTATATACGTATATGGAAAGCAAGTTTTTGGGTTGATGTATTTCAAACGAAATAGGGGATGTAGTCTTGAAAAAGCTTTATCCGTAATTGGGTTGATGTGGATGGACCAGGACATATCGTGGGTAAAAGATATTCAGAGATCTTTGTGTTGTTTTGTTTGGGAATATGTAGGCCCTTAAAAAGTACGTTCGGTTTAAGCTTGGGTGCAGATCTGTTTGTGAATATCATAAATGCAGATTTTTGTTGATTGAAATTTACTAGTTAGTCGTTATCCCATGAATCTATTTTGACAAGTCTCTATATTGAGGACATCACATGGTTAGGGTGGGTTAATTATCTCCTGGTAGAGAGTGGTGTCATCGGCAAACATATTTATGTCAGTTTCGCGATTTTCGACTAGCTATGGGTGATTTTAATATCCGCTCTCGTGTGAAAAGGGGTTCGGTGTGGCATCTGTATTTAGCATTACACAAAATTCGGATTGTTTTTTTTCTTCTGTAGAGTATTAATCATGCCAATTTGACTGGCATTTCCCCATATTTGTATTCCATTATGCTAAATGACTGTGCATCAGTGAAAAACGTTAAGTAGCTTTCGAACCATGCCAGAAGTTTGCCATCTGCTCCAAGTGTCTTCATTTTTGCCATGCGAAACTTATGCCAGACACGAGCAAATGCTTTGGACATATCTAGGAAAACCACACACGCGTCGTTACCTTTGTCAATAGATTGATAACTTGTATGGTTAATGCCAGTGAGTTGAAATATAGTTGATTGTCTTTCTTGAATTGGGAATTTTCTTCAATTAATAGATTATATTGAATACATACTCGTCGAGAGGGATGACAGTAAAGAAATAGGTCGATAGTTAGTTGTTTGCTGTCCTTGAAGATTGGAGTAACATTTGCCCGTTTCAATGTGGCAGGAAATATTTCAGAATTTTTAAGATACTAGTGAACGATGGTGGTATCGGATTAGAGATCATCTGGTCCCGATGCTAATTTCGATTTCAATGAGGATTATAAACTTCTTCGGTAGTTGTAGTAACATCTGTTAATTTAGGAAGTGATATATGTCGTAAGGGCGGAGAGTGGGTAGAATGGCTGCAGAATCATCAATTCTCGCTTGTGATACAAAGTAAGAATTTAGTATTTCGGCTGTCTTGTTATCGTCCGTAATAGTACAATCATTTTCCATATATGGGTGGATGGAGGACGATTCGTTATCGCCTAGAAGTGATTTTGTTATTTTCCAATATAGTTTAGGATCCAATTTGGGGTTTTCCAGTTTGTGAACATTGTTATTATTCCATCTTAATTTGGCCATTCTTCTCGATCGATTAAATAGACGACGAGCGACAATGAAAATTTCTATTTGGAATAAATTCGAGGCTGGAAGTAGTTTGGTCCAAGAACAGAGTACATCGTTAATATCGGGGAAAACGTTAATAAAGATATCGAGAGGATGTGGACCAGTGATGTCAATAGACCTGCGTGTCGGCGTGATGATAAACCCAGCCATGTGTATAGCATAAGGTGTTGGGTTTAGTAAATTTTACTCTACATTGAGTTATTGAGTGGTCGAGTCCTTTCAAAGAATACAAGAGTCGGTGAGTCGGTGAATATCAAATCTAACAAGAACTGACAAGTTAGTATTCAGATGCTATGCCAACCGGAGGAATGTAGCATTCTATCAACATCGCCGAAAATGTCAAGCAAATCGATCGGACCACTCCATAAAGAAAAACATCGTGTGAACTATGCTCAATTGTAAATATTTACCACTCGATTCGGGACGCATCTATCGGCGACACACTAACGGAAACGATTACGCAATCGACAGTCGCTGCATTTTACTAATATATAAGAATGACGGTGTATGTTGTCAATTTATATATAATATTTGTAAAAAAATAACTACTTTGAACAAGATTATTCTCCATTTCTCTTTTATCACCCTACCGGAGTATTTCACATCACTTTAAGACTTTTTTCATGAATGTCTTCCCAGAGTATACAACAATCGTTAAAATCTCCTTATAAAATTACACAGAATTGTGCGCTGAAAGCATTTGAAATAGCGGTATTGTTAGTATCAAATAATTTGGACATTTCCACGGCTTTTTGTTACGGCGGTCGATAGAAACATCCAATTAAAATTTGTGCAGTTATCAGTCTTTACTTAAAACATTATGTTTTCAAGGTCTGGTTGTTCTAAGGTAAATCTTCTTTTGGGGCGTAATTTTTCATTGGAATAAATAACAATACACCACCACAATTTCTGTTTCGGTCACGACGTGAACGAGGGTATCGTAGTTATTTATTGACATATCTTTATCGGGTATATCGAGGGCCCAAACCATGCAGGTTTCCGAAAGGCATAATATCATTATCACCGTTATGAACTAACTCATTTCCAGTATATTCAACCTTGTTGTAAATATGAGCTAATTATGTCATATCGTCAGTTTAGCGACAAGACTGCGTATATTAAGCTGACACAGCGACATAGATTTAGGAGATTTAGGTCCAGGATTCTTCTCGATGTCACCGCAACTGTATTAGGATTAATAGATGCAATGGTTGCGTTTCTAGTTTAGAACGACGCATAAGGGCTCTGGGATAGAACCTACATATAGCAGCTCGGTATTATGTAATATAAATAATTGCACATTAATATAGTATATTCTCTATCAGTCGTCGGTAGACTATTGGGTAGACTATCTCATGGATAAATAATGTAACATGTTGAGTAGGATTTGTTGAAGTCTAGCTCCAAACCGGAAGTTTGTGGAGGAATGCAGAAGAAAAATGAAGGTTTTAAGTAGCAGAGTTAGAGTGAAGTAAGTTGTCAGAGAAATAACACGAATGAAACAATATAAACAAACATAGCATGATAGGTTAAAACTGATGCGGTCAGTTATATTCGCAGCAATAAAATCAACACCTGCGTTCCAGATAGATTCTTCTGCCGTGCTGAAAAACAGAACCAAGCCTAGAAACGAATCTGCAAATTTTCTAAGCCATAAATTAGTTAGGGACATATATGATCTCATTTCATTCTCAGTGGATGAAGACCAAAGTTTACTAAATGACATGATAAGTGGTCAACGCAATATTCGGACAAACACAGCCTCCCATGTAACTGGTTCAAGTACTAATGACATGTCATGCTCACATGGTGCTCTGGTTAAAATGATGTCATCTAGCCTCATTGAACTGAAGAAAGAAATGTCAGTTCTTCGCTCAAAAAATACGACACTCGATAAACTTATCACAGAAGACATCCCTCTTATTAACGGGAAAATCAGCAACCTAAGTGCTCGTGTGAATGTTCTCGAAGGGGAAGTAGATGTGACTCAGATCGCCTCTAATGATATTCGTGATACAGTAGGGAGGATTCAGGATGATAAATATAGTGGTGTAACTAAACTTCGATCAGAATTAGTTCTTGTGAAACGAGATATTGGTGACGTTCTCGAATGTGTTGAACAATCACTAAACAAAAGTAATTCTAACACATCTGCAATTGCATCTGTCAAGGGTGAAATCCATAAACCGAAATCAAAAGGTACTCAAAATAAAGCTAAACAGTCTGACGCAAAAAATGAAGTATGGGAAAGTAAGCTATTCCAGGAAGCAGTTAAAGATTTCATGGGAGGTTTTGAACAAAAATGTAACGAACTATTTTTCAACCAAGATATCACATCAAAGAAAATTACGGATGACTCTCAAAATATATATACCCCAACCCACACTGTACCAAGATCCAAATCTTCCTCCCCAGATAAATCTCAACTAGACTCATCACAAGTAGTAACGTGTATTCAACCTTTGCGTGGATCCAACGAGGACACAAGTGTGAATAGTATTGACTGTGAAGATGAATTTATCTTACAGGGAGCTACTCAGTTCGATGCCAACATAAAGTATAACGGAGATACTGCGACAAATAGCTCACCCACAGGAGACGTCAATGGTCAACATACAAACGATAAACTTGAACACCAAAGCAATCAACGTCGCCGACGGAATGCAGAACCCATAAAAACAGAACGATTTTACTTAGGGAACATCAGTAATGATTTAGATCGACGCACTATTGAACGTTACCTTACCCGTAGAGGCGTCAAGTTCTCTATTGTTCGTTTGTATTACAGTGAAGAGAAAGATAAGTCGTATGCAAGAGTCAATGTATGCAACGAGCATGTTGATATGATCACAGAGTCTTTCTTTTGGCCAAAGGGGTCATTCTGTCGTCCCTGGCTGTCTGAGTATGCTTACAGCAAATACATCACTTCAAAACGTGAGAAATGGTAATCACTTTCGTTGGAGTTCGTGTCTCATACTTGAAGCAAATCGGTTATAACAGAGTATCTTTTAAGTAATATAGTTGGATAGTTACTGTTTGTTTTCATGCTTTATATTTTCTTATGCTCGATATGTTTTTGTCTTTATAACACACCAAATTTTACATGAATGTTTGAATTGCTATTAAGCACAACATTCTAAATGTACGCACTTCATTTTGTGTGCGTCATTTTGTTATATTACCACAGCAAAATGCTTTTTTGTACCTGGAACGCGACTGGCATCATGTCAAGCGGCCCTTATTTGAGTAGAATGTTGGATGGGCAGACTATAGATTTCTGTGGCATATCTGAACACTGGCTTCCAGCTAAGAGTGCAAGCTTCATGAATTCAATGTCGAAATATTACCGATGCCATACTGTTTGTGATTTTTCACAACGGCTTCCCCAACAGCGGGGTCGCTATAAAGGCGGGGTCGCTCTCTTTTGGAAAACAGAACAATGACGATCGTGTATCAATCATAGACTTTAGTGATGACAGAATTGTTGGACTCCAATATAAACTATCTAAGCATAAATACATGTATATATTCCAAGTATATTTACCATCGTCTAATTATCCAATTGTTGCATTCGAAGACTATATTATGAAAGTTAGTGATCTCATTAAAAGCTACTCGCATCTGGGCACACTTGTTGTGATGGGCGACTTCAATGCTAGTCTCAGTAAAACAGGTAAACGACAAAAACTTCTCAAATATTTGTTGAAAAAAGCAGAATGTACATCACTGATAGAGAATAGTCTTTGTGATGATATTTATTCAACATATGTTAATCATGATGGGAGTGATTGCTCAAATATTGACCATGTGATAATAAAAGACTCTGACTTACCTTTCGTAGCGAACGTTCACATAATTGATGATTCTGCACTCAATGTTTCGAATCACAGACCGGTGCAAGTTGAACTTAACTGTGAAGCGGGCACCTTACCTGATTCCAATGGGTCGAGTGCGGATATCTCAAAACTAAAGTGGCGGTTGCTCGCCCAAGATGAAAATTTAGTTAATCAGTACCAACATACATTAGCTTCCTTATTGCCGCACATGGAAACGCGTATACACGATACAATCACTTTGGATTTGTATTATAATTCATTGGTAGCTTCTATGAAACAAGCAGCGCAACAATCAATTCCAACATGTAAATTCAAAAGTCACAAAAAACCATTTTGGAATGAAAACTTGAAAGAACTTCACAAAAAAATGTCCATTCTTAGAAATGATTGGATTAAAGAGGGTAGACCTCGTGGCAATGAACACAACTCTTTCCGACTGTATAAGGACTCAAAGAGACACTTTCGGTGCTTATATCGGTCCATCTCATCTGACTTTATGAGAGAACAATTGAATGAAATTGATCGTTGCGCAGAGATAGACAATGATCATTTCTTTAGATTGCTAAACGCAAAAAGAGCAAATAACTGCACTTTGGGTGCCTCTTACTTCGAGCACGATGGCTCGATTATCCGTGATACTGACGACATATTAAGTGCCTGGTCTTCATATTACAAAACATTATACTCACCATTGAATGACTCAATCTTCGATGACAATCACTACTCGGTCGTTACCGACACAGTTAAAAGATTGAAAGATGATATAACTTCACAGAGACCAGATGATCATTTTACTTACCCGGTCAGTATAAATGAAATGTCTTCTCTTATTCCCACTTTGAACAAGAACAAGTCACAGGGTTATGACGGTTTAGTTTATGAACACATTATATATGGCGGTGAAAATATTTTGAAATGTATTGCTTTTTTATTTTCATGTATGTTAAAATTCATTCATGTTCCAGATGATGCAAAAAAAGGCATAATGATCTCACTGTTTAAGGGAGGAAACAAGTCGGCACATAATTTCAACAATTATAGGGCTATCACCATATTACCAGTAATGTATAAATTGTTTGAGAAACTTTTAAAATCCCGGTTAGAAACCAATGCCCCACATCTCACAAATATTCACCCACTTCAAAGCGGGTTTCAAAAAAATTCAAACTGTTTAGCGACTTCTTTCCTCCTGAAAGAATGTATATCTTACACAGCTGAAAGAGGCAGCAAACTATTTGCTTGCTTCCTTGATGTACAAAAGGCCTTTGATACTGTATGGATCGATGGCCTTTTGTACAAACTCCACCAGCGGGGCATAACTGGTTCTTTGTGGCGCATACTGTGTTGTTTATTAACAAATATTCAATGTTGCCTGAGGTATAAATGTAATTATTCTGCGTACTTCTTAATGAAACAAGGAGCCAGGCAGGGAAGTATTCTCTCACCTCTGATGTACATGCTCTACGTTGACACACTCATCTCTGATTTAGCCAACTCAAACTACGGTTTAATGGTTTATTCAGTTCGTTGCGCTGCACCCACACAGGCTGATGATATGGTCTTACTTTCATTGTCAAAACGTGGACTACAGAACCTTCTTAATATATGTTCTGAGTACAGCAGGAAATGGCGATTTCTGTACAACCCAAGCAAAACAGTCACAATAGTGTTTAATGAACCAAAATCTGAATTCGCGCGGTGCATTCAAAACAGGAAGTTGTATCTTCTAGGTCAAGAAATTTCAGAAAAAACGGAAGCTACACACCTTGGTATCCTCTTTGACAAATACAATTTCAATCACTCCCTTGTGGAAGCCATAAGAGAAAAACAAAGAGATACATATTTTATGCTCTCAAATTCGGGCCTATACGCTGGTGGAACAACCCCTGTCAGTTGCTGTAAGATATACAAATCGATCATCCTTCCAAGATCTCTTTATGGGTCTGAACTCTTGTGGCAATTAGGCAAGAGTGATACCGACCACCTGGAGAAAACTCACCGATTTTGTTTAAAGAACTTTCAGGGATTGCCTACGCGAGCAAGAACTGTTATTGTGGAGGGCGCAGTCGGTATACCATCTCTTATCACACTTATTGACAAAAGAAAGCCTTCTCTTATGGGCTCTCTATGCAGAGGAGACCCCGAAAAAGCTTCATCACATATATTTCTCTTACGAATGCATGAATCCTTAACTAACACAATTCGCCCATCAAAGTCATTTTTGAATGAGCTAACCATAATCTTATTAAGATATGGTTTACTTGATTTCCTTACGAACTTTGCTAATGATAATACCTTCCCAACTAAAGATAGTTGGAAGAATCTGGTAAATGTAGCCATTGATACAAAGTACAGTGAAAGTTGGAAAACCACAATTTCTAGTGATCCGTGGCTATATATTTTCAGTCAAATTCAAAGTGAATTTTCGCTGTCATTTTTATGGCGCGTATGCCGTGCGCATCCTCAATTCAAAGAAAATTTTCTTCAGGTGGGAAGAATAATATCACAAACAACATATGACCAAAAAGGAGTGTGTGATGCGTGTCTGCATCCGTATATACACAAAGTAATGCACATATTGTTCGATTGTCCATCAATTTGCGAAACTCGAAATGTTATATGGTACAAGATAATAGATCTCTTTGGGATCAATTTCTATATTATGCTGGACAATCTGAACACACCAGAACTTGCAGCAATATTTTTGGGGCACATACCTGACATTGCTGATAACTTGATACCATTTCTTGATAAATACAAATTTGTCACATTTTTCGTTAGAAACACAGCAACATTATGGGAAAATTATAGTAAACTAACGCAATAATTTGTTTGGCGCATCGTGGTGCCGAATTGATTAACAGTAGTCCGCTTAGAGAATTTTTTCGGCCAGACGATTTCATCTGGTCGTGGACTTTCGTTGCGAGTATAACCATTAAGTACTTGTTTCTCGCATCTTGCACGAAAACTTACGTACTGTTAGACTGGATGCTCTGGTCGCCATCCTGTTGTTGTAAATGGACGGGGACCTATGGTATGTAGTGAGTATTACATAGAGTCAATACTAACCGAACACAACAATGGTTATGCTGATAGCCCACGAACGGAGACGGTACAATTCCAAAAATGAAACAAGCTCATTGCTTTTCTTAAACGTTGTCACTTTATCTTACATCCTAATTCATATACTCGCCGCAAGCTATAGATCCGGCCCGGTCCCTCTTGACTTATTGATTTTGTGTTGTGTGAACGTGTGTGTCACCGTGTGTGTATACTTGTATATGTGCATATGTATATGGATAGGTGAAACGAGTATATGTGGATATTGCTGACTGTGCATGTTTGCACGTATATACGTACGTGTATATGTGTGGCTGTATATCTGTATCCAGGAAAGTGTAGGTATGTAATAGGTTTGTATGTATGAATGTATGGATTGATGCATATGTATGTATGTATTTATGTACGTACGTCAGGTGTGCGTTTCTTTGCGAGTGTTGGCCAGCATGTGAGGGGTTAATGCGGTTGTGTGCATGGATGGATGTATACATGCCCCAGGCAGGTGTATATCGATGTATGCATGATTGGATGCATATATGCACGCGAATGAGCGTATATGTAAGTACGTAATACATGTACGATGGCCGGAATGTGCATCTGAACGATTGTGTGCACCTATGTATTTGTAAATACGTTATTTACATGAAGGGTAATCTTTGTTGCTGATAAGACTTATCTTTCTGTCGTACTGTTCTTTGTTCGCGAGTTTGTAATACAATATATAATATGTATGTTTATCCACTCTTCGTTATCGGAGGATTAAAGATATATATATCTACCCCGCTCAATTGTCCCTCTATATTTTTTGTCAAAACAATACCGTAACTTTCCAAACAGCACTTAAGACAAATCACAAGTGAAGATAACTCACCGCGCGATGACAATTCACCATGTGTACACAATGCTATTGATATGCCCCGCAGTAATTCCATTACACTCACGCGCTGATGTCGATTCCGGATTTTCCATCGCCATATAGGTAGACATAATTAACTCCGACTCCAATTTCCTGTTTTTAATTAGTTTACCTCGCTTGACGTCATGCGAGGTTTTGCGACGGAGATAGCCGACAACCGGTGGTGGTATTATTTATTTATTTCTCGGCTTATTTATCACGCGATTTTTATGGGACTTGGATCATTGTGATCACAATAGGGGTGGCTTTCCGATAGAGTTTTGTTGTTTCATGAGGATAGTAATCCTTTAAATACTCGTCGAGAGGGATGACAGTAAAGAAATAGGTCGATAGTTAGTTGTTTGCTGTCCTTGAAGATTGGAGTAACATTTGCCCGTTTCAATGTGGCAGGAAATATTTCAGAATTTTTAAGATACTAGTGAACGATGGTGGTATCGGATTAGAGATCATCTGGTCCCGATGCTAATTTCGATTTCAATGAGGATTATAAACTTCTTCGGTAGTTGTAGTAACATCTGTTAATTTAGGAAGTGATATATGTCGTAAGGGCGGAGAGTGGATAGAATGGCTGCAGAATCATCAATTCTCGCTTGTGATACAAAGTAAGAATTTAGTATTTCGGCTGTCTTGTTATCGTCCGTAATAGTACAATCATTTTCCATATATGGGTGGATGGAGGACGATTCGTTATCGCCTAGAAGTGATTTTGTTATTTTCCAATATCGTTTAGGATCCAATTTGGGGTTTTCCAGTTTGTGAACATTGTTATTATTCCATCTTAATTTGGCCATTGTTCTCGATCGATTAAATAGACGACGAGCGACAATGAAAATTTCTATTTGGAATAAATTCGAGGCTGGAAGTAGTTTGGTCCAAGAACAGAGTACATCGTTAATATCGGGGAAAACGTTAATAAAGATATCGAGAGGATGTGGACCAGTGATGTCAATAGACCTGCGTGTCGGCGTGATGATAAACCCAGCCATGTGTATAGCATAGGGTGTTGGGTTTAGTAAATTTTACTCTACATTGAGTTATTGAGTGGTCGAGTCCTTTCAAAGAATACAAGAGTCGGTGAGTCGGTGAATATCAAATCTAACAAGAACTGACAAGTTAGTATTCAGATGCTATGCCAACCGGAGGAATGTAGCATTCTATCAACATCGCCGAAAATGTCAAGCAAATCGATCGGACCACTCCATAAAGAAAAACATCGTGTGAACTATGCTCAATTGTAAATATTTACCACTCGATTCGGGACGCATCTATCGGCGACAAACTAACGGAAACGATTACGCAATCGACAGTCGCTGCATTTTACTAATATATAAGAATGACGGTGTATGTTGTCAATTTATATATAATATTTGTAAAAAATAACTACTTTGAACAAGATTATTCTCCATTTCTCTTTTATCACCCTACCGGAGTATTTCACATCACTTTAAGACTTTTTTCATGAATGTCTTCCCAGAGTATACAACAATCGTTAAAATCTCCTTATAAAATTACACAGAATTGTGCGCTGAAAGCATTTGAAATAGCGGTATTGTTAGTATCAAATAATTTGGACATTTCCACGGCTTTTTGTTACGGCGGTCGATAGAAACATCCAATTAAAATTTGTGCAGTTATCAGACTTTACTTAAAACATTATGTTTTCAAGGTCTGGTTGTTCTAAGGCAAATCTTCTTTTGGGGCGTAATTTTTCATTGGAATAAATAACAATACACCACCACAATTTCTGTTTCGGTCACGACGTGAACGAGGGTATCGTAGTTATTTATTGACATATCTTTATCGGGTATATCGAGGGCCCAAACCATGCAGGTTTCCGAAAGGCATAATATCATTATCACCGTTATGAACTAACTCATTTCCAGTATATTCAACCTTGTTGTAAATATGAGCTAATTATGTCATATCGTCAGTTTAGCGACAAGACTGCGTATATTAAGCTGACACAGCGACATAGATTTAGGAGATTTAGGTCCAGGATTCTTCTCGATGTCACCGCAACTGTATTAGGATTAATAGATGCAATGGATGCGTTTCTAGTTTAGAACGACGCATAAGGGCTCTGGGATAGAACCTACATATAGCAGCTCGGTATTATGTAATATAAATAATTGCACATTAATATAGTATATTCTCTATCAGTCGTCGGTAGACTATTGGGTAGACTATCTCATGGATAAATAATGTAACATGTTGAGTAGGATTTGTTGAAGTCTAGCTCCAAACCGGAAGTTTGTGGAGGAATGCAGAAGAAAAATGAAGGTTTTAAGTAGCAGAGTTAGAGTGAAGTAAGTTGTCAGAGAAATAACACGAATGAAACAATATAAACAAACATAGCATGATAACAACCGTCATCATGTGGTGATTGGGGCAAGATTGATAATTAAATTCCAAAACTAAAAATCTAGTAATCTGTTATATGTTTTGGAGCTTCTGTCTGTCTGTATGTATGTGTGTATGTATGCGGTTTGCAATGTTGCAAGAGTTACATTTTAAAGTGAGTGATCATGATCTGCGGGGAGGCACCAACATTGATTAATTTCGAAAGTCGATGATTTTGGGGCTTTCGAGAATCATGGATGATGTTCGGCAAAATGTTTTTCTGTCGATTCTAACAACAATTATATATATAGGGGCCGTCAGATTCAGCGCAGACAGAAACGAGAGGCCGATCACGATCGGCAGATGTTTAACCCATACCTTGGCGATAGCGATCTTTTTATGAGTGCAAGAATTTCAACAATTCACAGCGTACTATTATTTATTAGTTTCATAGTGGAATCAGACATATTGAGCAACTTGCTCATTTAAACACAATAGGAAGATGGATATGACATTCGATTTCAACCTATTCGGTCACTCCAACAGAGATACATGTATGTGTGATAGATTGATAAAGATAATTATACCCAAACACAGTCAGACAGATGCACCATAGCTGTTAAAGATATAATTGTTACAATATTAACATCATAATAACTCTATTTATTTAATTCTTACAATGGAACCTGAGTCATAACAGATTATGTTGTTGTGTTAGCTGCATAGTAAAAGTTATGGGATGATTGAGATTAGAGACCAACAAACACCTGAACATCTATATAAGTGAGGGGTGTATAGACCTTGATATTAAATATGATTGATAATGGTTGGATATAAAATATTTTAATACAGAATTATCAGATAACTAAAGGAGAGATATGAGAAGGGTCAAATTGAAAATATTAGAGTCATAACATTGGATCGCGTACAATATACATGTACCTATGGTTAATTTTATTCTAAGCTGATCATTGGAAAGATACAATGTCTGTAACAGCAGAAATATTATTAAATATTGGGTTAATATTCTCAAAACCATTCAATCAATACCAAAATCTATACGCATGAAGAATGTATCACAATCAACCTGAATGAGATTATAAAAGTGATTGGGTGAAAAATATTTGACCAAAAAGTCAGCTTCAAGAATACCAGAACCATTATTAATATCCTGCAGCCCAAATGCAATAGAGGGAATTTCAAAATAAGATATATCCTCAAATGATGAATATTCAATTGGTGGCTTATAATTAATAGAAATTCTTAGTGAACCTGGCCTAAGGCGAAAGAGATAATTTAAAATCTGCGTATCAGATATTATGTGTCTATGGAATAGGTTAATTTTAATCCTGAAATACATGCAAGTGAAAAGTGGATCACGATCAACCTGGACATAGAATAGGAGAATGAACATATGATGTGTGGAGAGTGTTAATCATTTTCAATGACATCATATGATGGAACTAATGTGTGGATAAATTGTTTTCTCAAGATAAGACAACAGTGTCTCTGTAAACAACAATTCTCTAAACAGCCATGCTCCAGAACATCCTTCACATGGACAATGGACTATTTGTATTAATGCCATGAACATGTTTCAACAGGTTGGGTTAAATTACTATTGCACACAAACTGGAGTAAAGTATAATCAATCACTTAAATTTGACAGCTCTGGGAGCAGCAGTGGTTTAGCAAAGAGTATCCAGTGTCATTTTCTGATCCCAATAAAGCAGATTACTGTGTAAAGTTGTTTGTCTTAAATTCTCACAGGGCATATACAATAGGTAGTAAATTACTTGAATTATAAAGGGCCATAACTCTGTTAAAATATATCGGATCAAACCCAAATTTGAACTTGATCTGTATTTCGGGGTGAGGACCACATGTACCAAATTTGGTGTAGATCAGATGAAAAATGTTTTGAGTTCTAAGTAAAAATAAGTTTGAAAAGGGTTAATTAAACGATACCAAAAACCATACAGATAAAGAACGTGCTAAGAAAAACCTTGGTAAGAAATATGAGGCATATCAGAAGAAAACAGTTTGACTTAGATGGATCAGATAGCATTTGTGTGCAGGGTTAATTATTTTCTAAACCGATCAACCGATCGATACCAAAAACTATACAGGTGAGGGGTGTGTCATTATAAACCTACATATCAAATATGAAAACAATCGGACAAAAAATAATTTGGTTACAGCATCGGATAGCTCATGCCTATGTGCGGATGCAAAGTGTTAATAATTTCTAAACCGATCAACCGATCGATACCAAAAACTATACAGGTGAGGAGTGTGTCATCATAAACATGGGAGTAAAAAATAACTCTAATTCCCATAATACAGATTTACTGCTCTCAGAGCTAAACTGATACCACTGGTAATTAATTGTAGACTGCTATGGTTATCTGTTCAATTCTTAGTTGAAAAAGGGCCATAACTCTGGTATAAAATGTTGGATATAACCCATATTCAAACTCGATCTGTATTTTGAGTTGAGAAACTCGCATACCAAATTTGGTTCCGATCAGATAAAAAAAAATTTGAGTTATGGCAGCATGCATGAATTCTAAGTCGAAAAAGGGCCATAACTCCGTGAAAAAAACTTGGATCGAACCCATATTCGAACTCGATCTGTATTTGGTGCTGACAAATTCATATACAAAATTTGGTTCCGATCAGATATAAAATGTTCGAGTTATCGCACCATGCGTAAAGTGTCTACAGACAGACAGACAGACAGACAGACAGACAGACAGACAGACAGACAGACGGACGGACGGACGGACTAACGACGAGTGGTCAATCCGGGCAACGACACTATGTTTACCATACTATGGTATGGGTAAACATAAAAAACATTGCGACAACTGTTTAGTCACGGTATCCTTTCTAGTTAAGTAATAAATTATCCACATGATGAATTCTTTCTCGTGAAATAGCGGTATGCCTTCCATACAATGAAACAGCTAGTTTAACCATAATTCAGATGCATATTCTAATGAATTACATATAGGCACACATCAGTATGTAGAACATGCATAAACACTGTAGTATGTTACATTCATTATGGGAACTTTCCATATACATGTATATTATCAGATTATCCAGGTATTGCTGGGTTTATATGCTCAGCTTGGAGCAACTCCCTGACACGATTGAGATAAATAGCACCGTGATGGAAACTCCAGAAATTAATATCCCTATAACATAAGAAGAAATTAGGAATGCTTGCAGGAAAATACAAAATAACAAAAGCCCGGGAAATGATGATATACTACATGAACACATCAAAGTGTCTCTAGACATTTTACTCCCGATTTATGTAGACTTCTTCAACTGGATTATTGATAGTGGTATAATCCCGTCCGAATGGCTCATAGGAATGGTTAGCCCCATCTATAAAAACAAAGGAGATATGCATTACTGCGAAAATTATCGTCCTATTACACTACTAAGTTGTCTTGGGAAGTTGTTTACGCGAATCCTTGATAACAGACTCAGAACATTCGTTGAAACTAATAACGTAATATCCAATGCGCAAACCGGTTTTAGGGCTGGCTTATTGACATCTGACCATATATTTACTTTGTCTGCCTTAATCAACATTACTAAACATATGAAGAAAAAGATATTCTGTTCATTTGTAGATTTTAAACAGGCATTTGATTCGGTGTAGTGTGCCGGGTTGTGGTTCAAGCTCCAGATGCAGGGAATTTATGGTAAATTTTTAAATGTTGTAAATAATATTTACCAGGGTATTAAGTCACGAGTTAAGGTAGGTGAGCTGCACTCGGGCTATTTCACAAGTAATGTCGGCCTTAGGCAAGGAGATAACTTATTACCGATGCTATTTTGTCTATTTTTGAATGACATTGAATCTTTCCTTTTAAGCAAGGACATTGACAGCCTAAACGAAATATCTAATGACATAGAAAACACAGTGGCGATTTACCTAAGAATTTTTGTACTTCTATATGCTGACGATACTGTACTGCTAGCTGAATCTAAGGATGGCCTACAGAAAGCTTTAAATGCATTTTATGAAAGCTGTGAAGACTGGAGATTAACCGTTAACACTGCCAAAACGATTGTGATAATTTTTTCTTCCTCGCATCGACACATAAAACAAAACAAAATCAAGCTGGGCGATTCCAATATCGATGTAGTGAACGAATACAAAGATCTTGGGATACATTTTGTTCACACTGGCTCATTCTACAGAGCAAGATGTAACAATGAGAAAAAACGCGATTTCGTCTATGTTTGGCGTGATTGATTGCTTTGAACGGGTGCAACTAAATGTTTTGAAAATAATCTTTAAAATGAAACCAAGTACGCTTAGTTGTATGGTTTATGGAGAAAGTGGATGCTATCCGATATATATTCACATTGAAACGTCTATGGTATGATTATGGGCGAAACTTGTCAACCGATATTCATATAACCTGTCGAGTGTTGTATATCAATAGTTGTACTCTTATGCGCTTCGTTCTGTGTTTGAAAACCCCTGGCTTAATAGAGTAAAAGATATACTCAATAAATGTGGTCTCACATATATATGGGATGCTCAGTCGGTTGGTGATGGTGAATACCTTGCTCGATATGTTGAACAGTCGTTAAAGGACCAATCAATACTTGCAATCATGGTACGAAACTTTAGTGCAGAGCTCAAAATGTACTCTATATAAAAAAAATTATTAAAGTATCTTTTGGCATAGAGAAATATATTTTAGAACTGCCGCCAAAATTCAGTTCATACCTGATCAAATTGAGAACTAGAAATAATCGGCTCCCTATTGAAGTTTCCAGTTGGAAAAACTTAGAAGTTCCTTGTTCACGTTGCCAACTTTGCGGTTAGGATACACCGGGTAACGAATACCATTATCTATTCATATATATGCAACGAACTTTCGTCCTTCCGAAGAACCTATCTGAAAACATACTTTCAAAGTAATCCGACTTATGAAAAACTAAAAATTCTTTTTAATGATGGAAATTAGCCAGATTTGCATCGGAAATAGTTAACAAAGCAGCCATTTAAATTGGTTTAAATCGAATATACATGCATGCCCTCCTGTGCGTATATAAACATAGTCCCAGTGCAGCTTTCCCAGCTAAGTGTGTATTTAATTATATTTCTGTATGTTATTATCTCGAATTTGTTATCTTTTTTGTGAGTGTTCCTACTTTATTTATCTCTATTATTTTTAAACTTTTGTTGACATTATGTATGATAATATATAAATGTCTACCTCCAGATCCACAACTTAGTGCACGGAGATAATAAAGAATTGAATTGAATTGTATTTTATTTATCCGTGAATACGATGCGAAGTGTGGACGGTGATGTTTTAATGGCAATAGACTCAACATATCATGGCACAAATACGCGCATAATCGACCTATAATATGAAATATGTTCATAATGTGATTATTTTATTCTCAAATAACAGATAATGGAGCCATAGCCGTTATTTCGTTTTATGGCGCGGGCCAAAGTGAAAACACATGTTAAAGAGCGTATAACTGAAAAGTCGTGGGTTAGCTTATATGTGTCATTGTTCGCACATAGTGTGACTAAAATACTCACATTATCGACTCAAAATGAGGCCACCCTAAGCAGATTATCTATGTAAAATAAGTTCTTTATAAGCAGATAATGTGCGGTTTTCCGGAGAACAGGCTGATAGACTATACGGGGAAAGTATGCAACATCACTGTGTTTGAGTTGGAACCGATCAATTCGCACATGATAAGGGTCGGGGGGGGGGGCATCGAAAATTAGAGTCGAAAGCCAATGAAACACTTTTATAAATTTTGAGTTTTATAAATTTACATCATGAAAAAGTCAATATCAGCAGATGACACTGTTCTCATCGTGTGTCCGAAAAGTCATATTTCATCGTTGACTCAATTGTGTGCCTTAAGAGTTTTATTTTCACTGAAAACAATTTGTTGGAGTTGGAATTTGATCTTTTTTCGCGAATTCTTTACTGACCAAGGCGTCGATTGGTGCCAAAATACGACATTGTGCTTGCTACAAACTGATTCCGCAAGGAATTTAAAGAGTAGCCAATTAAGAATATCGCACAAATAATTAGCATTTTTCACGATGTTCCAGTTGTTTTCTTTAAAAAACAAAACTCTTTAAATCGCTGGAGCAGGAATATTTCGCTGAAACCCACCGTGCACCAGGCACTCTGTAGAATACAGCCCAGTAAATTCCAACAGTACGATAATCATATAGCCTGTTGAAAGTCCCTATTTAAAATTGACCCCGTATGCTCCTTCGACTCCTCGTATGAATATTTTCACTCAAAGCAAACTTGTCTAGATTTCGAAGCTCATCGGACCAAACGGCAAGGAATCCATGCACTGACGTATATGTGACACTCCACAGTTTATGCACGAATAAGGGAGCATCAGTTCATTGAACAACAACTCCAATGTGAACTCACAACACATATGCAATGTGTATATGACTGGGCTCAGCACATACTATGCTATACGATTTTGATACACAATTATCATTTTAATGGTGGTTGCAAGAGTTATGCCCCTTGATTCTATGCCATAAAAATCAAATTAAGCAATATTTGGTGTAAACAATATTTTATTCTCAAAACAAGTATGTACACACATATAACATTTGACTTACAACACATACATTTAAAAATGTTAACACGTATATAAGAGATGAGAAAGGGAACTGACTGTAAGCTTTGTAAGCTTATATATTTGTCATTTCCCCATTGGATATTCACATGGGTGATAACTGGTTTATCATTAATATATAATTGAGTTATTTTGACTACCAATTATTAATGGATATATATATAGCTTCCTGTCTGTCTACCCCTCAGCGCATATAGGCCCTCCCCAAATCGAGCCGTTTGAGATGACAAGACTTACCATATACCGTAGTTGTTAGTATAGTTTTTCTCTCAATTAGTCGCGAATCTTTTTGTTAGTAGAATATACTGCTGTACTCTTGCGAAGATAGCAATGTTATGATCTATTGGTAATGACTTTTATCCTTTAACAAGATCATTTAAACTTGGTATGTTGGTTCAGTGTTTCTATTCTGGAGTCTCTGTTGATTGTTTATTTGCAAAGCCAACATTTAAGTTGGAACATAGCCAAACATATATACATATATACAAACAAACAATTTATACAAACAATTTATACGTTAACAATTATCATATCATACTTCCGTAACAAATTCACCATAATATAATGACTATACACAGCACGTATACATACGATTCATAATTATGCAATTTCCAATTTATGGATGTGTCTCATATTATATATATACATATATATATACACACATACATATACATACATATATATATACAGATTGTATACAAACATGCATACACATACATATACACATACACACATACATATATATATATATAATTCATCTGTATATCTAATAGTATATTAAGAAATCTTTTTCAATGCCAATTTAATAAATATGCTCAGTCTTTTCAGAACGCTCATGTTTTCAAGAGAAAGTAGTCCATGGAATTTATTGCGGTTCGGATTATCCCAGTAATATTTTGGAATATATAATTCGCGTAAGTTTTTCAGCTCTTGGCATATGATCATAAAATGGTACTCATCACATGGGCTATTGCTGCACAAAACACAGTTTAAATCATTATTATCTTTTCCTTTCGTCCATCTATTTTTTTCAACTGGCAATTTATGGTTTGATGTTCGTATTTTCAGTAAGAAATTAGATAAATGGGCTGGCAAATATACTAGATATCTATTCATTTTAATCGAGTTCTTTATGTTGCTGTAGAATATAGCTCTGGTAGATGAGGACGACTTCAGACTGTCGAAAAGATTACGTTCATAATTTTCAATCAGTTTACTTTTTATGTATCTTAACGCTGTTTTGCTTAGCGATGACTGACTTGACCAAATGTGGTCCATGTTTACTTCGTGAAGAATCCCTTCCACAAATCTAATCCATTTGATCTTGTCTTGCAATAAGATATCGTCTTCATGTACATACCTCAATAAAAGAAATATGTTCTTTGCTAGTTCTGACCCATCATGACTCACTAGCTTTGACCAATACGATAGCGCTCTATATTTTATTTCTATTAATATCGGATGCCTTCCAAGTTCTGCATATACCATATAATTAGGTGTACTCGATTTCATTGAAGTTATTATTTTACAAAACTTAAGGTGGAGCGTCTCTAGGGCCTGTATTCTTTCAAAACACCAGACCTCACTTCCGTATAGCATAATTGGCAGAATCATACAATCAAATAGTTTCAGCGAAATATCGATAGGTAACTTGAGTTTGCGAATTTTGTTCAATAAACCATACATTGCCTTTGTCGCAGTATTTGTGGTACTCTTTATAGACTGACAAAATCTCCCATTGTAAAAAAATTGAATCCCAAGGTATTTTAATTCTTTTACAATTTGTATTTCCTGCCCTCTGTATGTGAACATAGGACAATTTCTTGGTAACTTTTTCGCGAAGATGATTGTTTTGGTCTTATTAATGTTCACTTCAAGTTTCCAAGCTTCAGCGTAATCTGCGAAGGCTAAAAGTGCGCGATTCATATTATCCTCGGAATCTGATAAAATGACAGTGTCATCCGCATATAATAGGCACAGTATATCGATGTAACATCCTAAATGCTCAAAATATTTTTCGTTTATAAAATTCAGATTTTCTATAACACAATCATTCAAAAAGCACTGTAAATCGTTCACGAATAGTGAAAATAAGAGAGGTGACATTGTTTCACCTTGAAATAAACCTACCTTGCTCACGAAAAAGTCTGACTGTGAGTTACAATTTTTCACGCATAATTTAATATTCGTATACATGCTTCTTATTACCCGCAAAATCTTACCGTTTATATCTGATCTCAGCAATTTGAGCCATAGCGCATCTCTCCAAACAGTATCAAAAGCTTTGCGGAAATCAATAAACGTACAGTATAGTTTCCGTCCGCTCTGAAGATATATATTTATCAATGCATGTAGTATAAATATATTATCAACAGTGGAGTGGCTTTTGCGAAATCCGGTTTGTGACTTACTAATTAAATCAATATCCTCTGCAAATGAGGTCAATCGGTTATTTAAAACGGAGGTAAACAGTTTTGCCAAACAGCTCAAAAGTGTGATACCTCGGTAAGAGTCTGGCATATTTGGATCACCCGACCCCTTATAAATGGGCTGTATTAGACCAACTGCCCAATCTTGGGGAAATAATCCACTATTTAGGATCAGGTTGAAAAGACGAACGTATATGGGCATCATCTCATTTACTGAAGCCTTAATATATTCGTTAATTATTTGATCAGTACCTCCGGCCTTGCAATTTTTCAGCTTCCCTATATGGCACTATAAATTTCTTCCTCGGATATGGGGTTATTTAGATATGACTCGTCGTTCTCGTCGAACTCCATATCTATAATGTCACACATATCAGAGTCGTCTATTTTATTATTTAGCGTCTTAAAATATTCTCCAAAGGTTTCAATATTTATTTTTGTTTTCCTCTTTTTGGGCTGCTTATCAGCGCACATTGAGTCGAGTTTGTCCCAGAAAGACTTCCCCGAATTCTTACATAGTTCCCTGAGCTCGGCTATTTCAGACTCACGTGATTGTTTGATTTTTGTATCCATCACTTGTCTGTATTTTACACTGGCGTCTTTCAAAATTGCCTTGTTATAATCAGATTTGTTCAAATCGTATTGATGCTTGATACCATTGAAGTAATTTCTTCCTTCTCGACATTCATTATCGAACCAAGATTTGTTCTGGTGCACCTTTTCCCGCTTATTAAATTTCGGCCGATAGGTTCCCAGTGTGCGATTGGCCGCTGACTTCAATGAACGTACTACATGTCCACAAAGTTCGTCGACATCTGACTGGGTGACATTGGCGTCACTCTCTAAAGTGTCGAACACACACAAAATATCATTAATCATATTGCGGTCAATATTGCTAGAGAAATATGTCCCCTTCTGTGGGTCCCACCGTTTTATTCTGGCATCAATGTGTGCCGATATGGGTATGTCATCAGCATCGCTTTCTCGAGACACTATTGGTGTCTTTAAATTCAAAACCAGATGTAACGCACCATGTATATCGGAGAATAGGGGACAGTGGTCATCGACTCGAAAGTTTTCTACCATACTGAAAGACGCTTAGTTCCCAACGCGTAGTCTATCACTGTACGGTCTGAGGAAGTAAACTTCCCCACATTTCTGTCTTCACCACATCTTCCGTTCATAGTAATTAAGTTCATGGATTTACACATTGCTATTAGTTTATATCCATAGGCACTCACCTTACCTTTGTCCTGCGATACTCTATTGGGAACCTGCAACGTCTTACTAATATAAGAATTAGCACCCATAACATAATTTTCATTCATACATGTTATAACAGAATTCATATTATCACATATGTTATTATTTTCAAATATATGACGTAAATCACCCGGGTCATGGTCGGGGCTGAGATCATTCACATTGTTGATTCTGGCGTTAAAATCCCCAGTCAAAAGTAAGAGTTCGCTTTCCCTCCTCAATTTACGTACATCGCGTTCGATATCCAAAACCCAGTCGTCGTTGCAATAACGTGTTCCGGTAGGAGGTATATATACGGCGCCTATTAGGAGTCCTTCCTGATTTTTACATTTCGTGTCTACCCGGATCCAGGCCACGTTATTACTCTCAGTTGCGTGGGGCACAATGCATTTATGTATTCCAACTTTGGCCGCTATCAAAATCCCACCCGATCGGGTTCCGCTTCCAATTTGTTTCCCTTTTTTAATACAGATCTCAAACCCTGGAATGGATATGCTATCTTCAAAGAACGCCTTTGTTTCAGAGAAACACAGAATGTCATAATTGGATATCAAATCGACAAATTCTTTATATTGAAGTCTCTTTTCTAATCCGCACACGTAGTTGTTAGTATAGTTTTTCTCTCAATTAGTCGCGAATCTTTTTGTTAGTAGAATATACTGCTGTACTCTTGCGAAGATAGCAATGTTATGATCTATTGGTAATGACTTTTATCCTTTAACAAGATCATTTAAACTTGGTATGTTGGTTCAGTGTTTCTATTCTGGAGTCTCTGTCAGGCCACAATAAATACAATCGGAATTATCGTACAAGTGATTTTAATGCAGGTGATCATTCAAATTACTGCATTCGATGCATATTCGACAGTGGAGTATTTGACATTGTCGTGTATATGCATACTCGTAGAATTGTGGAGGTTCTGCGCAATCTTTATTCAGGAATTGTTTAAATTCGGCACATTTTTGCAATTTTTGGACCCAAGAATACATGTATGAAGAACCCGCTTGTCAAACACCTAAAACATCATTTTCCGCTGAACTTCCGTTTTTTTTCTTTCATCAAAATTTGGTCTAGCCTCCACAAAATCTAAGAAAGCTCACATCAAGAACCATATTCAAATCTCTTTTGATCAAATCAACGTTAGAAATACGAAGTGCTATGATTGTAGACAGTTCCGTGCTAACTCCAATACTGATTAATTAATCCCCATATCACAATCGACTGTATACTCGTCAAAACTTAAATATGTGTAATTAATATATATATTATATATGGACTAGAGACATATAAATATAACTTTATTAATATACTATATACTTGTAGATATGTTTAATAAAATCATCACTTGACCTCTCGCCAATAAGTATTATTTATCTGCACATGGAGGTGACGGGAAGACGGTCCTTGAGACTACGTCATCTCCATGCAATATATAGTTATAAACATTGTATTTTGTATTTATATAGATTATATTGCTGAATAAAATCAAACCATACCCGGGTATAGTGTGGACCATCTCACAGATGAACTCTACAAGAAATAACGGTATAGCTCTAAGACAACCAGAAGGCGGGGAAAGTCACGTGAGATGCAAAATACCCGCGTAGTCAACTCCAACCATTACGCTCTATTTATTAAAGGGGCACTTTGATTATTGCGATATAACCAAGAAGCGGGCCCCGTTGGTTCAGAGTGCCCGGATGAAGATAATTAATCGAGTGTGCTTCTCGCAGTACGAGCTAACTGCATGGCCTCCTAATATCTATAGCCTGATACCAGAGTACAATGCGTATGTCTCTTTGGAAAGCAGACGAAATTCCTAAACGATGTACATCTGTTAGGAATTTCGTCGGCTTTTCAAAGAGACAGGCTATTTGGCCATGCGTTTGTCACAACAGACCTGTTTCTTGCGTGCATGCATAATTCGTGTTTTATTGATAGTAATGATGAAAAGAGTAATGACTTGTATTAATCGAATAATATAAATGAAGTTAGTTTGCCGCATCGTAATCAGGATGGACTTTATTTTACCTGCAGCTACGGACTGTTCATTCTTGAAAGTGCAGCCTATACTCGTATAGTAAAACTCGAAATTATGCTTTCAAGATTCATATCAAGGCGACGTCCAGACGCGGGATGTTGGTCAGTTTCTGTGCCGAGGCTAGGGACGTACATTAGCGATGGCGGGGTTGTTGACGGGGTGTCACGCGTGCAAATATATACATGTAGTGACATTAGCACTAACCTTTACTAATAAAAATAAATTGAGTTCGTGTGTCTGTCCGGAAAAAGGCGACAAAACGACTTAACCCCTCTGAAAATGTGGACATAGGGTCATATCATACACGTAACCCGGGGATTAAGGGCGCTAATAATGTTTATGACTTTGGCTATATATAGGCGATCAAACGGAGTGGCAGATCGGCAGATTATAAAAAAAAATCGAAATGTTTTTGAATTTGGGAATAGATTTTTACAATTTGTTTTGCTTCATCCTATTTTATGGATGTTAGTGTTGAAGACTATTATAATATTTAAGGAAGGGGCAGTCCTGTCAACAAATTTGGTATTTTGAAAAAAAATTGATTTTGAAGCCATTTTCACCAAGCTTGGTGTTATTTCTTTAAAATGGGGAATTTGACCCTAAAAATAATATAATAAAAAAAATTCCCGGACCCCTGTGTCTTATATATATGTACTTTTAGTATTATGACCAATTTGTGCCAGGGGCCAGTGGTAGTACTATTCATGTGTGTTTCCGAATACGTTGTTCGAATAAATAGGATTATCATTATTTGTGGCTGAGACATGAGAAGCTGCATAATTTGATAAATAAAACGCTATTTCAGAATGCATTTTAGCTCAAGCTGCTGAACATGAAAATTCAAGTTGAGATATTGCCAATTTTCCATGGGTTGGTATCCATCGCCAGTGGTTTCCGAACATAAGTACGTCCGTCGACAATTTCCATTGGCATAGGCTACAGGTTGTAACTTTGGTCGGATCATTATGAAATTAGGCATGACTGTTGGAATTGGTAACATATAGATTGGGAACGAGTCATTTTGTGGGCCAGTCGGCAAAAACATGCATCATATATCTCAAATTTCAATCTATATAGTATACGGGCTAGATTCTGCCATGCACCGAAAGCGTCAAAATGTGCGATATTAGCGCATGTTTCGGCGCGCCGAAAGCGACAAAACGTGCGCCGTAACGACGCACATTTTGTCGCTTTCGGCGCGTTACTAATGGCGCACATTTTGTCGCTTTCTGCGCGTCGAAACATGCGTTAATATCGCACATTTTGTCGTTTTCGGTGGCGGCATCTAGCCCGTATACTATATATAGATTGAAATTTGAGATATATGTTTCCTAATGGTCCTAATAGTATTCCATACCAATGATATTCCAACCCGGGGATTAAGGGCGCTGATAATGTTTATAACTGTTGCTATATATAGGCGATCAAACGGACGGGCAGATCGGCAGATTATTAAAAAATCGATCATTTTTTGGAATTTGGGAATGGATTTTTAAAACTTGTTTTGCTTTATCCCATTTTATAGATGTTAGTTTTAAAGACTATTATACTATTTAAGGAAGGGGCAGTCCTGTCAACACATTTGGTATTTTGAAGCCATTTTCACCAAGCTTGGTGTTATTTCTTTAAAGTGGGGAATGTGACCCTAAAAATAATATAATAACAAAAAATTCCGGACCCCCAGGTCTGATATATATGTACTTTTAGTATTATGACCATTTTGTGCCAGGGACCGGTGGTTGTACTATTCATTTGTGTTTCCGAATAGGTTGTTCGAATAAATAGGATTATCATTATTTATGACTGAGACATGAGAAGCTGCATAATTTGATATGTAAGACTCTATTTCAGCATGCATTTTAGCTCAAGCTGCTGAATATGAAAATTCAAGTTGAGATATTGCCAATTTGCCATGGTTTGGTATACCCATCGCCAATCACTGTGGTTTGCGAACATAAGTACGTCCGTCGACAATTGCCATTGGCATAGGCTATAGGTTGTAACTTTGGTCGGATCATTGTGAAATTTGCCATGACTGTTGACATTGGTAACATGTAGATTGGGAACGAGTCATTTTGTGGGCCAGTCGGCAAAAACATGCATCATATATCTCAAATTTCAATCTATATAGTATATGGTCTAGATTCCGCCATGCACCGTAACGACGCACATTTGTCGCTTTCGGCGCGTTACTAATGGCACACTTTTTGTCGCTTTCGGCGCGCACCGAAAGCGCCATTAGGAAGTGGCCATAATAGTATTCCATACAATTGATATTCTAATGCAATTATTATGCTGATCGCCTCATCATTCTTTGTGTCTGGCGAATTACAATTCATGCTAATGGCAGACATTTGTATATGGCGCTATCACAACGATCATGACATTTGGAACTTATTCCCTTCCCTATATATATATTCCTTATTTTCAAAAATGTCGCTTTCGGCTGACTTGACGGCATGGGTGTGTGGCCCGCCCCAAATACCACATAGAAACACCCCGACCTCCACCCCCCGCGGGTGGTACCACCCCGAGGGGTGAAAATTGGGTATGGACCATTTTCGAGAATGGTAAGGATTTCGACCGATTTAACGGAATGTGTGGGTGGCCCGCCCTAAATACCACCTAAAAACACTCCTAGCCACCACGTATCACCCCCGGGTGGTAGGCCTACCTCCCAACCCAAAACATATAATATATGGGAGGCCAAATTCACATTTAATAATGAATTGCCACATATTGTGCTTAAGCGCAAATAGGGCATTTACGCTTAATTGCGCTTAAGCGCAATCAATTGCGCTTAAGCGTAATTGTGACTACTATCTAACTTACCCATAAACTATTAGCATGACCTGGTGTATCACCTAGCAACACAAGATGAGCATTGGGCTAATTTTGACCTGTACTCAACAGTCAAACTGTGGGTATGTGTTCAACAAGGAGAATCCCCTAATTACATATTATCAGCATCCCTCTATCCAAAGAATTGATGTCGCCTTCCCGGAACTCTAGGAATGTTTTGTATGATGTTTTAATGTATTTTTGCACAGATTTTAGCCTTTACTATGGTAATATCCTATACATGCATGCTGTGTCACTGCATGAGGGCTTTCTTACCTCATACAGTAATGCTCTATTTAATCGACTTCTTAACCACAGCAGAATTATGGGTAACTTTTCAGGATTTAGTCGGAAATATGGCTTGTTGCCATTCATCGAAAAGCTCTCGAGAGCTTTCCGATGAATGGCAACAAGCCATATTTCCGACTAAATCCTGAAAAGTTATCCATAATTCTGCTGTGGTTAAGGAGTCGATTAATTAGAGCATTAATGTATGGTTTACTTATTGACTTAAATCAGGGGGAAAAAACTCTATTTTCATATTATCAGCATCCCTGCAGCTGATCCCTGTCCAAAAAATGGTGTGCAATTACTGGAGCTTTGATGTCTCAGTCCTGAAGCTCTAGTTTTTCTTATTAAATCAGCAGCTCTTGCACAAATATATAGTATTTCCATGATCATATAGTGTGAATGTGGTGTCACCGAGGGCTTGCTTCCCTCATATGGTGTGCCTGTATACTCGAAAATTTAAGAAAATCAATGTCGCCCCGACTAATACAGAAAGTAATGCTATTGCAAGTAGCCCCAACTAATATATACCGAAGATAATATAATGCTATCACGAATCGCTCCAACTAAAACAGAAGGTGAGACTATTGCGAGTCAGCCATTTTGATAAAGAAGTTGGGCTAGCTCCCTACCCATCCAAACCAATGAAACCAAGAAGTGACATGTCAATAGGAGTTAATGCTAAGTTATGGAGAAACCTATTTATTCACCAGGGGTGTTTTGTTACATATAACCATGAATTGCGCTTAAGCGCAAATAATTACGCTTAAGCGCAATGATTGCGCTTAAGCGCAATTGATTATTAAATGTGAATTTGGCCTCCCATAATAATAGCTTACTAGAGACTGGGACTCATATAATATATAATAATATATTAGTCCCAGCTACATGTAGGTAGAAATGTGAACAGTAGACATCCTGAGATACAAACAATATATATTATTGATTGTTTGATTTTCCAACCAGTATTTAGTGGGGGAATGTGTTGTTTTTAGACCAACAGCAGTATATTCTTCTACTTTTGGTCCAAAGTTTGGTCGGAATGGCTATCGGTTGAACAATTTAGGTTTAGAGGGTGTCAGGTTGGACATTTCAGTTGGAAATGTTTGAGGTACCATTTGGAAAATTCAACTGGGGGGGGGGGGGGTGCAAAGTAGTATTTCAAGAACATTTGACTTTGGTCTGGTTCAAGGTACGTACATTTGAAAATGTCAAGGTGGACAAACCCAAGTTTCCCAACCACCCACCAATGGGGACCATCTACATGTAGCCACCTCCCCGGTTATAAGGTATAAGACACATTGGCTACATGGATGCGACTAGAGATCTCCATTGTGGGGGGGGGGTCTCCAACGATAACTTACTATTATTATCACAGCTCCCAGTTAGTGGCCAAGACATAAATGCTATTCTCTCCAGTCAATTATTTACCAGATCGACATACTTCTAAGTTGGGAATGAAATAGACAAGACAAGAGAAAAATGTAATCCTGTCCATTTTGGTAAATACATGTAGGGATTGTAGGCGATCACTACCATAAATATGGTAATATAATTTTTTGCCTCAAGGCGACATATCATATTTCTGAATGCCATGCTACATGTAATTAAATATGAAATGTTCCAGATACCATAAAATCTCTTACAGGTACCGGTACTTAATCCGATCAGAGGGTCCCCATATAATCACATTCCAACAACAACATTTTTTGAAATGACGCTTCAGTTTTCAGAATCTAATAATTGCCCAAAAATAATGAAAAGCACCATCAACTATAGTATAAAATTGCACAAAACCTGTTATTTATCAACATTTTGTTCAACGAAATTTTACCGGTTTGTCAAATATCTGACACAAAAAGCCACTTGATTTTAGAGTTATCCATCTTTGCCCGCAATTTGGTCAATGAAATTCTTCTCGATGACTTTCTATTTTGCCGGTTTGTCAAATATCTGACACAAAAAGCCACTTGATTTTAGAGTTATCCATCTTTGCCCGCAATTTGGTCAATGAAATTCTTCTCGTTGACTGTCTATTGGGCCACTTAAATTAAAATAATAGATTTATAACATCGATATCTGATCACTCTGAGCTGTGGTGGGTGGGTTCCTCGACTCGAATCAAATATTTTTACCCCCGAAGTCAAGGAAATAGTAATTTGCGACCGTTAATTCGGATTGAGTACCTTTAAGATCTAACAGCAACCATATCTCAACCCCACTACAATCTGGGACTAATATATGTTATACATGTATTAGTCCCAGCTACAATCAGTGAACCTGATGAATAATTTTAACAGCATCTGAAAATGAAAGAAACATCCCACACCTTGTCTACAAAATAATGAAAGCCATAATTGTAAATCAATCAGCTCTGCGTGTACCGGTATACATGTATATGTACACATATTGGACCCACATGAATTTCTATATTCTCCATGTTAATTTAAAACGAGCGCACCACTTTAACAAACTCATTATTGAGTATTATATCAATAGCGATGTGTTTGTTAAAGTGGCAAGGTCATTTTAAATTTATACTCCTTTTAACATCAGTAGGCCTACACAATCATTCGTTGCATAACTTTCATTAAATTTTCCTAGTACTGAATATAAACAGTACTGGTACAATAACACTAGCAGTACTGGAACCGACCAAACTGTACATGTAGGTGTCTGGCCTGTTTATTACCTTTTTAATTTGTTCTGATACATCAGGTACTTATAATAAATGATAGTTTATTCAGACAACATCCTCTAAGTTGCCTAATAATAGAGACAAACTAATAATAGTGATGGTGGGATTTTTTAGCTAAAATTAATAATAGTAACCACAGCAATTTCACTCTATGTCTCTTAGTGATCTGATCATGGGAAGTGTTCTCCAAATATAATAACAGTGTTGACACTATCATATTATTGACACTATTATTGCACATGAGAGTACCGTTACTAGTACATGTAGATGCTAATATGAGTAAGTCATTATCAAGTCTGGCTCTTCTTGAATTCAACTATCATAGTGATATTCAACTACATGTATTATATCTTAATTGTACTACCATACACAATGTATACTGGTACGGTATATACGTAGACTCCAGGTTTTCTCTATTTTTACTAAAACTTCATGGAATCATCTCACTTCGTAATGCACAACCACTTAAAATGTACATGTATATAACACTATAATTTTAACAGAGCAAATGAGAAGGCATCATATTCCAATATAAAAAGAATTCTACAGCTTATTACAGGAGACCTGTTTATTTCATAATGGCAGAAGTACATGTGCATGTACCGGTATGCCATTTGAATGACATTATAAATAACTTCTCACCAAGATGATTTCAAAATTCTAACTACTAGTACAAGTAAATCAGTTAAAAAATCAAAAATGCCAGCACCGATATATATACGGTACTGTACTTAGTACATGTACTAGTAGTAGGTACCGTACATGAGATATTTTCACCACTTCATAATAGTTGAATATATACGGTACATGTACCGGTACAATGGAATTCAAGTTGTGTCAGACCTGTTGTTTGGCATAAACAATGTACCAGTAAGTGACTTTGGTGATCACTGTTAGTCATTGATTTTGATAACATAAGTTCATGATTTTTACAAAATAATTTTAATGAATCAAAACCATGTGCAGCCGCATGTGGAACATGTAACTGTCTTTGTCCATTACTCATTATCCAAGTCTGGTTTAGTCTTGATCTAATGATCAAAGGCGGAATGTTACTAGTATGTACCGGTAACTTATGATCATGATCCGGGAGTCTGGTGAATTATAATCCATTTCACAGCATTGTCCATGTCTGCAGGTTTCATGACATGTTTGGTAAACATCCTCACTCGATTCACTGACACTGGTGAGTGGTGCCATTGCCATTCTGATTCTCCAATCTCCATATCATGTTCTACCCTTCACAAGTTCACACACATGTAGCTACTGTACGGTACTTCTAATCAGTCTAATGTACTATGCAGAATGATAGAATCTGAATTCTGAACATTCAATGACCTTTTACGGCGTCAGCGTTGACTGCATTTCAGCATTGAAGGGCTGAGGAGTCCAGAATAGAACTATAATCATCATATTTTGCAATAATCATTACATTCACATTGTTTGCATTCTTCCATTGCCTTGGGTCAATCAGTGCTATTCACTTATTCTAGTCAATGTCCATGATAATAACAGTTGAATACGGCATAGCCTGACCTGCCACACTCAGTGACTCACACACAGTGTCTGTGACCAGTCCAGTGTTAGTTCAGTCATGAACGTAGTGCGTATCCTTCTACGCTGGAAGCAGCAATCTGCGAAAGCGGTCATGTTGACCAACTTCACAAAGTGAAAGTCCAGTGTGCGATATTCGGATTGGTCCCGTCACTTCACATGATATTTTCTGATAATTAAGCGGTATTTCTAACATCCAAACGGGTTAAAACAGTCTATATCTAATCCGTTATGTACACGAAAGAATGAGATACACATTTTCTGCGAATAATGAACGAAACAAGCAGATATGACAGATGAAAAAACTATTTATTTTTAACACATAAAAATTCCACACCGGAAGTTCGGCTGCGCATTGCGAATGTGCAGGGGTGGCGAATACGGACTGTGAAATAACGTACTCTAACTCTGGGAACAATTTATCCCCAATTTCATGCACAAGAATGTTTAAAAATTATCATAACATATTCGACTTGTTTTTAATTTGTTTTCATGAAAAGGAATGATAAAAGGCACAATAACCATATCTAGAACGACAAATAAATCCAAATTAGCCATTTCCCCGTAAAATTTCGGTCAGGCAAGCGAGGTACAAAAATGTATGAATCTGAGTACGAAAGTCAGAGTGTTCCTCTATCGTATTGCAATAATCGCCAACCTATTATAATATAAAAAAGCTATGCAGGGGGATAACTCGGAAAAAAAATTATTGTTGCAGAAAAAGTCTCATTGTGAGACTTTAAATATGTATACAACATACTATCATGTTCTTCATGGCTCAGTCACGTACATCCCTGCAAATTACTTCAATTTAACTCACCTGCATCGAATTGAAGATCAGCTGCAATAACGGTGTAGTATCCCAGGAATGCGAGAAATAACTTCGGTATACTATACATCATGAAAAGGTTGTCATAACTTCAGGCATCACGCTGTCGCTTTAGAATCCGAAAGCGTTAAGTAGCAGTCATTGGCGAATTTTATGGACGGTGGGTGCACTATCCGAAAATGCATGTCAAATTGTGTTGGATGCTGTGTTTCGTTTGCAGATAAGCGATCGTCGCATATTTCTGAAACATTGAGCGGAAGGGTTGTAGATAACAGTTTTGCTGATAACAAATGACTGAATGTTGTTAGATCATCATTCAAGAATGCTCACCCGACTTCCGATATTGTTATCGCTTCAAAATGATATATATATCTTTATTATCCTCCATATATGGAGATTCATATATAAATGTTTATATTATGAAAACAAACACAATTTGGTACATAACACAGTGTATAACAAATTTATAATTACAAACATATCTACAACACATGTCTCAATATGTATGATGATCCAACTACACATGCACATATACACACACTCGTACACTACATAAAGTAGACATTCCATTATACAGCCATATCGTACTTACATACAGAGAAATAGCATACTCCGAGACGACCAAGCCGGAGTTGGACCCGAATCAGGGATCTCTCTCTCTCTCTCTGGAAGACCCACAAACGCCATGCCTTTGTGCAGTCTTACCGACTCAGAGCCGACCATTTCCCCAGCACCACTCATATATATATACACAGCCATATCATACTTACAGACATACAGACGACAGTCAGACAAGCAGGCATACGAGACAAACAAACAAACGGCATACATACAGACAAATGTACTTACTGGTAAAACAATACACCGATACATGTGCTGTGGGCAGTTTGTGTCCCATCTGTTTGAAATTTGCACATATATGTAATTTGAATATAAACACATATATAAAGGAAATTATGAATTGAATACCCACTCGTTTACAGTGTCAATAAATTGTTGAATGCGTTAAATTTATATGATAAGGGGTGTCGCGGTTTCATGCATGCACAGTGTATCCAACACGTTGAGATTAGCGTCTGTTAGTTTAGTAACGCACGAATGATCCAACAGTTATTACGATTCTGATCAGATGTGTTCAAGTCCCGATAACATCTTCAAACCATTCATTATTCCAGTGAATGGATCGAACTCGATCGAACTATTTATACGACACCAATTCATAATATATCGATTTGAAGAGTATTCAGCTATTCTATTGTTTTATAATAAAGAGAAGCACAATTTCTAGCCAAAAATGGCAAGAGATTTTCAACAACAAAAATTTCTGGATCTATCTGGCGAAAAATCATGAATTTCAGATATCATCATCTTCATTGTATGTAGAATCTGAGCAATTATTAAGAGACGACAAAAACAATTTTAAGTACATATTATTATTTTTTTTTGTCCCTTTCGGTACCAAATAACTGCTAGAATAATTAGTAATTTCATACAACATTCTAATCACCAAACAGCTTATTGTCTTGGCTCTATTAGATGATTAGAGGCCTTATTTGCATCACAATGTTGAGATAGATTTTTCATTGCGCATAATACCATCATACCCCCATATATTATAATGAAGAATCACAAAGCGGTCAGAAATATTCCAACCCAATAACAACAAATGTTGATATACAGTGTGGGAGCAATCAGCTGGAATTAGTTCACAGTGTTATGAGATATGGTGGTCAGCTTTAACTGGGATATGAGCCCATGACCCAGAAATAATTTCAGTCCCATTTTTCATTAACCATGAAACTTCTCAAATATAGAAAATTATTTATGGATAGTTGAAAATAGTCATTAAATGTCATGAATCAAGAATAATTAAGTCTCCTCTCATGATCTTCAGATATGATATCGTGGATATATGAACGGCACTTTGAAAAAAAATTCTTGGTACCTGAAAGCAGTGTGATTTTAAATATTGTTCATGACATATAAGTAAAGTAAATGAAGTTATAATATCTAATGGTTCTTAAATATTGCGTCGACCCTTTACACTTTACAGGACTCTAAATTTACATCAATTCAACACTTTCCAAATATATATATTTATATTAATTCGATTATATAGATATAGATCGATAGACCAAATTTAGTGGTTGCCTCTTATTATCCAACGTTTTATTTTCAAACTGCCTCTAGTAAAAAGATATGTAGTAGAAACATTTATTTGTGCCATTAAACTCACCTGCAGATTGGATTTTCCATTCGAATTGACAGGAAGTAGATGTAAAATTACGACTGGTTTTGCGAAATGAAATGCGATCTTAGCCGGAATGCTATCTTTAAACATCTCACCTCGTGTGATCAATATTCAAGATAACGCTGCAATTGTTATGAATCCGCAATAGGAAGAGGTGATAATAACTGACAGCTGATGGGACATTTGTTCGACTAATAAATGCAATTTTGATGAAACTCTCCATGACTATCACAATTGATTAAATTGTCTCAATGGAGGAAGCGCTGAATAGCTCTTATCGCACGCTCATTCTGTAAACGCATTCGACCAGCATCTCAGCACGATGAGAAGATAAAGGCATGCATGCAAAGGATACTGTGATTTACAAAAAAAACTGCAAAAAACCTAACCAACCGTGGGGAAACAATCCAATATATCAAGAGCCCAAGTTATACTGCAATAATCTGTTGAGATGTGTAGGTAGACAGAGAAGATAATAGTGCTTTAAAGATACGGGCGGCGTTGGCGGTGGGTATGCTGTTAAAATATTCACCTCCGTCAAAAACCGCCAAAAACAGAAGGAATAGTAAGATATAGACAGACTTTGTTCTTATGCCAATCAGAAATATGGCATAAACAGTATGCTATTGTCACCCCCCCCCTTGTTATGTAAACAAAAGCAAAAAAAAATACGTTTCTTGGCTTGTGTTTAGATCCGGATATGGTAAACATAAAGAATAAAGAGCGTTATTTGTTACTGTTTTCCTGATATGGAAATATAAAGAGGGTTTATATCATTTGTGTGTGATTAACCAATAGAATTGCGCTGTATTATGTAAACAGAAGCACAACTTCTGTAACGCGAGCAGGCTCTTGTTTACGTACACCATCGAACGTCTTGACGACAATATACTATTTACGAGCTGATTATGTTTTGGCATATGAGCGGAACTGTATATATTTTGGTGTTCCTTCTGTTGGTGGCGATTTGAACAGATATAAATATTTCTGCAATTAACGCCGCCCGTGCCTTTAACCGTGATATTTGTTTTTTTTTAATAATAAATAACAACAAGGCCGAATACCTCATGACAGGCCCGTACACATTTCTAAAAACTGAAGTTGACGCTGCCTGAACTGACCAATGAAATGTTATCTATTTTCATATTTTGTGGAACCTAGAAAATTACCTCGGGGGGAGGAATTGAAATTCGCCATCTCGAAAATCACTTTTAATGCAATTTTGGTGGGAACATTCATAACATTTTGCATTTATACACCCTGTGACAAAACAGAATCCATTTCGTTACACAGAAGTATTTTAACACACCAAACACGTTAAGCGAGACATATATATATGTTCGCCATCTCCAGGAATTTATTCAATTATATAATCACATAAAACGAATAAACATATCATTGCACATAACGGAAACCCGGAAGAAACGGAGTCCGAGGCTTGAATTTTTGTTTCTAAGTTTGCAGACACGTTCTGACACCATTTTTTCTGCAAATAAACACATTTGGACACAATTGTAAACAGTTTACGGTAAGTGAACATGTCGACACTAATATTCGGCCTCGACGATCAGTTGAAAGCAGTTGTCAATGTTCTATCACGGAAATATGTTTTTGAATCATCATCGCGAGACGATTTCTTTTACAAAATATCCCAAAACATGTCACGTTTTACAATAATCTCAGCCAGTTTTCACCAGAACCTATGTGCCAATCGAATGACCTGTCCTCCTCCCAAAGATGTAGGCTATATCTATATTGAGTATTGTCATGGAGTGTCAAAGTTTTCCAATTTTCCTCTTTGTAAACAGGCACCCACTTCGAAATTACCCTCAGTTATTCCCAATTTTTTAAAATCATTATTCGCCAAAGATGTGTCCACTTCTAAATACGTGATTCGACTGAAGGCTACCCTCATCCATTTCTTGTCGAATGTTTCGCACATTATAAGCCCTTAATTTCTTTTTGCGTGGTGACGATTGTTATGGTGTCTGGGATCTCTATAGATCTTCTGTGACAACACGACCTTTAAGCGGTGTCTTATATACACGACTCTGAAACAGGAAAGCCAATCATTAAGTCTGGTAAACAGACCTTTTGTGTTGTATATATTTCAAATTGATAGTTCTTGCCACCGTAATCGGCAATCTCACATGACTTCCCAGTCAAATAAATTTTGGGCTGAGTTTCTTAGAATGTAACGACACCCACCAAAAATATAAAGAGAGTAGTTGGGCGGTCGAAAAGAACGAGTGATATTCTCCTTCAACCCACACTGAGAAAAAACCCTTAGTCATTATGACTAAGATTGATTAGTTGTCCATAACTCAACTAACATTCCGACTACTTTACATCAGTCATGATGACTAATTTGTAGATTAGTCACAGTGACTAATATGCTAGCTTTATTAATCCTTAATGACTAACTATTCTTAGTCACTGGGAAGGTGAAAATTAAATTTGGTAGTGATTTTGTACACATATGATACCAGATGATATATTTATCGGGAATCAGAGAAAGAGTTGAAAGAAGGACAAGCCTACAATCAATTCTCTCTAAAAAATAAAAAATTTAAACCTGTGGGTGGACTCAGTCCTGGTCATAAGGCCCGACGGGTTCAACAAGACAAGGAGGGTCCGAACCTATTGCCCGGTGTACGGGTGTACTGCCAAAATGACGGTGTCATCATTGTCCTTTAATGACAAAAGAAGATAATTAAAGTGAACATAATAAAATATAACGAACAAAGGGGGGCAGTGACACAAAAAAATAATCAAAGTCAAAAACGAGAAAAATGGTAAAAGCGAGGTATATGCGGACCAGCCGTAGAAAGTACCAAGCGATAAAAGCAATTAAAAGTGATGCATGTATAAATAAATTACAGAAAGTGCATCCTGAGTAAAGCGCAGAAGGCGTTAAAAATTTGAAAACAGGGACGCCGGCAATGGCACGGACGTCAAGGAAACAAGGTAATGGAAAGGAAGGGAAATAATTAATTAAAAAGTGAAATGAATAGAATCATCGCTATCGTTCAGTTGACAAATGTCTGTGGTCTGTAACCACAGATCTTCAAATAAATGTAGGGGCAGTCGGTTGTGATCAAGGAGCACATGCGTGCGGATTCGAGATAGGAATGATAAGATGGGGACGTAATCAGGTTGTGAAGCCGTAGGACGGGGGTTCATAAATTTCTGAGCATGATGAATGCGGTTCCGAAAATACCAAATAGTCGCCACGGCCTCCGAAATGAAAATAAGAGCTAAGGTTCGATTATTTGGATTGTCAGCGCGGACCAAAAGAAAGCTAATGAAGCCCAGATGAGTGCGAAAATTTTCGCGCCGTGTAAGGGGAGTAATCCAATCACGGACTAGATTCCATAAAGGCTGGACGACGAAGCAATCGACAAACAGATGCTGTACCGTTTCGGGAAGGGAATTGCAAAGGGGACAAATTTTGTGGACCCGGGGGCCGTAAAATTTGGCCAGTCTGTCCCGGGTCGGGAGAACTCCATATATTAATCGATAAAGGATCCCACGAATTTGGGAATCAATGGCTGAATTGTGTAAATTAGCCCAAACAATATGAAGGGGCATTTTGGGATAAATCAGACGGAGGTTAGAGGGGGGGAATGACATCTGGTAAAAGTCGAGTGTAAAACTCTTTTGAAGTAAGTTGTGCCAGCGGGAGGGCGGGGGAGTGTTTTTCGAAAGTTTTGATGGACTCTAAACAACGGCGGTAAAATAGGGGAATATGCTGGGGATCACAATGCGCCGTGTTGTGGGAAGCAAAAAGGGGCGGGTACTGGCGAATTGAAAGACCGATCCAGTAAATGGCAAACACAGACCAACGTACATCTGGGCTGGTAAGCAACCTCTGAACATGACGGAGATAATAAGAATGAAACTTAGTCGGTAGATTAACAATATCGGCGCCTCCTAATTTTTTGGGGGCGTACATGAGACTGCGGGGGAGGGGTCCATTTTGGTGGCCCAGAAAAACTGGAATGTCGCTCGTAATATAATGAGGGGACATGGGGATTATCGAGGAATAATACCAGAGCTTGCTTAAGGCATAGACATTAAGATAGGAAGCCCTGGTGAATGAGGGGTGGCGGGCAAACTTGCCAAATTGGAGGAACAAATTGTGAAAATGGTCGTCAGTGGTGACCTGTGATCCAAATTGTATACGGGTGATTCTCCATTAAATGAACAATTTCGTCCAGAAAATTCTGGGGAAAAAAAGTCTGTCACATGCCGATGAATTTTATGTGAGTATGTAGCACAGATATTGGTGACCACGAAAATGACATTTGGCAAAATTATAGGGCCAGGTCAATGTCAATCAAGGTCTTTCATTACAGCATGTGCCAATGACGTTTTTTTGGGTTGAATCAGGGCAACGTCATTGTCAAATTCGCTCTTTCTCCAAAACTTGTTGACATGCGCCCTTTAATAGTTTAATTATCGTTATGAGTATATATTGTTTGAGTAGCCGATGATGTATCCGTCCAAACGACGTATTGCGTAGCTCCGCACGTTGAAACGTCTATGAGATACAGCCATTTGAATATACGTGGTGGAAATTGATGTGCTTTGTGGGCGTGACTTAGAGTTCAAACTCTCTAAGAGTCCAAAATGTGTATTTTGACGCCGTTGCTATAACGCAGGCAGAACGATTGTTGAAAAGTACGGAAATAATTGACTTTCAAACTGTCATCTGCTTCTCACTGAGATTGTTTGATGTAAACGTCAATCCATTTAGAGAATTCGTTAGATTCCGTTGATCACCCCCACCACTCATTCACTCACCCCCCCCCCCCCCCCATTTTATATAAACGCACTAAAACTAATCCATATGTCATATTTGTTCTTTTTATCTACACCAGATCATCCCTTAACATGTTTTATTTGTTAGATCGTGTTTGCGTCTCTGGATATTTCAAAATTAAAATTGCGTCATTACCCAAACAGAAGGAGTGTTTGGGTAATGACGCGTTTGGGTAATGACGATTTTCGTTTCAGCGCGCTCTTATATTTTGAATATCCATCACCTATGAAAATGAACTAGTTTATGAACAAACAACCGCTGTGAGCTTTCGAAAAAAACTTTTAATCGTTCGCCTACAGCATGTAACATTCAAATGGTCTGCGTTTGTGTAATGACGCTGAATAAACATATGCTAGCGATTTCTAGTTTCAAAGGTTGATTTTGAAAAATTATTCAAGGAAACATAACCTGGGTTTATTTTTTCTAGACATTAAAGGATATTTACTCCACGATGCAACCGTAGATATGAACAAGCTATGTTTCTGGTGAAAATATCAACCGTCTTTATCGTGCGTTTAGGTACATCTCGATACCTATGTATTATAGGTCATGAGAATAAAGAATTGAATTGGTAATGATTCTATATAACGGGACATGCTTTTGGAAGACTTCACATGCTTTCCACTAACTAAATATTTAATTTCATAAAAATTATACGAATTGCATGGCGTTCAGTGCAAAATTCCGCACACGATTATTAATTGGTTTAAAGATAAATCGTTCGGTGGCGAATGGGAACAATCAGGGAAGTTGAATGCCTTTGATTTGGGACATGCTGTTTCGGGGTACGTAGGCTGTAATATACACATGGCATATATGTTGTCACACGTCCATACTAAACCCGAAATGTCTCTAACAAATGCCTGTATCGTGAGCTACAAGATCATTACCATCACTTTTATGTATGGTTGCCATTGTTTTTCATTGGATGAACTAATAACGCAGGACATGGGTTTGCTCGTTTACGGGAGAATCACCCATACCGAGGATTTTGTGGGATTTGACCCACTTTAAGCCTTGTGGGCTGTCTTTACGTCGGCTGCATGAGCCCAAACAGAGACCGACGGATTTTGTTAAATTTAACTTGGAGCCGGAGCCTTGCCCAAAAGTATCAATAATGGACAGGGCAGCTTTAATAGAGGCGTCCGTTGTCACGAAAAAGGTGACGTCATCGGCATATGCCGTTAATTTGAAAGGGGTGGGCGCACCCGGTACCGTTAAGCCGGGGACCACCGGATCGGAGCGAATTTTAAAAGGGGCTCTAAGCAAAGAATATATAAAAGGGGAGATAAGCTACAGCCTTGTCGGACTGATCGAGTGACGGGGAAGGGGGTGGAAATGTGCTGATTGATATATACACTGGAAAATATGTCCGTATAAAGGAGGCGAACCCACGAAATAAAAGTTGGACCGAACCCAAATGCTGAAAGGACGTGGAATAAATATTCATGATCAACTCGATCAAAGGCTTTTTGTTGATCGAGACTTAAAAATGCACAGGGGATATTTTTTTGGGCGCAATAATCTTGAATATTACGCATGAGATGGCAATTGTCCAAAATGGTGCGGCCTGGCACACCGCAGGTTTGATCGCCAGAAATGACGTTATGAATAACAACCTTCAGGCGGTTGCATAAGGTTTTAGAAAGTATTTTGTAATCCACGCTTAATAAACTGATGGGGCGATAATTGGAGGGGACCTCAGGGTGGTCTAAATCTTTGGGTAGGAGAGTAATAAGGGACGTCCTTTGAGAAAGGGGTAATTTATGATATAGACATTTGTTGTATAGGACTAAAATGATGGGGGTGATCAGATGAGAGAATGTGGAATACAATTTCACACCCAAACCATCTAATCCGGGTGCCCTGCCTCTGGACATATATACCCTTAATGGCATCGGTTAAGTCCAGGGCAGTTAAAGGGCTGTCACATAAGGTGACGTCGGAAGGGGGAACTTGTGGTAATTCACACAAAAATGTGGGACGAACTTCGGGGTCACTTACGCCCCGAGTGAAAAGAGAAGACCAAAATTCTCGAAATGCGGTCATAAAGCCGTCTTGGGATGTTTGGATGATCCCGTCATAGACAGCAGAGGTAATTAATTTCCGTGGACTGCGTGTATGCTCTAAAGAACGAATGTAATCAGCCGAAACGTCTTTGGGGTTGAGAATTTTAGCCCGGAACCTAATGTAGGCCCCTTGTGTGGCATTGATCAAGCGATTTTGAATGATTTCCTTTAAGGGAACAATTTGAGCAGTGTACGTACCAGGGGACAAGCGTTCAGCACGTAAAAGGGCATGATATTGTCTTTCCACACGACGGAGTTGAATTCGTTCAGACGAAGCTTGAGTACGAGAGTAATCTTGTAGGAAGCTTTTTATGGAATCTTTAAGTTGTGCACGGAAGAAGTATAGAATCAAGCCAAAATTCCGTAAAGGATTCCCTGAACTCAAAATCCGAGAATAATGCACTGTTAACTTTCCAATAACCAGGCCCTAATATAATATTAGGGGAATTTTTGAATGAAATGGCGATCGTGTCGTGATCGGAGTAAGGAAATGTGTGTTGTGAAAATTGGGGAGGGGGTGACATAAGAGATTTTGAAATGTAGAATCGATCCAATCTGGAGTGGATATCGCCGGAATGGCAGGTGGTTTGAACTTGTCTAGGGTGTAAAGAGCGGCAGACATCTACCAGCCCATATGTAGACATAGTGCGATTCCATTCATTGGCAAAAGGGGAGGGACGGTAAGCCCCACCTATTTTGTCAAGGGATGGATTTAAGATGAAATAGAAATCACCACCTAAAATAATGGCCCGACTAGTAACAAAATGGGGCATTAAAGATTGATAAACTAGGTCTTTATTAGGGTCATCTATTTGTGGCCCGTAAAAGGAAATTAGCCGGAGGGGAATTCCGGAGGTGTCGGCATCGACACCCACGAAATTCCCACCCAGCTCTGAAAAAGTGCGGTGAACAGTGAAATTCAACGAATGTTTGACCAAGACTGCTGTCCCACAGATCTATTGGAGCCAGTGGCCGGAACAATAGCAGGGTGCGTAATCGGGGACATATCCAGGTCAAGTGATTTTCCAAATTAAGCATAGAATAAGTCATCATATTAAGAGTTAACCAGGGTCATCGTCGGACGGTTCTCCGTTAAGTGTGTCCCCATCCGATGTCTTTTGAGAGGTATAACATTAGTTTGTTCATGGTATAGGTCTGTTTAACTAGTTTATTTTCCAGAGATTTGTGTGGTGTCTGTGATATAAGAACCATTTATCAAAATAATCTAGCCTTTGGTGTGAGAGTGAACCTATGATATATAAGCCATTACATCCTTCCATCACATTCGTTCAATTATAGATCTATTATAATAGCGATGCAGTGGAAACTGTACATTTATCAGCAATTATTAATGAATATTCAGCATCATATAAGGCTGTGTTGAAATTAGAGTTATTCTTCGTGTAACTTCGTCACTGTGACTAAGCCCATAGCCACTCACTGAAAGGTGTGTGTTAGGCAACGTGACTCCAAATGCTTGTGACTACCTATATTGACCTGATTATTTTCTCGGATTATATATACAAGATGCCTGAACTGTACGATTCTTCCTCGAACAAACAAATCGCGTAAATTAAATATGTATTTGACTAAGAACTAAGTTAATCGTATCGATTAAACTTAGTCATTATGACTAACATTCATTTGACTAAGAACTAAGTAGGGTCGTATCAATTTTAACTTAGTCATAATGACTAACTTAGTTGGTAACCAAGAACAAGTTAGTTGTTGTGACTAAGGATTTTTCTCAGTGCACGATTGGTTATTTGGCGTTATCTTAAATATGGCAATTCATAAAGCCCACAGCTTTAATACGGGGCATGGGGGTGCACGAGGTGTCCCTTAAGTTGAATGTTTTGTGGAAGGTGCTGAGCGAATCGTGTTTGTGCGTTGAAATGAAGAACTGGGCCCGTGTGTTATAAGGATGAAGTGGTGCTCTTTGTGTTATTTTTACCCGCGTGACCAACGTCTGAAATTTTAAGATAATAATCTATGTCCATATTATGTTCCATTAACAAAATTTCGTTAGCTACTAATTTTGATTTTATACATGTTGGAATTTTATATATGTTCATATCTGTTCTTTTATTTCCGATACACGCCCTGCCAGTTTTATTTTCTATAATGTTCTAGACATGTGTCGCTCCGGGTGTCAATCTTTTGATATGCACGTTATTAACCTCTTCGCTGCTATGACGTCCGTAACTATTACGGACGTAAAAGTGCACGCCGTGTGCTATATGGTCCGTAGGTACTACGGACCTACTTCAGCACACTAGAAGTAGGCCATTATACTTAACTGGAACTCAGAGATTAGTGCATCGGAATAACTGTATCTCCAAGTTTCTAACAGTGTATGATGTTCTACGATTGTGAACGATAATAGCCTTTCAACCGAGTCAGTTTTATAGTTCTTGTGGTATTCCCGTTATAGTTTCCCATTGGAAAATGGCAATAACGTCAACAGCCCAGCACACGACGTCATAACGTCATTTAGCAGCGAAGAGGTTAAGCAACGGCAATTTTTACTAAATAACGGGCATAAACGAGTTAGAGTTCTGTGAGAAACTCAAAACTTTGTGCGAGAGGTCATTCGATTGGCACATTGGTTGTGGTGAAAACTGGCTGAGATTATTGTAAAACGTGACATGTCTTGTGATATTTTGTAGAAGAAATCGTCTCGCGATGATGATTCAAAGACATTTTTTCCGCGATAGAACATTGACAACTGCTTTAAACTAATCGTCGAGGCCGAATATTAGTGTCGAAATGTTCACTTACCGTAAACTGTTTACAATTGTGTCCAAATGTGTTTATTTGCAGAAAAAATGGTGTCAAAATGGTTCATACACTGTCACTATTTATCGACGCTGATTGGCTAATCGTAAGAGCTGACATAATCAGGATTCATGAATATGGGTCGATAGACGCCATCTTGTTTTTCTTGGAACTGTGCCGCCTCGGGGATATTTTCGGTGCATTCTGGCGTCAAGCAAAGTGATATCTGTCGGAAATAATTATCTTCTAATTTAAAGACATAGTACCATGTACAAAAACCTACATCTCATATATATTTTGAAGACCTCTGTTTGTCTGTCTGTCTGTCTGTATGCATGTTTGTTTGTCTGTCATTTATACAAATCTACGATTCTCGACCGATCGGGACGAAACTTGGTACGTCTGTGTAGTTTGACCAGGCGGTGGACGTTGTCGTATTGGCGAGCCCGTGCGGCGCCCGCTTCGCGCATGCGCAGACGAGATATCGGAAACGGGCAGAGCTATCGATTTGAAATTTGCTATGTGAATGTATCTTGCCCCGGATACGAATTTTATCGGGTCGCCGAGCCCGTGCGACGCCAGATTCGCGCATGCGCATACGAGATATCGGAAACGGGTGGAGCTATCGACTTGAAATTTGCTATGTGAATGTATCTTGCCCCGGATACGAATTTTATCGGGTCGCCGACCCCGTGCGACGCCAGCTTCGCGCATGCGCAGACCAGATCTCGGAAACGGGTAGAGCTATCGACTTGAAATTTGCTTTTTGAATAGCCCGGACAACGTCGGGCTCATCGGCTAGTGTGATATATTTGAGGACTCACAAATTAAATATCAAAATCAATTTGTTGTCCTACTTCGGGTGATTAGCCATTGACTCAATACGTTGACGTTCAACGCCCATGGCGCGTCAGTGTGACGTTACATAAGTTAATAGCCATAGACACATTTAACTTACTATAATCTAATGAACTTCGTACAAGTAACCCTATGGAACACTATGGAGTACGTTGCATTGCGAATGATTGGTTCAGAGACTCTCTATCTGAAAGATGACAGTTCACTTACTTCAATGGTAGCATTTCTAGTTTTAAGGGTATATTCAGCGGAGTGCCCCAGTGATCAATACTCGGTCCGACAATTTTCCTAATTTACGTGAACGATATGACTGCTGCAACCTCATTGAAATGTTTATCCTTTGCCGATGATACTACGCTGTACACATCAGGAAATAACGGCCAATTTATTGAAAAAATCTTGAATAATGGTGTTGTTGTAACAACCTGTTCATAAACAAAACTAAAAGTAAAAATATGCTTCTTCGTCCTAAAAATAACGACGCAAATGGAAGTTTCAAAAAATATACATAAACGACGTAGATCCCAAGCGTATTGGGAACAAAAGTGATGAAACGTCATTAAAATTTCTTTGAATGAAAATCGATGAAAACATTGCCTGCTCTATCGTCGGTGATTAACGTGATAGTATATGCTGAGTTCGATAATCAAATTGAAATTAGCAGTTTGCGAGAAATAATAACATATTATAAAAAATATGGATGGATTGCATTTGGAAGAAAAATTGAGATTGCAAGTTTGAGGACTCAATTTCATTCCATATAGTGTTCCAACCCTTGACAAAGTCTAGTAAACTTTCGAGATATGTTTCGTTCATGAAATATAAAATCAGATTTGAAAAGAAGTAAAACTTAACTGTGAGGGATGTAAAATAGATCACCCAAGTCAGACTCGACATTTACTTTGTCTTGGACGCCATCAACGCAATGTACGGATATGTTCATTGATTTAGCAATACTCAAATTGGACATTTATCGAGAAATAGACTCGTTTACACTGCAAGAGAAATTTGAAGCATTCATACTTTGGAAAGATATAAAAGAAACGGTCCGTGCAAACTATAACCAATTTAATACCGCTTTTATTGACTTCAGCATATATATGTTACACTCAATATGTCAAATCAGTCATTTGGCCAAATGCCTAAAATTTTCAGTCATTTGGTGAAATGCCTGTGACCGCCAGTCATTTGGCCAATTGCCTAAAAGTTTCAGTCATTTTGGCCAGATGACTGAAATTCACTGCCCTGAATTTGACAGTTTGCCTAAATGGGAATTTTATTTGAAGTCAATATGTAAAATTGGCCAAATGACTGAATTTTATTTTAGTCAACAAGTCAAATTGGCCAAAATGACTGGAAATCGCTGACTTGAATTTGACAGTTTGCCTTACTGACATCAAAACGAGCTACTGAGGTTGCCTGCCATCTCTTGGACATATTTCTGTTATTCGGTGCGCCACATATTCTACAGAGCGACAACGGTTCAGAATTCACAGCTCAAATCATTTCTGATTTGAAGGAGTTGTGGCCAGAGCTAGTGATAGTAAATGGTAAACCATGCCACCACAAAGTCAAGGATCTGTTGAACGTGCTAATTATGACATCAAAGACATGCTTGTCGCCTGGATGAGTGAAAATGATTGGACTATTGGCATTAAATTTGTCCAGTTTCGTAAGAACTCGAGTTTTAATGTGGACATCAAACATATGCAACCTTTTTCGGTGTCGAAGCCAGAATCGGTTTTACATCTTCGTCATTGCCACATGAAGTCATTCAGAAACTACAAACAGAAGATGACTTGCTTTCAGTTCTATCCAACTGTTCAGTATAACCAGAAATGACGACACATCAACTATAATCAACGACCCCTCAACCAGAAACGACGACTCCTCAACTAGAATCAACAGCAGGAACAAGTCGAACGTGTGGTAAAGCGAAGCCGGTGATTCTGAAGGATGGTTCCGTTGGTGACAACGTGGCAGTTCCCATTCCAATTGTTGGCAGGGGACGTGGTGATCCAAGCAACATTTTAGGTGTTATCACAGCTGTAGATAATGGACAATATACCATCGGTTGCCCTTCGGGTATTCTGAAGGGAAAATACAATCGACACCAGTTTGATTTATGTCCCCAGCGGCTTCTGAGTGAATCGGACATCAACGGCGATAGCAGTGTGTCCCTTCGACAAGCCAACAAAAAAGAGTCTCAACACGGTGGTCAGGGATTCATGAAGTGCAATTGCAATGGACACAAGAGATGTAAGAGTAAGCGATGTGCTTGTTTCAAGAATAATGTTTTATGTAATAGTAGATACGACAACAGTGTCAATTGTTCTAATAAATGATAACATTATGTGTCACATAAGTATGTTGTGTTATAAATTTTGTGTTGCATGTTTTGATTATTCATTTTTGTTATACTAAACATAAATAAATCTGAAATATCGTTCAGTTATTTTTTTAAAAACCCATAAATACTCTTCAGTCATTTGGCCAAATGACTGGTGGTCAATTTCAGTCATCTGGCCAAATGGCTGAAAATTTTAGGCACATGGCCAAATGACTGGCGGTCACAGGCATTTCACCAAATGACTGAAAATTTTAGGCATTTGGCCAAATGACTGATTTGACATATTGACTGTAACATATACTAGACAAATCGTCTTACCTCTACTCATTGCATGGTGTGGTATGAACAAAAGATCAGTTACCACACAAAAAACCTCACTATGTAAAACCATACATAGTAAATACGCATACATAAGAAAAAACAGGGGAACACTGGGTTTCAATTTTCTTCAATGGAAACATTGCAACATATTTCGATTCGTTTGGATTGCCAGTTATTGATGAATATATAAAATCATTCATTCAAAGAAATGCTATCAAATGTAAAGTTAACGTTGGGCGTCTTCAACACCACGGAACAACCGTGTGTGATATCTATTGCATATTTGCTCTACATTCCTTGAAAAGCGGTTATGCTATAAAAGCAATAGTTGAAATAAATTTTAATGGCGACTATTTCAATAATGACAGAAATGTACTCGATTGGTTCCAAAGAAATTAGGAGCCCTAACGAAAAGAGGTAGAAACATTAACCTAAACATGTACGTTACAAACTTGTAAAGCATATTGTGAACTTAATTATTGATGAAATGTATTACCAATCTAAATATGTTCATTGCATTACCTATTATTTGTTTGTAAATATGTTCACTAAATTACCAAATGTTGATTGTAAAAAATTATGTTAATATGATCATTAGTTGTAAATATGTTCATTCTTGATTCAATATAAAAGTTATGTTCTTGAAAATGGTGTCTGTTTTTGATGATCATGTCGATGAAGATCTTAATTCACCAAAAAAAAGAAACCCAAATGATTTAGAAAAGAAAGAAAATTTCAAAATACATAGAAGTGGTTTCTCAGAGGTCCGTGCATTTCACATATAAACCAACCCCCTTAGAATTCACCATTTGTCCACGATGGAATACATAGATCCTGTTATTGGTTCTGATGTGAGAGTCCGTGTATTGGATCAGAGCGATTTGGTATTATGGAAGGCTCTTTTACGGGCAGTGTATGGCACAGACACACAGTTTTTTAAACTTTCCACTGTTGTCTCTACGCTGTGGGCTTCCAACCCTAACGCATTCATGCCATACGGTACGATGTTAGCTGGATCGGTACAACAGAACTAATGTTGCATGTAGCTGCAACTCTTCTGTAGAGAAAGGTCTGGTTCTGGTCACAGAAGCACCAACTCAGATACGAAATCTTTCCAGGAGAAGGTGTGAACGTACCGAAAGGTATGATTCCAACACTCATCGAGGGAATCGTTTTATTACGGTTCAACGCTGATGAGGAGGAAATATAATTCATCAAGACACCTTATCCAGTTATCATGCATGTAATAAAACATAAAAACGGCCCTTTTCAGGGCCACCCGAAAATGTGGTAAAGATGACTCTTACATAAGATTGTACATTTCACAACGCTATCGTCTTCGAATATATATTCGAAGACTTTCGCTTTTGTTAATAATGCAATGGTAAAGTAACACATTTCGCTAACTTACTTATTTCTCGGGTTTTTTTTCTAAATCCAGTGTGTACAGCGAAGGGGGACGCCCTTCGCCTACCACACTATCCTTAGAAGCCGGAACTCGGAATGTTCGCGAACTGCGTTACTTTTCTGTCAAAATAGTTTGTGAACCTCCTTGACAAAGACCCTGGCTCGTGGGGAATCTGGACCACCCTGGGATCGTGGTTACTCTGACCCACCCCTCCTCGACGGTCACTCTGATCCACCCCTGGGCTCGTGCCAACTCTGGTCCACCCTCCTCAGTGGTCACTCTGGCCCACCCCTGCCCGCAATGCCACTCTGGGGCACAATCCTCGGCGGCCACTGGCCCACCCCTTTCTCGGCGGTCACTCTGGCCCACCCCTGCCCTCAATGCCACTCTGGGGCACCCTCCTCGGCGGCCACTCTGGCCCACCGGCCACCCCTTGTTCGCTGGCCACTCTGGTCCATGGGCAAGAGTGGCCGTTGAGCAAGGGGTGGACCAGAGTGGCCGTCCTACTGATATGTGGTGTCCAATCTACAATATATGTGAAACTCTGACAATTTCTACATCTTCTCTCGCAATGAGAGAAAGATGCGTCTGTTCATATCGATGTTGATTTGAAATGTTTGAACGTACTATATATTATATATATATCTTACTCACAAATATGTATAATCACTTGATTACATACAGTGCTTCCTGTGTTATTTTAGCTACGTCGTCCGTCCACAATTTCCTTAACCGACCACAACAATCATCCAATCGTCACCAACTTCATACAATAAAGTTCGGGGTGACATCTGGATGGGAGCTATCATTTTTTCCTAAATTGGGTAAAAACAATAGCCGCCAGCAGCCATCTTGGATCTCGACTTTTAATCCATCGGCATCACTTCTAGATGTGCCATCTACATTCATCTTAGACGCTACTCTTTGGGACGCCATACAGCCATCAGTTTTCATCATATTCATATCCAAACTCCATATGGATCGTCGATGTGACCTCTAGATGGCTGCTATTAAAATTTCCGAATTTCGCTGAATTACTTCGAAATACATGGCCCTTAGGGGACCATCTTGGATTTTTACATAGAATTCGGTCGGCATACCATGCACCCCCAATTTATTTTTTATTATTTACAAGGATGGTGTTTAGAAATACTTCTGAATAGGAGCTATCGAATTTGAATGAATTTCTATAATAAAATATATGGCCGACGCAGTCATCTTGGATTTTAGTCTTTGCAGGCCCTGCATGATGCAAAAATTTTCATACCTCCAGTATTACTTGAACATTTCACATTCCCTATCGCTTCATTGACTGTGTTGGATGACATTATCATCTCGCTGCAAAGTTGAGCTGCAGTGTCACTGACACTTTAATTATTTCTAATTATCAGTCTAAAATTTGTTCTAGGCCAAAAGTTAGCGCGTATTTTTCATAATATATGTTATGTTCCATCCATTATCCTTTTAATAGTTGCTAGTTTATTTCATTTTGCATAGAAGTTTGTTAAACGCAAAGAAATATTTAAAAACTTTAACAGAAAAAAATAGTTTTTACTACATGACAATCCAGAGGGAAATCACCATCATTTTTGTATTTAGGAATGAAGCAGAAACAGCCTGAACAAGTTTTATTCAAATTTCCGATAGCAGGTTCAAGTAAAACTAAAGGTTGTCGGTGAAAACCGATTCACATATTGATTTAAGCTGCTGAATAAGCATAGAACCATTAGTTCCCAGTGGTTGTTTTCGGTGTATGCCATGCGCAGCTAACCTGATAGCACACCGGATGCGTCTCCTAATTGTCATAGTGTTTTTATTATATCGAATTGAAACCACCGTGGGCCATTTCAACTAAGCTTAATGGCGATAATCGCATAATTCGGACGCTTTGTGCAGACTATACAATTTTTTTTTATCGTGATTGTTATATTGCGGAAACCGTTGAGTTTGAACAAAGATCGTGAGCGTTCAAAATACACACACCCACACGAGAGTCCGACAATAATACCATAAATGATGTGACCAGAACAAATAATTTCATCTTCTATAGACACGCCATTCCTTAACGGTGTTTGTGTTCAGTTTGCTTTCGTTCTTTTTGATTCGGTTCATTTGGTAGAACGTCGAGCTCCCATACTATCGGCACTGGACTCTCAGCATCGAATTATTACAGTTTTATTCAACTAAATAACATGGACGAATTCGAGGAAAATGTCAATAATGATGAAATTGCTCAGATTAGGTCATGGATTTGGAAAGTCGGTAGTCCGTTGCTTCTACTATGTGGGATAATCGGAAACACGCTGTCTGTTTTTGTGTTTCGTATGAAAACTATGTGCAAGAGCAACGTTGCTGTCTATTTCACATTTCTAGCAATTGTTGATATATCAATTCTGTTTGTAGACTCATTTGTCCGGTTGCTGAAATATTTTGACATAATGGATGTTGAATTACTCAGTCCTATAGCATGTAAGTTCAAGAGATACCTGGTTTATGTTCTGTCAGACACATCAACGTGGACACTGGTTGTTGTCATGGTGGAGAGATCAATCGCTATTTGGTCATCTGGATCAAGAGCGGTCAAATACACAAAGAGGAATGCTGTCGTTTGCCTAACGACGATGTTCATCTTGCTGTGTGTGTTAAATTCCCATGTCTTATATAGCATGGAGCTCAAACCACTCGGAACTTCCTTGGGGTGTGGGAAATCTGAAAACCCATCATATATAATTTTCTGGAACTACGCTTGGGTTTGGATAGATTTATTCACTTTCTCTGTCGTCCCTTTGTGTTTCTTCACAATCGGCAATATGGCCCTGGTCTTGAAGGTTCGGAACATTGGGAAGCTCATGCGAGGTGCTCCAAATGTGGACGCAGGTTTTTTCAACCTAAGAGCAAGAAGCCGCACCAAGACATCGCCGTTGATAATAATGCTGCTTGTCACAAACTGTCAGTTCTTCATAACAAACCTACCCTTGACGATAATCGTGATCGTGAAAACATACTGGACGCCCAGTAATGATATCTTATACACAGCACTTTACGTGTCGCGCGATGTCTCCAAATACCTCATGAATGCCAACAGTGTTCTTAACTTTTTCTCATATTGCCTAAGTGGCCAGCGCTTCAGGCGAGAACTCAGGAACATGTTGATGACTGTTGGGATGAAGATAGTTGGGACGCGTCAAAAACTCTCTATAGGGTCATAGACCAACACTCTGGAGATATGTGTATATAGGCACTGTGTATATAAGTTTTGCCTCTTCATATGCACGATGTTGCTCTTGGTGCTTATAGACACCAGACTACTGGGGTGCTATTCACCAAGCGAGACTATTTTATAAACCAGGTAGTTTATATGGTAGCGGCTGAACGCAAAGGTATCTTCGCTTTAGCGCAAACGACACACGTTGTCGATGGTGTGATTGATCCAATCTATCAGATTTGTCACTTGTCAATTGACGCCGTCTTACGACTAATTCATGAACACTCACCGGCCAAAATCGGCATGTATAGCGGTATAATTTTTGGGTACAATTGTGTGGAGACTCATGCTTGCGTTTATATATCTGCAGAATGAGTTTCAATGATATTAATGAGGTTTTTTAATTAGCACAGTGTGAAAATGATGAGCCAAGAAGATAACGTCTCAGAAGAATTTTGTTTGTGTTTTGGTTCTGTTTGGATATTTCCTTGCCATTTCCAAAGAATTTTTTTTTCCATCCATCATTTTTCCGGCGCTGGTGAATGGTGCCGGTTTCTTTGTTCTTTAATATTTTGATTCTTCTCTCCACAATGCCCAAAAACGTTTTACGCTCGTCGGCAGTGGGGGGGGGGAGGGTCTGCAAAACAATTGCACATATAGGGCCCAAAAAGGTTTTTTCGGACCCCGAGGGACCCACCACCCATTTATGCAAATTTTTTCCTCCAAATGTTAGGGACCCATGTGCACCCCCATTCTTTCTCATGTTTTTATCCAAATGTCAAGAGGTTTTTTTTAGCCATTCTTCAATAACTGTGTTAACTGCCTTGCAATCCCATTACACTGTCCTTTGTTTGTGCAAACTGTGTAAAATTAAGACTCAAGCAATAACATGCTTAATTGGTAAAGCCCAGGTCAGAAAAACGAAAAATAAACTGTATTACCGCATTATAGCCTTAATATATCGAGCGTGTTTGATGTAAACATATTTTATTCCAATCAAAAAATAACATGTTTAGACATTTGACAAATAGTTTACAGTAAAACAGAATAATACACATAATCGGATGATTGGAAAGGGGATTAAACAACAAGCCCAAGGGCTTTTATTAAGTTTGCTCCCCTTTTGTTTCGCGCCCACTCTTCATTAAGTGTACAGGGGGTCGGACGGGAAGAAGCGTGTTTAGTCTGACAGAGAACACTGGCCAGTGTAAAAAGTGGTAAACAGGTCAGGGATTCTACAATTATTTGTGCATGATCAAAGAACTCTTTAGTCTTATCCACCGGGGTGGGTGAGGAGGAGAATTGTTTTGGTTAGGTATACACATAGATATATGGTTATTATACCCCCGATATTAGTCGGCGGGTATATAGTTGACGACTCGAGCCGTCCATGCGTCCGTCCATACAGACATTTTGCGTTATAACTCAAGAGTCGGTTGTCATATTTTGATGCTCTATGACATGTGACGGACCAGAAATGGGGAACGAATATGCATAATATCACGGATTGTGAGCACCAATGCCTACCAGAGTTATCCATGGGCCCTGTTTATGAAATTCAGTCCGTACAAAGTTTTTGCAATATAAGTTGAAGTGTCGGTTGTCGAATTTTGAAGTGGTTTGGTATGGTGATAGACCTGAATGATAGGGGAAGGATGTATGCAGATATTACTGCATATCACAGGTTTTGCCTGTCGATGCATACCAGAGCTACCAACCTGGTTCCATCCGTAAACACATTTTGCATTATTATAACTAAACCATTTCTATGTATATTTGTGCACTAGAGTCTGCAATATAGTCTCAGTCAGATTTTATTCTTGATTTTAGTTTGAACTTTGAAGACATTGAAGAATGTCATTTCTCAAAGCATCTGAATGCATCACATTATTTCAGTTCATCTATTTATAAGCGATAACAGTGTACAATTAGTATAGTTTAGTCTTGTTGAGCAGTATTTAAGCTTCAATATGAAGTTCGTAAATTCAAGGAGAATAGCGTCGCCTTCGGTTGGGATTGTCTGAACAATAAACAGTAACGGTCATTCATCATAAGCAATTCAGTTTTATTTGGATAAGTGTTGCAAATTAACATTACTTGCAACCATTAAAGATGAGAAATAACCAGAAGGAATGAATTTGATTGCATGCCAGAACAAGACAGTATTTCAGACATTAGAAATTTATGAGATACCCTTTTCAATGTCATGTTATGCAACAATCGGGTTAATGATATCTAGTCATCATTGAGTATTCACCATGTAGTATTTGTGATACAGTTTTTTTTATTTTATTACTTTTATTCGGGTAATACAACTGGGTAATACATTATTTTTTTTTACTAAATTACGGTTTTCCACTGAGAAGTGGGACGGGATCCTGTGAAATCCAGAATGTTGCTAAATCTGAAGTTAAATAGTCACTATAGCTGTCTATATAGCCATATGCCAACAAACATGATACTAACATGCTTACAAACAACATTACATGGTCAGTACTTGTAAATTGTTTGAAAAAAACCCATTTTGGAAAAAACATTACAAGCACGAATGTTTCGGCCTCTGGAACACCCACCCACCCCGGCCCTATATACGGATATTTTTTGTAGACCCCCTCATGTCGTCGGTGGTATATTTTGCCCCCCCCCCGTCCTTTTCCTCGGTTGCTCATTGTTGAAATGTGTACAAACGTGTACTGTTACACGCAGCATGTTTATGTGACCGGTGGTCAATCTATAATTGACGCCAATCACCTTGATTGGATAATCCTATATGGCGCGGCGATGTCTTCCCAACGATATGTCCACCGATAGCTTCCCATTGAGCGTCGCCTCGTAAAACTACCTGGACTATATTATAAACCCAGCCGGTGAATAGCACCCCAGGGGTGCTATTCACCAAGCGAGACTATTTTATAAACCAGGTAGTTTATATGGTAGCGGCTGAACGCACAGGTATCTTTGCTTTAGCGCAAACGACACACGCTGTCGATGGTGTGATTGATCCAATTTATCAGATTTGTCACCTGTCAATTGACGCCGTCTTACGACTAATTCATGAACACTCACCGACCACAATCGGCATGTATAGCGGTATAATTTTTGGGTATAATTGTGTGGAGACTCATGCTTGCGTTTATATATCTGCAGAATGAGTTTCAATGATATTAATGAGGTTTTTTAATTAGCACCGTGTGAAAATGAAGAGCCAAGAAGATAACGTCTCAGAAGAATTTTGTTTGTGTTTTGGTTTTGTTTTGATATTTCCCTGCTATTTCCAATGAAATTTCTTTCCATGCATCATTTTTCCGGCGCTGGTGAATGGTGCCGGTTTCTTTGTTCTTTAATATTTTGATTCTTCTCTCCACAATGCCCAAAAAAGTGTTACGCTCGTCGGCAGTGGGGGGGGTCTAGAAAACAATTGCACATATAGGGTCCAAAAAGATTTTTTCAGACCCCGAGTGAACCCACCACCCCATTTTGGCAAATTTGTTCCTCCAAATGTTAGGGACCCACCCCCTTTCTCATGTTTTTATAAAAATTTCAGAATTTTTTAGCCGTTCTTCAATAACTGTGTTAACTGCCTTTCATTCCCATTCCACTATCCTTTTTTGGTGCAAAGTGTGTAAAATTAAGACTCAAGCAATAACATCCTTAATCGGTAAAGCACAGGTCAGAAAAACGAAAAATAAACTGTATTTCCAGGTGTTTCCTGGTGTTTCCAGTATCTAACAACAATAATAAAGCATTGTGTAGGTACACTGTATGTCACAAATTGCCCTAGACCGCATTATAGCCTTAATATATCGAGCGTGTTTAGTCTGACAGAGAACACTGGCCAGTGTAAATAGTGGTAAACAGGTCAGGGGTTCTACAATTATTTGTGCATGATCAAATAACTCTTTAGTCTTATCCACCGGGGTGGGTGAGGAGGGGAATTGTTTTGGTTAGGTATACACATATATATGGTTATTATACCCCCGATATTAGTCGGCGGGTATATAGTTGACGTCTCGAGCCGTCCGTGCGTCCGTCCGTACAAACAGTTTGCATCATAACTCAAGAGTCGATCGGTTGTCATATTTTGATGTTCTATGACATGTGACGGACCAGAAATGGGGAACGAATATGCATAATATCACGGATTGTGAGTACCAATGCCTACTAGAGTTATCCATGGGCCCTGTTTATGAAATTCAATCCGTACAAAGTTTTTGCCATATAAGTTGAAGTGTCGGTTGTCGAATTTTGAAGTGGTTTGGTATGGTGATAGACCTGAATGATACGGGAAGGATGTATGCAGATATTACTGCATATCACAGGTTTTGCCTGTCGATGCATACCAGAGCTACCGACTTGGTTCCACCCGTAAACACATTTTGCATTATTATAACTCAACCATTTGTATGTATATTTGTGCACTAGAGTCTGCAGTATAGTCTCAGTCAGACTTTATTCTTGATTTTAGTTTGAACTTTGAAGACATTGAGGAATGTCATTTCTCAAAGCATCTGAATGCATCAGATTATTTCAGTTCATCTATTTGTAAGCGATAACAGTATACAATTAGTATTGTAGTTTAGTCTTGTTGAGCAGTATTTAATTATATAAGCTTCAAGATGAAGTTCGTAAATTCAAGGAGAATAGCGTCACCTTCGGTTGGGATTGTCTGAACAATAAACAGTAACGGCCATTCATCATAACCAATTCAGTTTTATTTGGATAAGTGCTGCAAATTAACATTACTTGCAATCATTAAAAAGATGAGAAATAACCAGAAGGAATGAATTTGATTGCATGTCAGAACAAGACAGTATTTCAGACATTAGAAATTTATGAGATACCCTTTTCAATTTCATGTTATGCAACAATCGGGTCAATGATATCTAGTCATCATTGAGTATTCACCATGTAGTATTTGTGATACAGTTTTTTTTATTTTATAACTATTATTCGGGTAATACAACTGGGTAATACATTAATTTTTTTTTACTAAATTACGGTTTTCCACTGAGAAGTGGGACGGGATCCTGTGAAATCCAGAATGTTGCTCAATCTGAAGCTAAATAGTCACTATAACTGTCTATATAGCCATATGCCAACAAACATGATACTAACATGCTTACAAACAACATTACATGGTCAGTACTTGTAAATTGTTTGAAAAAAAAAACATTTTGGAAAAAAATTACAAGCACGATTGTTTCGGTCTCTGGACCACCCACCCACCCCGGCCCTATATACGGATTTTTTTGTAGACCCCCCTCATGTCGTCGGTGGTGTATTTTGCCCCACGTCCTTTTCCTCGGTTGCTCATTGTTGAAATGTGTACAAACGTGTACTGTTACACGCAGCATGTTTATGTGACCGGTGGTCAATCTATGATTGACGCCAATCACCTTGATTGGATAATCCTATATGGCGCGGCGATGTCTTCCCATCGATATGTCCACTGATAGTTTCGCATTGAGCGTCGCCTCGGAAAACTACCTGGACTATATTATAAACCCAGCCGGTGAATAGCACCCCTGAAGTCTAACTACACTATATGATGATTCAGTGATCTGACCAGAGAACTTTCTTGGATTCTGTTTTAAACGACATATTATGTTTCCGTTTATATTTAAAATTCTGGATTATCGCGGATATAATAGCAAAAACTTCAGATCCCGTGGCAAATTGTTCAACAAATAAATCTTCTCTGTCTTAAATGGGCAATAAATTGACATATAAAAGGTCCACGCATATTTGCATCAGTCCTGGGGAGGGTACTGAATCACAGAGTCGTTATTTCGTGGGAGAATCCGGATTATTGATTACGGGTTATATTACGTCCAATATGGTTCCGTAAACGAACAGACCGTAATCGTTAGAATCCTCGATTTCACCACCTCGCTGTTTTATAAGACAATAAAACATAAGAATCCGTCCCTTGGGTACAAATTATTGCAAAATAGAAACGATCCATATCACATACAGTATTTAATATACGGAGAAAAATTTGTGCTGTTGAATGTAAACGGGAAGAATTTTACTGAAATTAGCCATTATTGATAGTAACGCTGGTGGGGGCACGTCGGTTGATGGCGAAGCTTGTTAATTTCATCATGTTCATTTCATAATTCCATCCATAAAATGTCGCCCACACGCATGTCGATTTCAACTAAACCCGGCGAGTAACGTCAATATTGACCTGCATAATTCATCATCTGCTTTGTTCGTAATTATATGTTCCGTCTTATTCAAGAAATAGTAGGATTCTATTATATCTATGGATTATCAGATATATGTATGTACTATCTCGTCTTATAACAATTCGATATTTCAAATGATCTGTTTCGTTAAATGCAATCGTTTCGGACAGCAGTCTCTGTAGTGCCGAAACACAGGCACAATGTTTGGCCCAAGTGTTGTGCATTAGTTGGAAAATAAAGCTCTGATATACCGGTAGATGTAGATAATGTAATGTTGTGTACAACATTGTGGACTTGTGATTGCATATGAGCCGCATCTCCCAATCCCACAAACATAACAATAAATCTTATTCTTGGGTCTCAGGACTATAGTCGAAATGTCAGTCAATTTATTGTATTAAATACTCACACGTGCATGTTCTAAGGACGTGGCTAGAGGGTTCCACGTGGGGGATGACCACCTTCAAATTTCCAACTGTACCTCCTTGAACCAGACACCAAACTCCCAGGTTCTCATAATTCCATTTGCACCCGCCCCTTGGAAATATCGAACCTGACATACCCTAAGCTAGGTTGGAACATTTCCAACTCATGACCATTTCTTACCAAAATTCCCAACTAATTAATGGTTGGAAAACCATATAAGGAGAACAATTCCAACCATATATGGTGTCACATTTCCAGCTAATCTTGAGTCAGGCATGAAAATTCCAACTGTTGGAAATTTACCCAACCAATCCCTATAGCCACGTCCCTATACAACTGACAAGTTTCGTGTGTTATCCAAAACGTTTTCGGAATTTGATTCAGGAGAGCTGCTATAGAAATGCTTGCCCTCATCAATGAACAACCTTTAATTTGAAAAAGACGCGATTGAATGCGGACTGGCTTCTAAGTATGTGTCACTATGCATATACAAATCTAAGAAATGCATGACTTTCACCACAAACATGAACATTATAAATATAATAATGAAATACAAATGAACACTTTCGTCAAATACATGAGCGATGTTTACAGCGTGTACTCGATGATTTGCATTTCTTCGGATTATATGCTACTACTTTCTTCGGATTTTAAAATATTTTCGCCTATTTAGATTGCAGTACCTTTGAACAAGCGACGTTTTTACACACTAAATTATCATACTTACATATCCAACAAAATTGGGCATCTGGAATAATGTTGCAAAGTTATTCCTCAGTCAGTGTTTTCGACTATAGTCCTGGGCCCTGTTTCATGAAGCAAGGTCATAAGATTATCTTAAGATGGACTTAATCTAAGATCTAAGGTGGATCTTGTGATGTAACTTTTCCGTTTCAAGGACGCGTTTTACAAAACAAGATTACTACTTAAGTAGTAAGCTAAGTTCCCGCTCATTTAGACTGGTTATCGACAATTTTCTACAGTCCGGAACCAAAAAATGTGGTCTTGTGCAATCTGTATGTACGGCATTGAGAGGTTATCGAGAAAGAGCCGAGTCCGAGTTGACATTATTGCGTGACAGGGATGCTGGATAGCGGCCGGGTTGGGGTGGGCAAATCAGCGCATGTATCTTAGTGTCTATAATCAATGGCCTTATATTCGCATATGGATCTTAGACTTGCATGGGTTCCACGATGTAAATTCGGACATGAGTACATCGCAGGCTCTTAAATTGACGAGCTTTGCGTTTACTGGTGAGTGGCGGTGTCAGAAATCAGACAATATAATTATATGGATCGATGCATGACTGCGACCATGCATTCACGCCGAGTTAATCCACTGAGAGCATTGATCAGGGCGGCGATTTTGTTTTTTAGGTGAGCCGACATAGCACGTGCATTATCAACGATCGCTCTCTACGTGTAGCAATAATCAAAATAAATCGGCGATGTCATCAGGACACACATAGGTCATTTTTCTATTCAAAGGGAAATTAAAAATATTTGTTAGAGTAACTTTGTTATTATTTTTATGCAGATGTACATCTATCGGTTGTGATACCATGGCTATATATAACTACGTTTTCATTAGGATATTCGCATTAAGGGGTGTCATCGTTACGGGTGTGTATATCATATATACAGTATGCTGTACAATGGTCATCCCACCCCTGCAACAAAAAAATGAAAACAATTTGGACAGCCTTGAAAATCACGACATGGGCGTGGGCATTTAGTGTCCAAAAAGCACTACGTGATACTGTTCCAACCATTTCGAATAGGATAATATTGTCACTAGACGCATTCCTTCCGAAATGTCAGCAACGAAAAGAAGTCCTATTTTTTCCAGTCATGAACTGGAGGCACTAACAGAAGCTGTCCATGCAAATAAAGATGTTTTGTTTTCTAAATTCACAGTTACAAATTCGTCGTTGATCTCTCCGTAATTGCAAAATAACATAGGCCGCCATATTTGTGATCGATATGAAACTTATCAGGTGGGTCTTAACTTTAAGATTATCTTAAGGCACCTCACACCAGTCTTAAAGTCAAGACCAAAGTTAAGACCATCTTAAGTTAAGACCTTGTTCGTGAAACGCACTTATGACTGAAGTTTGAACGTATGACCATCTTAAGTCCCAACTATGTCATAAGTTGCTTTCATGAAACAGGGCCCAGAGACCCAAGAATAAGCTTTACTGTTATGTTTGTGGAGTTGTCAAATTTATCCCACCGGAGTATAAAATGTGATCTGGAGAAGCACGATGTGAGTATATTGCTGTGTGGGAACATTAGTATTGTGTAGAGAAGTCGGTTGGAACACGTAGAAATAAATTGTCTTTCAGATAATCGATGTCTTATGATGAACTCGACTGTACCACTCTAGTCGATTGCATAGAAAATTTTGCAACCGTTTCGTCGATTAACTGTAACCATTAGTATATATATATTAATTAATTGCAGTGACTCTCGGTGGCGAAATCGTTTGCGTGTGTTTGTCGCCAATAGTTTCGTCCCGAATCGAGATGTAAATATTTTCAATTGAGCGTAGTTTTCTGCGATGTTTTCTGTGGAGAAGTACACGGTCGATTTTAATTTCTGAAACTTCACGGGCGGATGACCGAGCCCATGCACAATGGGGAAAGACTGTGATGCCTATATATTGACAATTTAACGAATTGTTACACGATATATTGCCATTATTAGTCCAAGTAATTATAAATATTAATCTGGTATAATCATGTTAAATTAATTAATAAATTTATATGTGTGTGAGCGTGTGCTTATGTGGGTGTGGAGACACGCAACCATTTATATTTGAAACCATAATACCATACAGATACACACCAAATAACAGCGATGGATGGATGGTATTTGTGATACTCTACCATTTTATTGTTATTTTATCGAATCATAACTCGAATAACAAAATTAACATATAGTTGAGCTCGCGTGGTGGAATAAACAAGCATGTTTGGTCTATTGCCTGCACATCTCACAATTTAACAATTTCGCCATTGACCGAGGTGTTAAATACGACGCAAGAAACGACAACGAAAAAGACGAGTTATAGAAGAATACATTCGATGTGGTGAACCCATATGTATATAGTGTATATTAGGTCAAAAACTTGGGACCGTTGACCGCTGTGGCTTTCGCATAACCCAATTTGAAAATTGAAAATAGACTAAAGTAGCACGGCACAGTGTCATTTGGCTTGACTGCAAACAGAAATACACTCAGTGGCTAAAGTAGTAGAGACAAGGTAACTACTTGTAGACAAATTCGGTTGCAATTTTTACTAAGTCTCTGGCGTCAAACTCAACCAGAGTTATGTACAAGAGAGGGGATATATAGTGTTGTACTTAGAAGTTTCTCTCTCTCTCTCTCTCTCTCTCTCTCTCTATCCCTCTCTCTCTCTCTCTCTCTCTCTCTGTGCAAACGATCTCTCTCTCTCTCTCTCTCTCTCTCTCTCTCTCTCTCTCTCTCTCTCTCTGTGCAAACGATCTCTCTCTGTTCTCGCTCTCACTCTCTCTGTCTCCCTCTATACCTCTCAGCAAATAATATCTCTCTCTCTGTTCTCTCTCTCCCCCTCTCTCTCTCTCTCTCTCTCTCTCTTTCTCTCTCTCTCTCTATCTCTATTGCACCTGGGTTCAACGTTTTTGGAAACATATCATGCGTGGCACCAATGCACTTGAGGGCGGTGATTATTCACACACTGTGACATTCAGAGATAATAGTTTTCGATTAACAGAATCCGATGTCTCTTTATTGCTAATGAGACTTCCAGATAAATAGAAGGTCATCGCATTCTATATCATTGACACGGATTATCAAACGAATCACCATTCCCGAAAGATAAAAGAAAAATAGATTACACAATTGAGCTAACGATGTCATATACTATTTGGCTCACAGCATGCTCATTAAGAATGCATTTATCATTTGGCTGGAATTCACCATCAATAGTTATCGGCTAATGACATATAATGACCTAATGAATACAAATATAATGTTGAGATAACCCTGGTGGATCACAAGCCGGGCGTTGGTCTTGCAGGAAACAACATCAAAGGTAGGTGGCAAACTTAACGTTTTCGATATCTAACTTAGTACCCCAAACGATAATGCTGTTCCTATACAACGCACATTGTTATACAATTGTAGAGTACTATCCGACGTTTTGTGTTAAAATTCTAAATTTATCAAAAATTGTGAATAATATACATATGCAATTACTAGGAAAATTAAGATAAAGACCAAAACACCGGACAACACCACGCACGTTCACTTCGGGAATCACGTGGTATCATGCTGATGAGTAGCGCGAACTAAAATGGCCGATCCGAAAATTAATCAATACATCGGGCTGTTTCTATAATATACTTTTGAACAATATTGAATAACTTGTAATGTATATATTTGCTCAGTCTCGTGAGTGGTGGCGAAGAGTATATTTTCAATAGTAAAATGGAGTATGCCCAGTCCAGCATTTCGGCGAATCGGCAATATTATTAAAGGTACTCAATCCGATAAAACTCATCTCAATTACTATTTCAATGGCTTCGGGGGTCAAAAATATTTGATTCGAGTCGAGGAAGTCACCCATCAAAGCTCAGATTTGTTAGATATCGATTTTAGAAATCTATTATTTTTCATTATCGGGAATTCTTTCTGGCCCAGTACGTAGTCAAAATTGCGTGATTATTACCACTTGATTTTAGAGTTATCCATCCTTGTCTGTTTGAATAGAGTTTTGGTGTAATCATCTCGAGCAGGTTTCAAAATTGACGGCAATTATTAGTACTCATCTCGAGAAATTAACAAATTTCAAAAATCAATATCTAATAACTCTGAGCTTTGTTTGATGGGTTCCTCGACTCGAATCAAATATTTTTTACCCCCAAAGCCAAAGAAATAGTAATATAGGACCCTCTGATCGGATTGTTGTTGTTGGAATCTGTTGAGATGGGGACCCTCTTTACGGATTGAGTACCTTTAATATGTTTATCAAAATTAAGATTGCTACGATTGTTTCGCAATTTAGCCTGTAGTATGTTCCTCTCTCAGTGTCCAACGGGGTAGTAAGGTGGCTGAATCGGTACAACAAACATCGCCACCAATATTTGCTCTCTGTTTATGTCTTTGTTTATGTTTTTGTTACAAAATTTTAACAACACACACCGTCATTATTATATATATTAATTAAATTAAGTGACTCTCGATGGCAAATTCGATTTCGTTACTTTATCGCCGATACATGTAGTTGCGTCCCGAATCGAGAAGTAAATATTTACAATTGAGCGTAGTTCAGATGATGTTTTCTGTGGAGTGGTACGGTCGATTTGCTTGAGATTTTCGACAATGTAGTAGAATGCTGCATTCCGCCAGTTGACATGGTGCCTGAATACTAACTTAACAGTTTAATGCACCCGAACAAGTCATACTATGTCTTTAAGCATGGTACAATACGTGGGCATCTATGTGTAATTTTTCTATTGTTTTTAAGGGTCAGACGCACGTTTTGCCAAAATTTCCTGGTATTTCAAAATGGATTTTCTCAAACCTGTCAGGATTTCTTTGTGAACTTTGGTACACGTGATTATTTGGCACAATATTTAAGAACTATCGACACATTAGATATTATAACCTAATTTACTTTTTGGAATATTTGTGACGGCTTTATTCTTCATAATAATATATGGGTGTATGATGATATATTATGCAATTAAAAATATAAATCAACGTTGTGATACAAATGAAGCCTCCTCTCATAGAGCCAAGACAGTAAGCTATTTGGTGATTGGAGTGTTGTGAAATTATTTATTATTCTAGCAGTGCTTGGTACCGCAAGGGACAAAAATTAAAATAATATTTTCTCAAATGTAATAAAATCCTTTGTTATTATTATCTCTTAATAATTGCTTATGCCATATACAATGATGATGAGGTTATGTGAAATTCAAGACTTTTCTCCAGATAGATCCAGCGAAATTCTTTGTTGAAAATCTCATGCAATATTTGGCTGGATTTGTTCAAAACGCGTGTCTCCCCCTTAAAAGGCAATCGGGCGCACAACCCCAGATAATATATCCATAATCCACAACAGGAATAATGTAAGATGTGTAAATTATATTTAGGGATTTGCGACTACGTTTATGTTTCATTTTCATAAGCATTGTAAGCGATTTGCTATGTCATTTATTTGTATATCCAACCTAAATTGGATTGAAAGTTTAAACCGATGTGTTTTTGCGAAACCATTTCCTCAAGTTGGGTTTCACAAAAAGGACTGGGATCAATGGTTCTGACTCTTTTTGGGAAGATACTTGAAATCGGATGGGAGTAGTTTTGGTGGGGTTGAAATTGACAAGATACAAGTATATCATCAGGAAAAAGTCAGGTCATGCATTCTAAATAAAAAAGGCCAATTATATAGCCCTGACGGACCCCAGCTGAAAGTGGCCTTAAATCGGAGGCAGTATTATTCAAAATGACCCCTTGCTCTCTGCCCGTTCGGTAACTCTGCATTGGACCAATTTAAGAGATCACCTGTAACCCTATATATTTGAGAAGATCTCTCAAAGGTTTTTAGAAAGAACACAAAATACAGCACATGCATGTAAATACCCTTCGAGAGAGCGGCATATGTCCTGTCCTGGTGTAACAAAATAATGAGAAAGTAGTGCTGTATCCAAGAAGGAGACCAGATTTTTGCCTATATATACAGTTATTGGTTTCAAAATATCCAGTTCAAGACTAATTCTCCCAGTATTCCCCCCAACACAACTCAAAAGAGATATTGGGCATCAACAGGGTCACCCTTTTTGAAGCTCGGAATGCCATTGCTTGCTTCCATGTCAAGTAGAAATATATATTTTGTAAATGGTATAAAGAGGTTCCACAATGATCTCAGCAGTCTCCTTCCGCATCATGGCACCAATGTCATCGTGATCATCAGCTTTTTTAATCGTGAGAGACCTGATTTCTCCAAGAATGTTTTCCTCAATAGACACCGATGATATGGTACTGACACATTTTGTATCAAAATATGGGAAACAGTAAGGTTCGTTTTCGATTTTTCCATTCTTTATTAAAGTATCATTAATGAGGGTGGCTTTTCTGTATCGTTAATTATAACTGTCGCTTGATTTCTGCTGGAGCTATTGTATTTATCATAAGGGGTGGGGTAATATAACATTTGTTTTCCCCATCAAGTTACAGAAGAAGAAGAATTTCGGAATTGGACAATTCCATATTATTTTCCATATTTTATTCAAAAGAACTCGTTTGGGTATTTTATCATGTTGATAACTTTATTTCTTATTCTCTTATAATTACCAAGATCTGAACGTTTCTGACTCTTAGTATAACTCCACAGATCTTCGGCTAACTCAGTTTGTCTCACGAGACTAAATCCATGAAATTATATGTTTAGCTCAAGGTACAAGCTATACACTGTTACTATAATGTCTACGCCTTTCTTTCCATCTCACTCAACTCGTAGCTTAATAGTCCTCATTTTGGGCTGGTGCTCTCTAAGTCAACAATAGGTGCTGGGGGGGGGGGTAATAAAAGTTCAATACATTACATTAGTTCTCCCTCTATATATTTTCATCTATAAAACATCTCATCACATGCAGCAACTCCAATAATAACAATCAGCAATCTGCCAACTATATATAGTTCGTGCAACTCTTGGACTCATGGACTAACTCGTATATGTTCATATAGACTCTACAAACATAAATATACAAGTCCTTATATCTAGATTAAGGGAAGAGGTATACCTCCCAACATACAGACAGAATATACCCTAACACAATCATACTACTAGTTATATGAAATAACATATACATACATACATACATAAGGGATATATTAATGCTCCTGCAAGAGACTTTCTACAAACTACTACTACTTAAAGTTTCACAAACACAAAGTATAGATGAATATGTAATAACTATAAATATGCCATTAAATGTGGGTTGATTATAGCTTACCATATTACAAAGTGAACTATCCATAATTATAAAAAGGACATATTCCAATTATGGAGAATCACAAGTGGATCTATATTGACGACAATAGGGAAAATGGGTTAAGATATATAAAATGGAAACGAACATAAAAGTACAACATTGAACATACCTAAACGGTGAGTTTTGAGTCTGGATGTCTCCTTGTATTTGTAGAATATATTTATAAACATTCTTAGAACTTTAATTCCACTATTTACTGGTTTTAAATAGAGTTAGTTGACAACACTGCACCTAGATTTCAACATCAAAGCAAACCAAGAAAACTAAGATGCATGCATCAGGTCGGCCGTGAACTATCTACCATAGAATTGTTGTAGCTATCGATTATACATTTTGGAACACCTGTCTGTATGTATGTGTGTATGCATGAATGCATGTGTGTATGTGTTATAGACTCTAACACTGCTCGACTGATCCGACTCGGATTTGGTATTTAACGTGTCAACTTGACCTTGCTCATAGGCATGTTTCTGGATCTTGACCGATCCGACTAAAAATTTGTGTGTAGGACTACTTCGATCCCGGGAGCAATATTGACTGGTCCAATTTCACGTGGGACCATGTTCTCGAACGTGCTGATGTAGGCATGTTTCTGGACTATTTGGACGGGTCAAATCTTGATCCCGACCTGACTTTGACATTCAAAAAGATCAATTCAAGGTCAAATCTGGTAAAACGAAGTATTTCAACGAAATATAATACCTACTGTTACTTTTGTCCCAGGAGTGTTTCGGGTGGGTCAAATTATGACCCTGACCTGATCTTGACATTCAAAATTGTCAATTCAAGGTCAAATCGGGTAAAGCCGGGCGGATTTCGACGGGTACTTTTGTCGTGACTTTTGTCCGGGGAGTGTTTTGGGCGGGTCAAATCGTGACCCGACATGACGTTCACCTTTAAAATGGTCAATTCAAGGTTAAATCGCGCAATTCTCCGAAAATCAGAGGGGAACATCCCGGACGAAGTAGGGTCCACCAGCTACTATTATATATTTCTAGATTTAGTTACAAACTAAATACCTGTATATTGTACAAAGAAATGTTTGACAAATATATCTGTATCAATATTACCATACGGGTCATTAAAATAGATACGACGAAACAAATTTTGAAGGGTGCATGGTATCAGGTAAATTTTTATATTTCAAATGATGACAGGAATGCGGAAAGTTGAAGTACCTACGTAATACTGGCTATCCGAATGAAGAGATATACATGTATATAAAAACCAAAATAGAAGATGACTGCTGGCGACAATGTTTTCCAAAAAAATTCAAAGCATTCGATAGCTCCCATCTAGTTGTCAGCCCGAAGATCAATATGAAGTGTGGTGACTATCAGATGAGGGATATGACTGTACAGTTGCTAAACAATTCAGTCACGCAAAAGAGGATCAAACAGTAAGATACCAAATTGCTGCCTGTGGTAATGTTTTTTAACGAAATTCGGGAAAATTAGATTACTCTCCCCCTGGTTATCCAGAAGATCATTGTGGAATCTGGTGACGATCGGACAAGGGGTGTCGTCTGTAGGATCAACCAAATTATTTAGCCATAAAAATAGTAAAATTCAAGATCACCGCTGGCAGTGATGTCTTCACAAGGACAGCTTGAGAACAAAACATGGCTCACATCTAGCGGTGACCCAAACTATCCACATGAGAAAAAGTTCTCCAATAAAAGCTGGCTGCAGGGTGCGCCAATTGATTCAAATTCGAAATTTAACAGGGTGTACTGCTTGTGGCCATGTTTTCCCCGCAAATTTGATAGACTGATGGACAAAACCACTGAATCCGTTGAATCAATATACATGTATACATGGATTAATGTATATGCATTGTTATACACAGTACTGGTATATAAAGGTACTGAAAATAACAATATTACTAGTATACACAAAATAAACCATATATCATGGCTATGGGTTCTAATATCCGAATATGACAGCTGATAACTTGGTGTGAATTGAAGAGTGGTGGTGTCTCACGCATATCTAACCCTCCATGTTAGAAACATGCCATTAAATGTCATAAGTATAATCTAGCTTGAGGACAGAAGTTATCCATAAAAACCCCCCTTAATTCAACCAGGTCCTCGCGCGATGTATGGTCGATCACATGATGATCTAGGGGGATTAGAATTGTTGTATAAAAACAGCACTGCATGTAAATATAAAATAAAATAGTGCTACATCTTATTACAGATTATTGCCATATATAATCAGTGACTATACAGACAGTCTGACAAAATAAAGTTTCAGTGACACTCTATCCGAAGAGGGGAATAATTCCATCTGTTACAGTCAATGGAGCAATTATGAATCTGGAAAGGTGAAATTTCTAAGTAATACTAGATATCGACATGACGCGATAACATATAACGTAAATGCAATATGGCCGCTGGCGACCATTTTTTCCTATAAAATTAAAAAAATATTTGATAGCTCTCATCTGATAGATCAATATCAAGATAAATATGAAGTTTAGTGATGATCGGATGAGTGAAGTGGACTGTGCTAAACGGTTTAGTAATGCTTAAAAAGATTTTTACCTTAATATTTTTATGTTCACTTTATAAACTTCACTGAGTCATCTTTGTCATGTATTGAGTTTGATATCTGTTGTTAACAGTTTATAAATCATGTATGTCTCATGTTTGTTATTTTAATTTATGTGTTTATTATCATTAAATAAAGTTGAATTCCTTAAAAAGATTCTTACCTCAATGTTTTTATGTTCACTTTATAAACTCCACTGAGTCATCTTTGTCATGTATTGAATTTGATATCGTTTGTTAACAGTTCATAAATTATGTATGTCTCGTGTTCGTTATTATATTATATACACTTTATAGTGTGTTTCAGAACGAAAACAAAATGAATAAAATCAACAAATTTGTAAATTTAAAAACAATTCAAACGTTGTTGTATTCCATGTCCCACCCCGGACATATACACCAAATTTCAATAATATTCATTGACAAACAACGGACCAAACGTCATATAACACCCCGTATGCATCTTTTATTCCGAGTAGGCTTTTATTCCGAGTTGGCACGCGCCGATTGGGCGAGTTAGCCCATGGGGCGAGTACGCCGATTCCGACACCTTTTCTATTTGCAGCAGGTTAAGTTTACGCGTAATTTAATTTACAAAGTTCCCCAATTGGTATCGTAAATAGAGCGACCTTATTTGACAGAGAATGCCTCTGTTATTGATTATAAAGTTGCTATACATTAAAAACGACAATTCACATGCTCGTTCAAGCGCAGTAGTCTATTTTCCCCATGTTAAAGGACATCCACAAATACTAAATAACGCTAACTTACTGCCGAATGTTTTACACGACAACTGTTAACATATTTGGGCTGAATTCATCTGACGCGGTATTATTCCTCAAAATAAACAACAAAACCATCGTTACTTGGAAATGTAGTTTGGGCTAACATTTACATAAATCCTCCATATCATTATTCCGACACACACGTCAGATGAAAAACTCACATGAAGTAACCGGCCAAATTGGCCGAAATGACATTTCGCGGATAAACAACAAATCCCAATCTAACGATATTGGGCTATATTGGGCTGACTTAGGTTTTAGCGCGAAACTAAATATTAAAGCAATACCATAAATTTTGTTTATGAGGGATAGTGGAGTGCAGTTAATATTAATTACGGACTAATTAAATGTTAAAGAGTTAGTAAGACATGCACATGCAGATATTATTAAAATCCTGCATTTGATGCATTATTTACCTTTACATGTAAATATATCACCGCCACATTAGTGAATGTTCTCCTGGCGGGATTGTCGCTGACTAGTATCGGATCTACATAGTAGAGCATGTTCAACTTCTGTCTGTGTGTATGTGTGTGTTATAGACTCGAAAACTGCTCGACCGATCCGACTTGAATTTGGTATGTAGGCCTACTTTGACCCCGGAAACAATATGGGGGTCCAATTTCATGTGGGACCGTGTCCTTGACCTCGCTCATATTGGCATGTTTCTGGACCGATCGAACAATAGTTTGTCCAGACGCTGTATATTCTACCCAGACGGAGGCGATCGCAAATAAATCCCTAAATAGCGAAGTCGGGCACATCAGCTATTATATAGTTTTGGAACTTCTGTCTGTGTGTATGTATGTGTGTTATTGACGAGAAAACTGGTCAACCGATCCGACTCAAATTTGGTATGTAGGCCTACTTTGATCCCGGGAACAATATGGGCGGTTCCAAGTCCACGTGCGACCGTGTCCATGAACTTGCTCATCTACGCTCATATAGGTATGTTTCTAGACCGATCGAACAATAGTTTTTTTTTCTTTCTCCTAATACTTGTCAACGTTGTTCGCTCAGTATTGTTCAACGTTGTCACTTTGAATTAGTAGACCAATCTCTCATTAGCCCGGACGAAGTCGGGCGCATCAGCTAGTATTAATATATGTGCATGTAAGAGTCAACAAACGTATAAATGTCATACATATTATTATTAATTAAATATAAATTGCCTAAAATTTTCATTTCCCCATATTTATATTTGTTCTCCTTTGGAAGAAGAACCGGATCATGTTGCACACGGATTTGATAATTACTTTGTCTTCATTTTTCATTATAAATATGAATTTATCATCACCGTTCATGTTTGTAAAGTGTATGTTATTAGTGTTAGCAACAAGAAATAATTCTTTCCTCAAGTCAGTGTACGCACTGCATTCCATTATGAAATATTTTTCAGTTTCAACTTTTTTCCCATCACACAGCAACCGAAGGAAGCGAAAAAACATCATCTGCCACATACGTTTTTCACTTCCTTCGGTTCCTTCGTGCGACATTTTGTTGACAACAAAATATGTTTAAACCTAATCTATAATAGGAACAAATAATTTTGCATATACAATTTGAAATATGTGTTTTGAGATTCACCTCATTTTGTTTTCAGATGAGTCGATTTATCGCTTCCTTCGTTATCGTCTGCGCCGTTGTGTTCAGCACAAGCGCCAGTCGAGTTAAGTTGTCTAAATCACAAAAACAGGCATTTCTCGACGAACACAACAACTACAGGAAAGGAGAAGGAGCGTCAAACATGAACAAATTGGTAAGTGTTTGGGAGGTATATTTATTTTCAGATTACACAAAATACCTTTCGCTGAGTGGGTATTGCAGCGACAAGATATCTTTTCCTATAGCATCATGGTGGTGATGATGATGATGATGATGGTGGTGGTGGTGATGATAAACATTTTGCAGAAACATTTTCATTTTTAATTACATAATACAATAAAATAGCCAAAATTAAAGAAAGTTATAAATATAAGAACAAGATTTTGTTTTTATACGCCTACGTACATACGCATATACCCTCATATACCTGCATACGTACATGCATACATACGCATGCGGGCATGATGCCCACAAGTGTACATTCAGTATCAAGAAAGAATTTACTATGGAACAATTCTTTAAATGCCTGTATGTCTCACAAGCGCAGAAAATTATGAAATTTAGAACAATGAATCATAGTCTACCTATTGAGGATGGTAACTGGTATGACAAAGACATTCCAAAATGAATGTATACGTTGTGTGAATCAGGCTTATGTTGTGAATACCATGTTATTCTTGAGTGCTCATGTTTGAGACATCCCAGAAATAAATATATTGACTGATACTTCTATGAAAGACACCATACTACTATGAAAGGCACCTACCAAACAGGCACACCCTGTGAGTATACAAGTATGCGCGATAAAACGTCAAAAATCTCAAACCTGAAGTCCATATTAATTTGAAACCACTTGAAGTGTTTTAAATCACTCTCAATAACAACACTTCGTTTATTAATTAATAATAATTAACAGGATGACCTTGTCACAAATAACCAGAAACGACTCCCAAAAGCTTAAATCTTGTTGTCGAATCCCATTCATATCATCAATGTTAATATTTGTTTTGTAATATATAATGACTGTAAAATAGAATAAAGACTGTTTACACAAAAGACTTACGGTCATGCCCGTAGCCCGCTTACATACAACCATGGGTATACATATGCCAGATATAATCGTACAAAAAAAACGACCGTGTATTACGTATTGGTTACCACATGAGGTAACCGTCATTCATGGAAGGTAATGACCTGCTGAGAGCGGAGGGTACAATCGAGTCCCACCTCCCTCAGGGAGGGGCGATGTTATCGCCCACTCGAGGCATGACATTCCCTTCCATAAATGACTCCAACCGAAGGTGGTAACCAATTTACACACCACTAGAATGTATATACGATAGACAAGTAACCCTATATCGACAACTTTTACACCAAAATTATCCACAATTGTGTGCATTCCAGCCGCGGATACAATGGATCACGAAATTCACGAACGCCCATTCCTTGGACCAATATGTCGGTCAAGTCGACAGTTATTTTGATTACTTGTTTGTCTGAACCCAGTTGTATTGTCCGTGTCTATGAGGTAATATGAACAAAAAACTTATTACTTTGCTGGCCTAGCACACTTTTCTAATCCTGATGTATATTCGCTGACGTTGGTGTTGCCTGTTTCAACATGCATAGATACGAATCGGACGTGTTCGTCTCAGGTGATATACAAAGTAATAAAATAAATCATAATTATGCGGAATTTGAGCTTACTTGTTAGGGACACACATCAATTTCAAATATTGTCGCGATCCGAGAGTTTTTGCCAGTCATGATGATGGTCCTTGAAAATTTAGAATCTGCTGAGTATTTTGGTTCGATATCTACAGCTGCCCAATCATTTCAAAAATTGATAAATTTATTGCACTCATACACAAAAAAAATCAGGTCAAGTTTGCCGTTTAATTTTATTTCCGGATGAAAAGGTCGGTTATAATCATCCGCGCAGGGATGTTACGCGGTGACAGACGGGGCAGGGTTGTGGTTTATGATAAGCTATAACATTGTACCAATCAGTTTTGAATTTAGACCAAACTATGTTCGGATTGTTTTATTTTCCAACCAGTGTTTACTGTGAAATTTCTCGCTTCGTAATTTAATTTACTGAAATGGTCATCTGTTGAAGAACATTTTAGGGGTGCATATATATGTACACGTTCCGACACAGTGTTTGTTTCATGGGGTGAGGTTTTAAGAGGAATTCGAATGTGGACACCCCATTTAGGAACGTCCCTAGTGATATTATTATGTATCGTGTGTGTCATAATATGCATGTTCTAATTTTTCATGCGAAGGCCAACATCCAGCGAATTAAATCGTCGATCAATAGTGGATTGGATTAACATCGGATTAACTCGTCGGCCAGCGATGTTTGGCTTGAATTCATGCGATTTAGTAAACAAGTTTGCAAATAGGCTGGTCAGGTTGGTATGAACTTGACCCGTCCAATTACCGACCTGTTTACATCGCTCGAGTTGATGCCAAATTTTGCTGGCCGCCTAGTTAATCCGATGTTGGATAACCTCGGGCAAACACTAGGAGAGGTGTGTGAGTATTGGTTACCACATGATGTCGGAGTCATTCAAGGACGGGAATGGCCTACAGAGAGCGGATGTACAGTACGCACACTTGGGACAGGTCATTCACGTCCATGAATGACCCCGACCGCGTGGTAACCAATACACCTCTCCTATTGTTTGCCAGAGCTTACCAAACATAGGATATTATCTTTCATGCTTAAAATAGCATGAAACCGCATGAAACAACTCGCTATTATGTCTATACTTCTGCTATCAGCTAGTTTGGAGTGATATCAGCCGATGTTGATAATAATCGATCAAGGCAAAAATGTAATATGCAATTAATAGTGCCCGTAGCTGAGTCGTTTCCGGCCGAAGGCCGGGTAGGATGCCAGGACTGTATTGTGCAAGTCCCCTCACCCTTTCTTCGTGTGACCACTACACCCACCAATGACTTCGACCAGGTGACCCAAAGGCAATCCTTTTAGTCGTGAGGTGCACAGTCATGGGTGCATGTCGGTGTGGCTGGCGTAGGTATTTGGTAATGAATTGGTTGGATGCAAGGAGGCAAAGTCGTGGTGGAGGTGTCAGGTGTTGTTGAGTTTTATATGGGTCTATCTGTTTCGCCGAGTTGAAGAACGGACTTTGTCTTTTTTCGTGGTGAGTAGCTGGTTTCTTATTGGGAGTTCTTGGATGAGTGGACTGGTATCTAGTCTGACGGGTGTTAGGTTTCTGAGTTCCATCAGTCGTTGTTTCATCGTGGGTATGTTCGCTGCACCGTGGAGGGCATTGATAAGAGTCCATGCTGCCTGGCGAAATGCAATGCGGAGGGCTTTGTTCTGTACTTTCTGTAGTTTGTCGATGTAGTTCTTTGGAGCTGCTATGAGGATGGCAGCACCGTACTCCATGATTGAACGGATGAAGATCTGGTAGAGGTTGATGAGGGTCTGGCTGTTGGTTCCCAGTCTGTGCCTCGGGGACATCTTAGTAGGTCGGTTCTTTTTCTGGCTTTGTCTGCTATCTTCTTGATGGGTTGAAGGTCATTCGTTGATATAAGGTTATTCCTATAGTAGGATCGCTTGGTCGGATGGTTGAATTATTCGTTGTGTTCCCCGTCTTCTGTGGAATAGGGTGATTTGGGTTTTCTTGGCGTTGAGTTTGATTCTCCATTTTGAGAACCACGTCGATGGGTCTTTTGTGTGTCTTCTGTAGTCGCGCTTTTGTAGGATTTGAGGGATCGTGTGTGTAGCTCAGAGAGCTAGGTCGTCGGCAAATTGTGATATTTCAACGTTGTTTCTTCGGTCGACGGGTAGGTCGTTGACATATATTAGAAAGAGGAGCGGGCTGAGTAGGTAGACTGGGTTTGAGATGTCGTTGTTGATGCGGATGCTGAGTTGACGGTTTTGTAGAAACGACGAGACCAGGCGTGTGTATTTTGAGATGGCTGATTTTGTAGCGGAGGCCGCCGTGTAATAGTGCCCGTTATTATCGTTATATACCTACACAGGTCTGGGATGATGATATCGAGGAGGTGACGGCTGACTGGATCGCAAAATGTAGCTTTGACCACATGGGTGGTGAACTCGGAGAGAACCTGTACTTCGCGACCATGACAGAAGACGACAAATCCATCAAGGACTCAAGCAAGGACTGGTTTGAAGAAAAATATCTGCCAGCTGATCCTTATTCATGTGGCTCAAGATGTCATTACACCCAGGTAAAATCCAGGATTTTATATCTAGTTGGTTACTTATATACATATAGGCCTTTATAAAGTATTCAAGTCGGCCGTAAACGTGCTGTCGCCCACGCTTGTATAATACGATCAACTATCCCCTCGCTGTCAGCGCAATGGGGCTGCTGACGTCGACTTTTTGTATAATATATATTCGAAGGTATGATACACGGGCTCAGTGGAATTAAACGCTTCTTTCTTTCAATGTTCTTCAATGTTTGAAAAGCTTATTGAAAAGCTACACTAATAGTATGGGCTCTCATTACCCGAGGTGTCAACGACCACCATATTTATGTAGCCCAACTATTCTAATTTTGGGATCCGGTTGTTGCGGGGTCAATATAGGGGGCAAACTATAATTTTTTCACATTTTCCTCATGCTACCCAACCTTATTTTTATGCATTTTTCTGGTTAGTTCCTGTGATGTTCATCAGTCTAAGATTCTTAAGCTGTATTCAATTTATCTTTTTATTCCTTTGATATGTATGACAATTATGTGAGTGGTATTGAAAATGGTAAAAAGTTGCCAGATAATCGATTGACGTTTGAGCTGTGACGTATTTCGCTAATCGTGAACGTATTTTTTCAACTCCGTTCATCAAAAACTTATAGGATGTTGTCACCACATGTATGTATTTTTATGATCCATGGCAATCTGCTATTGGACGTTTGTCTAATGTGGCCCTGTGACGTACGCAGCGCGAATAAAGGGAAAAAAATTACCCCTCCCCCAAAATGATATTTAGTGACACGTTTGACAAATAGTCAGATTTCTTACGCCATATCACATTATTTGCTTGTTAAAAACTATCTTAAAACAGATTTGTATGCTTAGTATGTCTATTTTCAGTATGACTTGTCACCTTTCTTGAATTTTGTGGTGTCGGCCTAAAATGGGGTCAACATAATATAAAGAGCGCTTCGTTTTTTACCAAAATGATAGATGGTGCCATTTTGCGTATTATGATCGGTGCGATTTAAAATGTTGTAAAAAAAAAACTGCTAGGTATGAACCTCAAATAGATATTTGAAATTTGGATATGATCAGTGGGGACTTACTTGCTACAATTGCGATCAAAATTTAACATTGAACTCTATTGAGATTCTTGTATTTTGGATAAATGGCACCATTTTGAGTATGATTATATATGAATTGAAATTTCTCACCAGTTTCACAATGTGACTATATGGTATATAGAGGATATGAAATGAGTGTTTCTCTCATATGATATTTATGAAATTCGTCACGAATTTTCAGTTTTCTCGAGCCTCCGGCACGAGAAAACTGAAAATTCGTCACGAATTTCATAAATATTATATGAGAGAAACACGAATTACATATTCTATTTATCATATGACACATATAAATTGATTATGATGTCCAAAACGCACACAAATCACTAAATAGCTATATGACATCGGCAGCAAAAGGTTAATGTGACGTCACTTCATTGCACCGGAAGCCCAATTACACCTGGTGAACTAGCAGAAATAATATGCACGCGAAGATATAGTGCGCTATTCTGTTCTCAGTTTGTGACATAACGTATGTTTATTAGATAAATACGAATTACATATTCTATTTATCGTATAACAATGTCCAAAACTATATATTTCAAGATTATAATTGCGAGAATTTCGGCATCGCGTTGATTGACGCGCACGAATTTGACCTGCATTTAGTTAGAGATGCGGCTCGGCTCAGGCTGCCATTCAGCCAATCAGAACACACTTTTTGTCAACAAACCAATCAAATTATAGGAAGGTGATATGAACTAGTAGTTCATATGAAATTGATTTATGACATACTTTCCAACGTAAATAATGATTGAGTCATATGATAAATAATATTATTGTTTTGTTGATACGTGTTAGCAACAGACTAGTGATTGAAGCCAAATTGTAGATCATAACGAATTGTAATGTGATAAATACACTGGTAAATTATACTCCGTCATCATCGCTCTCAAGAATCTATCACACATACATCATGAGAGTATTGTTTTCTATGGAAGGTAATAGATGTCTTATGGTGTTGTCGTCCTTCTACCTGTATATGGTGTCCATTCACATTTATATGGCATTCATTATCCTCTATATGATGTGCATATGTCGTTATATTGTGTCAATTCGTCTTTATATGGTGTCCATACACATTTATATGGCATTCATTATCCTCTATATGGTAAGTAAATATCGTTATATGGTGTCCATTCATATTTGCATGGTGTCTATTCACTGTTATATGATGTGTACATTTCCATATGTGGTGATCATTCACCTTTATAATGGCGAGCCCTGTTCTTTATGTGGTGTCAATTCACCTTTATATGGTATTCATTCGCCTTTCTATGGTGTCTATTCACCTTTATATGGTGTCAATTCACCTTTATATGGTATTCATTCGCCTTTATGTGGTGTCTATTCACCTTTATATGGTGTCAATTCACCTTTATATGGTATTCATTCGCCTTTATGTGGTGTCTATTCACCTTTATGTGGTGTCAAATTCACCTTTATGTGGTGTCAATTCACCTTTATGTGGTGCCCATTCACATTTATATGCTGCCCATTCACCTTTATATGGTGTGTAAATGTCTTTATATGGGTTCCATTCACCTTTATATGATGTGTAAATATCTTTATATACTGTCCATTCACCTTTCTATGGTGTGCAGATGTCTTTATATGGTGTCCATTCACCTTTCTATGGGGCCCATTAACCGATATATGGAGTCAATTTACCTTTATATGGTGTGCAAATGTTTTATGTAATGCCCATTCAACTTTATATGGTGTCCATTCACCTTTCTATTGGTGTACATTCACCTTTATATGGTGTGCAAATGTCTTTATATGATGTCAATTCACCTTTATATGGTGTCCATTATGTGATGTTTCCTTTGTATGGTGTCAACTCACATTTATATGGTGTGTTGTATCTTTATATGGTTCCCAATCACCTTTACATGGTGTCTATGGTGTATGTTGTTTCCATTCATCTTTATTGTTTGTCCATTTACCTTATATTGTGTCAATTCACCTTTATTATTGTCTGTATTTACCTTTATATGGTATGGTTTTACCTATATACCGATAATGGTCCGGTATTATGTGGTTTTCATCTTTATATGGTGTCCATTTACCTTTATATGGTGTCCATTTACCTTTATCTGTATAGTGTGATCATTTATGATGATGGCCGTTGTTATATGATGTGTATACGACTTGATATGCTGAGTATATGTCTGTATTATATGGTATAGCATCATGGTGGTGAATTGACACCATTTAAAGATATTTTCACGCCATATAAATACATTTCAACATGATATGACGACAATTTAAAATCAATAAAAGATGAATGGACACCATATAAAGGTGGAACCACATCATAATATCCCCATTCGCGTGTGATTCGCAGGCGATCTTTCAAATCATTGGAAGTTATTGACCTATGCATCAAAATTGGATCTCGCATTCACACGGTCACCAGCGTTTCGGACTATAATTATGTGATAACCAGCTGTTTAGATGAACTTATTCCGTTGCGGTCCATTCGTACTGGGAGAAAACATAATCTTTGGTTCTCCGATGATATAAATAATGCCAAAAAAACATAGACGTAGGTTGACTATTAAATATTCCAGACATAAGACTGACGATAACAAACATGCTAAAACAGTGGTTAAAATGGTGAAAACAGCTAAAGATGATTATGAACAAAAACTTGTCAATGCATCGCATGGGCAAATTTTTGAATGTGTCAAGAGTCTCATGGACAAAAATGTCACGAAGCTTCCCACCCATGACTCTACATTTTCTCTGATAAAATTGTGACTATAAGACAACATTTTCAAGATGATGATTTGGTTGATGTTGACCGAGCAATGAACGTACACCATCTCAAGTTGTTTGATGCTGTTTCGGAAACTGAAATAAAGCGACTCATTAGTAGCATGAAAAGTAAATCGTGTTCTTTGGATCACATTCCCACTACATACTTGAAACATGAAACAATATCAGAATATGTGGTTCCAGTACTGACTAGGGCCGTGAATAATTCTCTGTGTGATGGGGTTGTTCCTGAGGAGATGAAAACAGCTGTTGTTACTCTTATCATCTATACGCTTTGACAGTTAAGAATATAAAAATAATAGACCAGTATCTAATTTGCCATTTATTTCAAAAGTGTTAGAAAAAGTCATCAGTGAAAAATTATCGCAACACGTAAATAAACATGGACTCTTCAATAAATTCCAGTCAGCGTACCGATCGAAACACTCATGTGAGACTGCATTGATAAAGGTGAAGAATGACATTGATTTATATCTGAATAAGGGTAACATCGTGCTGCTCTTGGTGCTTGATCTCAGTGCAGCATTCGACACCTGCGACCACAACATATTACTGGCGCGTCTACACAACATAACTGGCTTGCGAGAAAGTGCTCTTGGTGGTTCAGATCATACCTTAGCAACATATCTCAGAAGGTGTTGATAGGAGATTCTTGTTCTGTTGGGACTAAGCTTGACGTTGGAGTGCCACAGGGATAAATATTGGGTCCTCTACTTTTTCTAATTTACACCATACCACTGGCAGATATTTTAAACAGACACTCTGTCCGATACCATATGTACGCTGACGACACTCAAATTTATATAGATTTTCCTCGAAATGACTCAGCCGGTTATAAAACAGCGAGGTCGAAATTGGAGAACTGTTTCACGGATGTCAAAGAATGGATGCAATGCAATAAGTTGAAACTAAACGATAATAAATCTGAATACATTGTTATTGGTTCCAAATATTCTCTCAGTCTACTTCACGACAATGGGTGCAGTGATTCGGATGGATCTTTCAAAATTCTGCTTGCGAATAGTCATGTAACATCGTGTTCCTCCTTACGTAACCTAGGCGCGTACTTTGATAGTACTATGGAAATGGATGCTATGGTCTCGAATGTTTTACGCTCGAGCTACATGAAGTTGAGAGCCTTGAGGCGAGTGAAATGTCATCTACGCCAAAGTGCGATGAAACATGCCGTTCTATCTCTGGTTGTTTCTAAAGTTGATACTTTTAATCCATTATTAACACACATTACAACGGGAAGTGTCCGGAGGATTGATCTTCTATTGAAAAATTGCGCTCGTCTCGTTTATAATGTACCAAGATACAGCAGAATAACACATGTCATGAAAGAACTACACATGTTGAAGTTTGAGTACCGTGTCAAATACAGATGTGCTCTAATTGTTTTCAAGTATCTGCACGGAGATACACCATCTTACATTTCTGAAATGTTTACCAAACACAGCTCAGTTACTCGAAATGGCCGAAGTGGAGTTCAATTGTCTCATATACCAGATAAACTAAATGTGAACTATGGAAAGTGCTCATTCCAAAATGTCTCAGTTTCTATTTGGAACAGCCTATCCGTTGATATGAGGAAGATTGACTCAGTATCATCTTTTAAAACAGCTCTTAAAATTCACCTCTTCAGAATGTGTTATTCGTTATAAGTGCACCATCTGTTATTTTAACAATTTTTTTAGGATTATCCGTTATAGTTGGAAATTAATATTTAACGTAATATTTTAATCAGGTCTTTTAATATACTGGATATTTTATTGTTAATTGTAGGTGCAATTTCAGTCATCTTTCCGAGTTATCTGCCGTATATATCGGTGAAGCTTGTATTGCTTTTTTATGTGTAAATATGCGCAATGTTATCTTGTTTGTGTATATTTGTGTATGTAATTGCACATTGAAACTAATTGCTGTAGAATGCGTTTCTTAAATGAATATATAATAATAATAATAATAATAATAATAATAAAAATAATAATAATAAGAAAAAGACGAATGCATATCATATATAGAACAGATGACATCATCTTAATGGTGAACCATATACAGGTAAAACACACCATATAAAGGTAAATGGACAATATATAAAGAACAGTGCTCACCAGGTTGACACTCTAAACAGTCAGAAATTATTTGCACATCACACAAAGGTGAATGGACACCATATAAATATAGAACGACAATATAGAAGGGATGACACAGGAACGATGCATGTGTGATGATGATGATGATGGTGATGATGATGGAGTATCATTTGTAAGTATATTTGTCACATTACAACTCGTTATGTTCTAAACTTGGCTTCAACACTAGTCAGTTGATAACATGTATCAATAAAACAATAATTTACTATATAGCTACATCGTGAAAATAACTATCTAGACAACTTTTGCCCAGTACTGTATCTAGAAGCATAATTATATCGACTATTGCACGAATAAAATTACTGATAGTTACAGCGGGTCAGGCGCGATTGTAGTGCCTTCATATAGTATCACGTGGTGACCGTTTAGTGATATTACTATCAATGTTCGAGTAATATAACAAAATATTTTTCCGTAGGTTCAATGTTAAATTTTGATCGCAACTGTAGTCAGTGAGAATAATCCGACCACATCCATTTTTTCTAAACCTCACCTGAGTTTCATACAAAATAATTTTGAGAAATTTAAATTCACATATTATCATACACAAAAGGGCGCTATTTGTCCCAAATACAAGAATCTCCATAGGGTTCAATGTTAAATTTTTGATCACAACTAGACAGCAAGAACCCACTGACCATATCGAAATTTCCAAATATATGTGTGAGATTCACACTTAGCAGTTGTCATAATATTTCAAATAGAACCGATCACCATACACCAAATGTCACCATCTATCTTTTTCGAAAAAAACAAAACGCTCTTTCAATTTTTTTGACCGCGGTTTAGGCCAACAGTCCAAAATTTAAGAATGGAAACAAGTCAATCCAGAAAATATACCTAATAGCCATACAACATTTGTTTTCAGATCGCTTTTAGCAAGCAACAAATGTGATTTAACATAAAGAATCCGACTATTTGTCAAATGCGTCAATAAATATCATTTTGGGGGAGGAGTAAGTTTTTGCCCTGTATACGCAATACGTACGACATAGGGCAAGAATCATACAAACATATTTGCCACGGATCACAAAAATGCATACATTTGGTGACAACTTCCGATAAGTTTTTGATGAACGGAGTTGAAACAGGCACATTTAGCTGAATCAGCGAAAAAAAATACGTTCACGATTAACAAAATAGGTCATAGCTCAAACGTCCAACGATTATCTGTCAACATTTTACTATTTTCAATATCACTCACATAACTTTCATCCATATCAAAGGAAGAAAAAGATAAATTGAATACATCTTAAGAATCTTAGACTGATGAACTTAACAGGAACAAACCCGAAAAATGCATAAAAATAAGGTTGGTTGCATGAGGAAAAGGTGAAAAAAATGATATTTTGCCCCCTGTATTGACCCCGCAACATCCATATCCGGAAATTAGAATAGTTGGGCTACATAAATATGGTGGTCGCTGAAATTCCCATTTCTGGTGACACCTCGGGTAATGAGAGACCATATTATAAGAAGTATCGGTGCTGATAAAGAAATTGAGAAATGGCCATTAAATTAATAAAAAATAAAAAAGTTTGCATAATAATATATGACACGTTTATCCATATTTCGGTTATATTTCCATTTTTTTCCCTAAATAAATAAACCAGTCACACAGACGCGATATGTATCACTCGTGCGTCATATATGCATAGCGTAGGCATACAGGGGAGTGTCAAAATGTTAAACAGTTGGACAATTTCACACCAACAATAGTTTGAAATTGCTCTCGTAGTTTGATTTTTTAACAATTTATTACTGGGGAATTTGTTGCTTGTAGACCAACATTTCAATGTTTGCCTACTTTAGCAAAACAAATTGTACTGGAAATAGTCCAACCTCAGGGGGTGGTGTCAGGTTGGAAATTTCAACACTTGGAAAGTTTGAGGCCAATCTAGATGCTAGGATTTTGGAATATTCAGGTTCAGACTTCTCACACCATGATCGGCCCGGCTGTGTCCTGATGCCTCCCCGCGGCCAATCAAAATTGCTAATCAATTGATATATGAAAAATTTGACCTGAATTTTCCTGGAGTTAAACCATTAGATAGGATTTATAAATTTTCAGGTTCATATCAGCATTCTCCAAATTATTTACACACCGAGCCTACCCATGGCCGGTGGTCAGGCAGACTACTGATCGCCTACCATTCAGGCCTGTGAGGTTCCAATTGTGAAAAATCAGAGCCCAAGAAGGGGGGGGGTTCAATTGAAAACTTGTGCGTTTGGTCTGGTTCAACGGGGGCGGGTACAGTTGGAAAATACAATGTGTACACCCACCCCACAGCCAATGGAGACCATCTAGCCACGAGTGCATGTCAATTTATGGAGCACGTTTGAATGATAAGCAGGAGTTATAATTTATTTCAGAAGTGCCTACATACAAGAGGCGTTTCTTCCTTCTTGTCGGATGTTATTCCTTGATTTTTGGTGTCGAGTGTGTTATATTCAATCATATTCCACGGATCTCATTGTAGCTTGTGTGGGCTGAGACGCAGAAGGTAGGTTGTGCCATCGAGCATTGTCCCTCGCTAGTTGGATTCGGCCAACGCTATAAAGATGCCACATATGTAGCATGTTTCTATTCGCCAAAGTGAGTATACTTAGTACACATATATAGCATTCTTACACTGTGTAGGAACTATTACATCGGAAGTCGTTATATCGCCAGTTTGTGATGGTTCTTGACTGATTTGAAACGGTTCCTTATGATCGAAAATAAATTATACCTTTTCGGATCGCGAGTTGTTGACAGTTAAAACGCATTTTTTAGCCATCTAGCTGATAATTCGATTTTTTTTCCATTCCCCTCACAATCGGTGGACCCATGAGCGTATTAATTTCATTGTGCGAGTCATAGCAACGACGAAAACCGCGAATTTTGATATTCGTTTTGTGTTCTCTCCTGATCGAGTCGGTTCTCTCCCAATTTGATCGGTTCTATAAGGGTAATAAGTACTATGCTTATAGTTGGCAGGATACATGATTGAAACTGACCATGTCGTGAAATTAACCAAAGATAAACACAACAAAATATGCATTAAGTTGAAATTTTCACCACGTGTCATCAATTTCGATTAACTACACTGCCTTCCTATGTTTAATCCATAACATGTGTTACGCCTATCAAAATGCACAAAGTCGCCAGCCAATTTGAAAAATAACGCGTGTTGCATGCCCAACATTGCCATGAGTCAATAGCCGGTTAACTATAGTGGAAATCCATAGGTCTGGACTTTTTTTTCTAGATGGTTTATTTCTCTTATCAAATGTTAAATGCTTTTGAGATATATAAGTGTATATACACAATATATGTACAATATCAGAGATGGTTGTTTATAGACATGCATTATATATATTCTGACTTTTCTGAAGTTGTGTTGCAGTTGACTCTATCTGTTGTGATTGTACATGGCCGGATAAATGTCGTGGCGATTTCTTGGCCTGATTTTTTATTTTCTGTCTAGAGTTAACTTTCGTAATTTTAATGCCGCCTGATTTCGTTATTATGTCATATTTGTGTTTTTGTATTCAAACAGCAGGTCGTAATTATGGATAATGTTTGCATATTGTTAATGTTTCGTGTTGGTTATTTGTTCGTATGTCACCCCAGATTCTTAGCACTGTCGGGGTTGGCGGTGGCGTCACAAGTTGGCGTATGGTATGAACTGCGCCCAACTGGCACCCGTCAGCATGACAACTGCTGCAAGTGTTTTGAGTGACCACTCCCTTGTGGTAAGAATTCTGGTTAAGATTATATATGGTCGTCTAGTCTATAATAACAACTGACAACTTCCGGTGGTCGGCTTTGTAACTGATATATCTAGAGAGAGCAAGTCAGCATTAGACCCCACTTGATTTATACATCCTATGAGATTCAAAGCCCGGTATTTCCAATGTGAGCCATTTATTTGAGTAAACAATAGAACACATTTCGTATGTTATTGAATATGCTTTCTGAAGTGCATTTTATTGAAGTTTAACTCTACTTTTGTGGCGTAGTTTGGAATACCTGTTTCCGTATATGTAATACGGTGTATTTGCACACATATATAATGCTCATAATCTATATAGAATCTATTATAGATTATCGTCATTTTTGCCTGTCTGGAGGGAATATTATCAGAATAACAATCATTTTATAAATAAAGTCTTGACTATCTCAATCAGAACCCATCGGCTATATAGGTTCCCGGTGCAGAATCGAGATATCTAAAGAAACAAGACTAATGACAAGATAAGATATCTATTACAGTAATGAGATATAAAATTGGTCAAAGAATCCACTGTACTATTTATATTTGTATAGCCTAGCCTCCACAACCGTTATGTACAATTATCATATAATCATATCAAATATCTCACGGAACGAATGTGACCGACTGTTAGTGCCGGTGCTTACTCATTTCAAAATTACATAAACAATAAAATATTATGGGAAGTCTGTTTTGTACTCTATATCAACATAGTAGTAGTCCAACAATTCCTTGAACTGGTTTAAAGTTTCAGCACTAACGACCTCATCTGGCAGCCTATTGTGGTGCTGACATGTTTTTCAAATTTAAACTGGTAATCGATGTGAATTCCCAGATCTGTTTGTTCACATTATGAGACTGCTATTTCTGGAAAGTCTGGTGTATGGCCTATATATGTCATAGCAAAGTGTTTTGTTTTGTTTTTTTTATTATTATTAATGAAGCCGTAATGCATTTTATTGATTTTTGATGAGTTGAAGCATAACTGCCATCTGACAGACCACAGTAACTGGCACACTGAATCGATAGCATTTTGAATATTTTCCGTAATAGGATTGGCAATAAGTTTTGTGTTGTCGGCAAATATCTTGCAGCGGAAGGTAACATGTTCTGGTATATCATTTGTATACACCAGAAACAATGCCGAGGCGTCATTCACCACAACTTTCTGCTCAAGAAATTTCCAATCCAACGGAGAATCTTGTTGTTGAATCTATATGATTCAAGGTTCTTTAGAACGCTTTCTGGAAGCCAAGATATATTACGTCAATTTGCGCTTCACGTAGTCTAGATGTTAGATTAGTTGGGGTTTGAAACACAGCCTTACTTGATATCCATGCTGGCAGACTGAAAATAAATTATTGTCTTCCTTGTGTCGCATGATTGTATCTCTGAAGAATGACTCTAGGATTTTGCACAGAATACAAGTCAAACTAACCGGACCATAGTTTCCAGGTTCACATTTGGCCCCCTTTTTGTATAAACACGTGACATTTACATGTTTCCAGATATCCGGAATAATACTCCCCTCTATTGGTTTGCTGAATAGAAAGCACAAAGGCACGCTTATTTCGTTTGCTATTTCCTTCAACATTCTTGATGGCAGATTATTTGGGCCGTAACTTTTTGGATATATTCAACTTTCATAATTCATTTTCAACTGCAAGTGGCGTTATCTGTAAATCGCACGCGAAAATATCTTTATTTGCTGGTCTAAAAAAAGGTTCATATTCAAGGTTTACCTTTGTAAATAAACTAGAGAAAATGTATTTTAGATCTTCACTTTCTCCTTGTTAGTTTTCTGACATGTTCGATGTTATAGGACATCTTAAGTCAGCTGCTTCATGTTTTATCTTCGTTTTATTTTTAACATATAAGTCCAAAAAACCTTCGGATTTCCTCTACACGCGCATGATAATTTATGTTCAAATGATTTCTTAGCATCGTTGATATTTTTATTGGCGTTTTGGCGAAATTTCTTATATAAGATTTTTCGTTTGGTTACTGCTCGTGATGATCTTTTCTTGTATATAAATAAATTAAGCGTTTCGGTGGTCGCAGTGGGGGCTGTCTTCGCCGCCAGATAAGTTGTTTCTACGTGATTTGCTACACTACACGTTGGGCGTAAAATTGGGTGTATTTCCCCGACATGTGCATCTATCACATGTGTAGTTACCCACGTTATAAGTTACACGTACGTGTGGTTGAACCTGGCTATTGATTGTGGTATTCGGGGATTTATAATGTTTATTCAGCTTTCATGTATAATAGTTTCAATTACGCACGTTTTATCACCCTGTTTTGGGTGGATGTGTCTTCAATGAATGCATTAGCGATACTATTACATATTACATATACTATAATATAATAATTATGTACCTGTTAAATGTGCTTTTGTCATATATTTGAATTTGAATTTTGTATATCTCATATATCACGATTATTGATTTATTGAGATTAAAGAATTGAATCTTTCTGTTAATCGGCATATAACCAGCCATATAAGTATATAGCTTATATTGAGAATTTTCACAATTATAAATAAATTTAAAACGACATATTATATTTATTAATTTCTAGAGGTAACTGGATTGGAGAAGACACGTATAAAGTAGGTGCAGCGTGCTCTGCCTGTGCCGGTGGGCAGACATGTGAGGACAGACTATGCGTAGGTAAGGTTATATTAAATTGATTCCGCAAATTTTCGGAAAAGTTTAATGACATAAAACGTCCACACGATATCGATATCACAATAACAACAAATATAACATAGAACCTTAACTAATCTATATATAGCAAATTACACAAAAACAGATAACATGCGCATGTCAGGTAAACTCAACCATTATTACTGTCTGGACCATGTTGCTTCACAATGCATCATACGTGGAAATAATCTACAGATAACACGTAAATCAATCAATACAAATTGGAACCAAATTGTAACTACCCAATGTTGAATTTGAGACTTTCATTGGACTTTTGTATGACTGATACAAAAAGGAAGATGAAATCAGGATATCCATCAATGAGAAATTTACATCCATAATATAACTAAAGAGATAGCAAATATGACCAAATTGTTCTCAAACAAATAGATAACTCTATAAGGAAATATATAGATGGTACTATATATGAAGTGGAGGAAGTGAAAAGCTATATGAGCATTATGAGAACTGAAATCACACATCTCAAGGGGTTGTATAGTTTGGTCAATATGGCCACCGCGAATTGTACCCTACCTCCAGATGATCAGCAATTACTTATCAGCCGCAGAATTTCTTCACACACAATAATAAATAATTAACAAAGATATTGTCATGACCATAGAAATTTTAGCTGTTATGATTTACTCACCATAATGTGACCAAAAATTCTGTCCTCAAACGGCGGTTCTCCGATGGTTAACTTTTTCACAAACTGAAAAGGTAAAATGGTCCTATAAGTATCTGGCTAGAGCCAAGGAGACATCATTTTGAGGAGAAAAAATAATTTCCGCAGATATCCTACCTGCGAAAATAGTACTTTCATCCTGAAAAATGAGAAAATGTCCTCTATTTCCACTGTTTACTTTCTAAGTAACTATTCTGTCTTGGTATGGGGGCCCATAATAGCCAAAGTTGCTGCACCAATGATAGTGGACGTGGGTCTTAACATGGGCATTATATGTATAAGACACAGGGGTCCGGGAACATTTTATCTTTTTATTTTATCTTATTATTTCTAGAAGGGTCACATCTGCCCATTTTGAGGAAATCACACCAAGTTTGTGGAAAATGGCCTCAAAAACAATTTTTTTCAAAATATCAAAACAAGTATTCAATTATTGACATTGGGATTATACCAAAATAACATAAACCCAACTGCTTTGCCTTTTACTTCTGATGAGAACACACCAACAAGGTCTTGCCCATTCTTTAGGAGGGAATTATAACTTGTATCTTACTGTGGAGGATCCGCTCCTCGAAATCTCATTCCGCCCGAGCAAATGCCGATTCCGTTGTGAGTTTTTCCGCTTGTCGACCGAGCAGATTTCAAATTTACCAGCCGAAAATTTAAAAACACAGATATAATGCAAGTTTAATAACATAGTATGTTAATGTTTACCTCTAGGTGACACTCCACAGTTTCAACAGGCAGGGGCCATGCAATAGGAGGGGCATAGATTCATTGAAATTTATCTGGATTATGATCCCAAACCATATAGACAATATATATATGCCTGAAATTATTACAGAATAGGCATTCAGAATTTTATACATAATGCCCATAATATATGGGCTATCAAGGGTTATGGCCCTTGATCTTTTGATCGAAAATGTGATTTTTATTCAAAAAAAGACCAAATATTGCATTTTCATACCCAAGGGGCACGAATACCAGAATTTTTCGAGCATGGTCACCTATATTGGTCCAAAGGCCTCTGGCTTCCAACATCAACTTCAAACTTTCGCCGTTTACAATTCCAGAAAATCAATTTTTAATGCAGATGACAAATTTTGGGTGCTAAAAAATTGACCCAGTATCTAGAGCCACTGTTTCGCAGACAATGCTACTGCTGTCTATGTTGGGGTCAAGGTCACTTGCACTTAATTTTTTCATCAGTCTAGAACACCTTCTAAAATTACACAAATTCATATCCCACCTTGTCTCAATATACATACCACATGAATGGTGCCAGAAACCGCTAGCACTTTATATCTATAAAATCACCCCTGCTGATCATTCGAAACTGTGGAGTGTTACCCTAGCTTCAACTGGGGCATGTTCCCCTATAATTATGTTGCCTAAAAAGCCATCAAAATGCTGTAATCGGTTATTTATGTTTTCGCTCCGATACCCGCCCTGTATGTTCCGTTGCCGCCCGAGTAAGTTCAATTGTCGCCCGAGCAATGCTCTTTATATTTCGACTAGAAACCTCCAGTTTTTCTAACGATAAACGTCTCCATATATATGACGGCCCTTAGATTTTGTCTTCAAAATGATGACGAAGGTATTAAATGGGCATGCATTCAGTCTCTTTATGCAGTATACATTTTCGGATAATGTTTATCAAATGTTATCAATGTCTTCATTTTCCTGATATAAACTGTATTCATCGTTGAAAACTTTCCTACGTCAGTTTTACTTTGAAATTGTGTCGAGCGACGTACAGCTATAGGTTAGTACGATATATATCGATTAGCAGGGGCAAATAATCAACGATGAAACGAGAGGATAACTATGGTTTTGACTGAAAACGAGAATTATCATGAACGGGTACAAGCAAATACCGATTGGAAAATCGATATTTGCGTGTACCCGTACCCACGAATGATAGAATGTGTTCAGTCAAAAGCAGTAGGTTTCCTTTTTATTATATGCGGTTTCGTGATTTCAATTTACCTTACTCGTATTTAAATTCGCGCAGTACTATTTTTCGCTCAGTTTTGAATTCGCGCACTTTAAATTCGCACACCTAGCTGCGCGAATTCAAAACTGACTAAAATATTTTCGTAATATTTCCGTGATATTTTCGTATATCTTGAAGCTGATGATAGTTTTGATTCTTGGTCATTGCTGGTGATAGTTTGCGTGTATACATATATTAAATACAATCGCGGATTTACACCGAGTTGACAATTATAAACTAGTAACTACATATATCATAATTTTGTGGGGACCTGGAATGTTAGTAGAGACAAGCGTTTCAATAATGTCGATGCTACCATGATTTGTCGCTTGGCATTGTGATCAATGGTCTTGATAGCGGTTGGCCGAATGTAAATATGTGCAAACATGTACAGGCGTAATTGTCTATTAAACCGTTCATAATATATTTTTTAAGTTCAGCGACATGGCCCTCTTGTATTTCATATGGACTGAGGTTTAGTCGTACTATTTTTCGCTCAGTTTTAAATTCGCGCACCATTGGATGCGCGAAAAATTGTACTGTGCGAATTTAAATACGAGTAAGGTACATTATTGCTGTCAACGATTGTCTTGCCGAATTAACTGTAGAAGGAATTGCGCTTAAGTGCAATAAAAATATTCCTTATTGCGCTTAAACGCAATTAGAGATTCCTTATTGATCTTATGAGCGCAATAAGATCTTCTCTTATTGTGCTTAAGCTCAATTAGAATTTTCCTTATTGCATAGGGACTCCTTGTTGCCCTATACGCATTGCGCAATGGTGGTCAATAGTATTCTATTTGCCTTGTCTTGTGATTACAACACGTTACATTTCTGGCTCCCCATTCTTATTGCGCTTAAGCTTAATTAATATCTCTGTCATCACCCCTCTGTACAAATAGTAGAATCCGAATAGGCCTACGCGTGGACAGTCACCATGTCACAATTAAACTCCACCCATTGCACTATGGACTAGTTTTTTCCGACCATTTTTTGACACCCACCCCCTTTTAACACTAAAACAGAGATTTGCGGGGGGAAATTCACTGTAAACAGCTGTATGTGAATTTCTGTACATACTATTTATCATGGATGTTAACATGGACATGTAAATAGGAATGAGTCATTTTGAGGTCATTCGGCCAAAAAAACATGGCTGCCAGCGGCCATCTTGGATTTCAAATTTGCAACAAAATACAACACGATAACTGCCTGCAGTCAGTTTACCAGTTAGAATTACATTATTTCTCTCATTCAAAGTGGGTTTGAAGCCCAACTCATTGCCAAAACCTTAAAAAAACAAGCAGGAAATTTTTTGTTTAGTTGCGGAAAAAATTGCTTGTTGGTGGCTTTGACCACCCACCCACCCCGGCATACGTGCCGGAATTTTTTTCTCACCCCCCCCCCCCCTGAGTAAGGAAGATTTTTATTTCAACTTAAGCCAAATTAGCACTTATTGTACTTAAGCGCAATAATATTAATCCTTATTGCGCTTTTAAAGTGCAATTGGATATTCCTTTTTGTGCTTAAGATCAATAAGATATGCCTCATTGTGCTTAAGCGCAATTAGATCTTCCCTTATTGCGATTAAGCGCAATTAGAGATTCTTTATTAACGATCGTACAATTACTATTTCCTAGGCTTCGGAGGTCAAAAATATCTGATACCCACGCATCAAAGTTCAGAGTGATAAAATATCAATTTTTGAAATCTATTATTTTTTACCACCGATAATTTTTAGTGGCTGAGTAAAAGGTCGACGAGAAGACGGTCTCGGACCAAATTGCGGATGAAGATGGATAACTCTAAAATCAAGTGTTTTTTTGTGTCAAATAATTGACAAACCGGCAAAATTTCGTTAAACAAAATGTTGATAAATAACAGGTTTTGGGCAATTTTGTACTATAGTTACCTGGTTTATTTTTAGGCAATTAATCGATTCTGATAACTGGAGCAGCATTTAAAAACGTTGTTGTTGTTGTTGTTGTTGTTGTTGTTAGAATCTGATGATATGGGGACCATCGAATCGAATTGAGTACCTTTAAGCTCAATTATTTATTAAATGTAAATTTGACTTCCCATATATACATGTCTTTTTAATAAAGTACCTCAAATTATTATAGGAAAATAAAAAAAAAACATAGCATCAAAATCAACACCAGTGACGTTGTAGATCTGTTGTAGTATATAAGATAATAATTCGTTGTACTTATAGTTAATCATTATAGGACAATTAGTGGAGCAATTAATTGGATTACGGTAAACATTTTCCATGTCAGGAATCGGAACGCTGAAAATGTGCGTGTCGTGAATCGGAACACTCCGAAAACAGAATCGGAACGTATGGTATTGTGTTACTTTTAAGGCATTATGCCAAGCTAAAATCGCGTATTTTGATCAACTGTATTTTTAAAGTAACGATGGGTTGTTTGCGGATACACGTAAGCAATTTGTTCTACAAAACATTATCTTTTTCGCTTTGAAATTCACATTTGTACACCATACTTTTCTTCTGTGTGTGGATTTGAGTGAGCAACCCCTGTAATTTAGTTCAGCGTGCTATATATGGGAATAAAGAATAAGTAAGTGAAGAGTAGAATACCTTAGAAACAAATCCTAACATTTGAATGTGTCATCCCATGAGTTGCTCCCTCGATAAACACCAATTAGTAAACATGGTCGTAAATCGAGCAAAACGTTTGCGGAATCGGATCTTCTACCGCTCGGAATGGGAATTTTGCTCGGGCGGAATGATATTTCGAGGAGCATATCCCCCACAGTGGAGTTTGCTTTACCCGTCCGACGGGAACGGGTACGGGTAAATCGCATGAATCGGTGAACATCGTCGCGGTCACTTGGGTGCTTTCAATGCAGGCAATTGTTCAAGGATTGTCCACTTATAAATGGACAATCGGTACCTAAAATGGTCATTAATAAATGGACAATCCAACCACGCGTGGCACGCGAGCTTGGGATTGTCCACTAAATGAAGACATGTTTTGGTAATCCTGCATGTTAGCTTCATATTTAATATGAAGGGCAATAACTCTATAAATAATATTAATTTGCTAAATAAAGGTGATTTGTATGAGAAGAAATGTTTTTGACGAAATAACGGAGATATTTGAAGAACAGTTGTTGACGAAATAACGGAAATATCCGAAGAAGTGTTTTTAAAGAGCGTACCGATTGTCCATTTATAAGTGGACAATCTTATGCGCATTAGGTGTTTCAATGCATCACATAAAGCGATAGCCATTTGGAACGGTTATGTGTGTCCCATTGACCGCGGTAACCTTTCACTTCGATTTTCTCACTCAAAGGTTCATGAATTCCTCCTGAAATTGCAGTCAGCTATGCGTTAACCTATTTATGGCAAGATTTTATCGGCAAATATAATTGATAAACTTCTCAGTTAAAGTCAGGTTTTATGTTCAAATTCTCGAGGCGGCTTCCAGCGCTTAGATAAATACGGAAGGCCAATCTTTTCACAAACAACTTTGTTCACTGCATTAAGCTTTCCAAAGGGTGTGACTAATTAGTGCCCGGGCAAGCACCGGACAGCCACATGGGCCCACGGACAGTGTAATGTGATGGCTTATGGTAGTAGGATACACAATAAGCATAGATTATTAAAATTGACTTGCTGTGTCCTCCACCGGTGGGTTTATTAACCCTTTAAATTCCGATATTGACTAAAATAATCAGGGAGAGTCCAGGCACACAGGGACCAGATAAGATTATATATTGATGGCTAATGGTAGCGAGGCACTTATTAAAGGTATACTTTGAAGATTGACTCGCCATCTTGTTCACGAGAGCCCGGACAGGCCCATGTACAACATAATATGATGCCTTATGGTAGTGGGATACATAATAAGTATAGGTTGCGCACGTTTATTTGCTGTGTCGTCCACCGCCGATTTGATTAACCCTTTAAATTCCGATATTGGTTAAATAGTGGAATAGATTCGTAACAAAATTGTTCACTTTATGACCAAAGCACTGACTAAAGTATGAACATATTCACATACTAAGTGATATTAGGTATGGAACCACGCTGAAATTTCACTGCTGCCCCTCTTTTAAGGTATTTCCCGAATTTAAAGAGCGTTTCATAATTATATAATTTACTAAATGTCGCAATTACTCTTCACATGGAATATGCAATTAAACATTAGGCATATACAGTAACAATGACTCTGCGAGATATATTGATACATTTTTAGGCCAAAATTGGAAACACCCACGTCCAAGCAGCTGGTCCAAGTGGAAAATTTGACATTTTTTCACTAATATATTCTATATCAGTTTCAGCTGTTTAGAGCTGGTTGAGAATTTGACTTTATTTTGTAATGTTCATGTTAACTGATCATTGTAGCAATGAAATATGTCATTCGTGTGGTTCCATCCCCTTGAAATCCTTAAAAAATCTAATTTTACAGAATTCAGTATACAATTTCACCAAAAATAATAAATTGTATCCTAGTCACATTTCAACAAGAAATGAGAAGAACTGCACAAAGCAAGTGATGTATACCATTACTTGTGACAATATTGACCAAATGGAATCAATATTTTCACATCGGCTAAAAATGGCTGTCAAAATGGCGGCAAAAATATTGAAAATGGTAAATATGGTCCCAGAGTGCCATACAATCGCTTGTAAAAAAGTTGTGGTTGATGTATAAAGTTGGATATTATTTCGTAAATGCATTGAATTCTAACATGATGCATCTTTGTTTAGTGTTACGATTACATTACCAAAATATTGGATGTTTCTATCAAAATTCTAACTTATCGTGCTTGCACTATTTGGAACTATCTTTGGTATTTATTGATTTAATCCGCCTTAAATGCATCACATTGATGTGTTTTTAGAAAAAAAATACATAAGATGGCTTGCAAAATGTCCACAAAATTTGATAGAAACGTTGATACTCTTCTGTAAAGGTAGCAAATTGTGATTCACTTTCTTATTACACATGCTAATGAATCAACTGGCAACAACATATTCCATCCCCGTTGTCCCTTTACCTCATGGGGCATGACAATTCATTTTAAATGATGCAGAATGTAATTTTGCCGAAAACTTCTTATGGGATTCTGACCATGTTTTTGAACGGAAATGAGCAGAACTCTGAAAATGAACCGAGATGGGCATAATTATATGCCTACTCTGGTCCAATAACAGTCATGTGTAACCATTATATGAAAGTGGTGCAAGTCCAGGTAACAGCAGGCCTTTTAGAAAGTCAAACAAGGAGATTAGTGATAAGCTGCTTAATAACATCAAATTATGGGCCATTGGCATCAATGTTGATTGACTAATGTCACGAATGCCATTTCCTCCATTGCAAGTATGTCAACAAACATTAAACCGAGCCTAACTATGCTCATTAAAATCAGTGTCATGACTCGGAACTCGGCTTCAACCTTCTTGAGTTGTGGCATTCAGGTCATTGATAATTCAACTGGCATGCAGTTGAGACAAGAAGTATTCAAAAGTACCCCACTTCTATCAAATATGGCGAAATTTATTAGCTAGACCGCCAATAGCCTAATTCATTAATAACACTTATTGGATATACTTTTGTGTGCTCTACTATAGGTATAACACCCCATTACTATGGTATTACATCTTTCTGCTAGAGATCAAAACACTTTCCACTTTAGGTATACATGTATAAATTCCGACGCATTTCCCAATGGAAAGTTATCTATCTACATTATAGTTTGGAATAATACGATACGAAAAAATTATTCCATGCTCTATAATCCACATCGTCATTTAAGGGGTTAATGAACCCGGCCGTGAACGAGATGGCGAGTCAGTATTCGCAGCTACGGTTCGTTTAGCCAATATCGAAAATAAGGGTTAATAAAACCGGTGATGGGGGGGCACGGCATCCTATATTACCATACTGAATCGTGTTATACTGTCTACGGGTCCACGCCCCCCCCCCCCCGCTTGCCCGAAATATCTCGCGATCTTCTAACCTATACCGCCATTTAAGGGGTTAATGAACCCGCCCATGAACGAGGTGGCGATTCAATCTTCACCGTTTAAATTTAGCAAGTGCATCACTACCGTCAGTCATCAACACAGAGTGTGATCTGCTCTCTGAATCCGCCAAGGCTCTCACCGAGTCCCGGGTTCTTTTAGTGGAGTAGATTAAGTTCAGTTTCCAAGGCAATTGTTTAAATTGTGAACAAAGCATGAAAGTTTGCCCATATGTACACATTCACTAACTTATTGATATCAGATATGGAGCCTCTCTGAAATTTCACTTTAATTTTCCGTATTTAAAGAGCGTTTCGTGATTATATAATTTATTAAATGTCGCAATTAATCTTACCATGAAAATTGCGATTTAAAATTAGACACATACAGTAAGTATGACACTGCTACATATAATGCCACATGTTTATGGCAAAATTGGAACTCCCCTCCAAGATGACCGTCAAAATGGCAGCTGAAAGAGGACAATTTGGCGTTTTTTTCACCAATATCTTCTAGATCAGTTTAAGCTGTAAAATTATGTAACTGTTTCGGAAATATTTTGTATTTTTCATGTTAACTGATTATTGAAGCAATGAAATATGCCATTCGTGGGATCCCAGTCCGCTCCGATCCCTCAATAATTCGATTTTTACAGAGTTTGGTATGAAATTTCACCAATAATCACTAATTATACCCCTCTCAGTTTATTTTCAGATTTCTGCTCATTTGCGTTCAAAACATGGCCAGAATCCGATAAGAAGTTTTCAGCTAAATTACATTTTGCATCATTTAAAATGGAATTGCCATGCCCATAAGGTACAGGGACAACCAGAATAGAACAGTTAGTTGTCAGTTGATTGAGTAGCATGTTTAATAGCCAAGCGAATCACAATTTGATACCTTTGCAGAAGACCTGATAAATAATGAATATATGTGAAAATATCAACTTTTCTCTCAAATTTTGTGGACATTTTGCAAGCCATCTTGAGTATTTTTTTTCTAAACACCTCTATCTAAGAAAGATTTAATCAATAAATACCAAAGATAGTTCCAAATAGTCCAAGCCTGATAAGTTAGAATTTTTAGAGAAACACTTAACAAAAATGCATTATAAATGTTAGCGTTCAATGTACTTACGACATAATATCCAATTGTATTCATCAACAACAACTTTTTTTTTACAAGCGATTGTATGGCACACTGGGACCATATTTACCATTTTCAAAATTTTGGCCGCCATTTTGACAGCCATTTTTAGCCAAAGTAAAAATTTTGATTCCATTGGGTTAATATTGTCACAAGTAATAGTATGCATCACTTAAATTGTGCAGTTCTGCTCATTTCTTGTTGAAATGTAACTAGGATACAATTTATGATTTTTTGGTGAAATTTTATACTGAATTCTGTAAAAATCGATTTTTAAGGATTTCAAGGGGATAGAACCCCACGAATGACATATTTCATTGCCACAATGATCAGTTAACATGAACATCACAAAATAGAATCAAATTCTCAAGCAGTTCCAAAAGCTGAAACTGATATAGAATATGCTAGTGAAAAAATGTCAAATTTTCCACTTACGGCTACCATTTTGAGGGCCACCATGGTCCAATTTTGGCCTAAAATGTATCAATATATCTCGCAGAGTCATACTTACTGTATATGCCTAATTTTTAATTGCATATTCCATGGGAAGAGTAATTGCGACATTTAGTAAATTATATAATTATGAAACGCTCTCTAAATTCGGGAAATCCCTTAAAAGAGGGGCTAAAGTGAAATTTCAGCGTGGTTCCATACCTAATATCAATTTAGTGTGTGAATATGTACATATGTGCAAAATTGTATACGTTAGTCATAAAGTGAAAACAATTGCTACTTATCTATTCCACTATTTAGTCAATATCGGAATTTAAAGCGTTAATAAAACCGGCGGTGGATGACACAGCAAATAAACGTTCGCATCCTATACTTAGTATGTATCCCACTACCATATGGCATCATATTATGTTGTCCCTGGGTCCATGAGGCTGCCCGGGCTTGCCCGGGCTCTCCTATGTTCTTCTGATGCATATCGTCATTTAAGGGGTTAATGAAGCCGGTCATGAACGAGATGGCGAGTTAATCTTCACAGTATAACTTTAGTAAGTGCCTCACTACCATTAGTCATCAATTTATAATCTGATCTGGTCCCTGTGTGCCCGGACTCTCCCGGGTTCTTTTAGTCAATATCGGCATTTAATGAGTTAATAAATCCGCCGGTGGATGACACAGCAAGAAATTTTCATAATATATGCTTATTTTGTATCCTACTGCCATAAGCCATCACATAACACTGTCCGTGGGCCCACCCGGGCTTGCCCGTGCGTGTCCGGGCTTGCCTAGGCACTAATTAGTCACACCGGCTTTCCAATTGTTGGAAATGTTGAAACCTGATACCCCTATAGGTTGGAAAATTTCCAACTCATAGCCATTGCATAGCCATTTCGGTTTTTAAAAAATTACAAAAAGTAGGAAAATATGCAAATGTTGGTCTAAAAATTACAAATTCTCCACTAATAAATTGTTGGAAAATCAAACTACGAGAACAAATTCAACCTATTGGTGGTGTGATATTTTCAACAAATGTTGTATCAGGTATATCAAATTTCCAACTGTTGAACATTTGACCAAAGTTGGGGGGAAGAGACACCCCTGTCGTCACCTCCACGTCTCAACCTTTTGTACGTGGGCATCAATATATCGTGGATATATCCATGAATTGCACATTTGAAACAACCGTTTAGTTACTTTATCGTATGTATAAGGTGGGGACTGATTTCTCGTTTTAATATATATTTACCATCTGAACGGACATGGTGCATTTGAACCGCAAGACGGGTGTATATTGTAGTGGGAATAATATAGGTCGCTAAAGACACAAACTACCTATATATACTCTGCAAAATCTAAACATAATCAGAACGAGTTTCAGCTGTTTTCTGTGTTGTGCACAGAAGTGAAGCAAACGCTCTTTATGCAATCCGTATAATAAACAGACTATATTTTAACACTATTTGTCGTTACCATGCAAGTTTAACTTTTCAACCTGCCTCCGGGTTTAGATCCCGACAAAAATCCCAATTCTTGGGATAAATGTTCCCTTGACCCGACCCTTCGATCTGTTGAAAGATTCCAATCCAATGTTTACTTAATATGACTAAATATTCCCCAACTAAAATAAGGGACAAATTCAGTCTTATATGAAAGTAGATGTAGGACACTATTAGACGATGGGTCTAAAACAATACATTTTACACCGAATATTGTTTGGAAAATTGTATATTTGAGCTATCGTAATCTATTTTCTAAGTCTGAAAATTCCACCGATTAAGAGTCAATACTCGATCGGTCTATGACTAGTATAATCCAATTGTTGTAAACGTTAACAAGATGAGTGAAACAAAAGCAGCAACCCCTTCCAACTGCCACTCGCCCTTGATGAAAGCAACTGATTACCCTGAGGCCAATATAATCTAAATACAAATTTCCAACAATCCATAACGGTAAATGTAACATCGGCCAATAAAGCGAATGCGAATAACAATCTATCTATAACATAATATCGTTTTTGTTGCAGTTGGCTCACCATACATTACCCGTCGATGTGATGAATTCTACCCGTAAAACAGTTTGCGATTACAAAACGTGTACCCGTACGGGTAACTACCAGCAGACGTACCCGCACCTGTACATTTTTTAAATCGCGAACTCTCTAATTAGGGTCAATCCCATACGAGAACTGCACATGTCAATCTGCAAGTCCAAACATGGTCTGCGTCGTGCGCTTTGAATATCGAACAGCGAATATCCAACTGACAGACATTCGTTCGATATTCGCGACTTAAAAAAAATTCAGTTATATTGCGCAAGGGGTGCGCCATGGGTCCAATTCATGCTCCCCCACTGAAATATTGTCCGAAATTCCGCTGTTTTCCCCAACCATAGTTGAACTTATACAATTTCACTTACACGGGATAACTATACACTGTCAAAAAGATTTCTTAGGAAAAGAAAAAGTTACTCACGTTTTCTTATATCCAGAATTGTTATCTAGAGACAAGAAAAAAATTCTAGTTTATAAGAAATCCTGTTGGAGAACTGGAATTTTGTTCTTGTGTTAGAGAAATTGATCACGTGAGGTCTTACATTAAGATTTCTTTTCCGATTTTAGAAAAAAACGTTTTAGAGAACAAGAAAATTCTAGGTTATTAGAAAGCCTGTTAGAGAACAGTGTTTGTGTTATTGTGTTAGAGAAAGTGATCATGTGATGTTCTACATTAAGTTTTTTTTCAGATTTTAGAAAAAAAAATTTAGAGAGCAAGGAAATTTGTCTTGTGTTACAAAAAGGGATAATATAATTTCTTACATTAAGATTTCTTTTCCGATTTTAGAAAACAATGTTTTAGAGAACAAGAACATAGTTCTTGTATTAGCAAAAGTGATCATGTATTTCCTACAATAAGATTTTTTTTCTAATATTAGACAAATTTGTTAAGACAACAAGAACAATTTTAAGTTAGCACATTTTGACCACAGAATGTTTGTGGATATTTGTTCAAGAATGCATCACAATTTATATGATATATCATCATCTAAAATGCAGTAATGTTCAAGAATTAAATTATTTACTCCCCGGTAAACCGCATTCTAAACACTGCACACATGCGTACTGTCATAATTTATTCAATAAAATACCTGTAAGAAATGCATGTCATGAACCAAATCAAACAAAAAATACAAACATTTGTTATCACCCGACCTGGCCCAACCATCTGTTCATGTAGACAGCAGGAAATCCCAATTGATTCCCACTACAGCGTAGAACCGCCACACCCCTTTTATTTACTATCTTGATTAATCAACTTACTATCTTGATTAATCAACTTAGCTATCTTGAAACACTCTTACCAGTGCAGCTTCTTATCTTTTTAGCCGGTTTAAAACATGTAAACTTCCGTAACCTATGGCCAAATACCTTTGTAATTTGATAAATAAAAATAACATATGTTTAAAGTATTAAAGACGCCAAGTCATTACATGCATTGGAATGAATAAGGCAATGTTTTTCATTTTCAACTGCCAAATTATTTCCTGCATTATTCCTTCATCGAGTGATATTTGTGGGTTTTTTATGCCAACCATCCGTCACTACTCCCAGTACATTGTAATGACTCGTACATCAGAACAAATATACGCACGCCTTGCATACACTTTAGTGTGGTAATCTGCATGACTAGACACATCACCACCACTTGTGAAAATTATAATAAATAATACATTTCACTGTAGTGACTCGCGCCATAATTCATAGAAACCATATTGCACATGTGTGCATGTAGCATAATTGTATAGAGGCTCATGAGAACACCCATATGTTTAACACACACTTCAGTGTGACCATCATAATTATATTTCGCTGCTCTTGAATCTCCGCCCAGGTAAAGGAAAGAAAGCGCCAAAAGAATGCAAAGATAAAAACGACGACTGTGCAGAATGGGCAAGATACGGAGAATGTCAACAAAACCCGAAATACATGAACAAAAACTGTGAGAAGAGCTGTGGACAGTGTGAAGGTAACAATCGAACCCGCCCTGCTCAATCTTTCCTATTGGTATTTTTGCAGACGAGTCAGCGTAATATGCCAATCAGCTTTGCATTGCTTTTTTCACGCATGCGTATTTGGTTGTTCAGTCATAAGATCAAATTATTATTAACAGATTTTTTCTACCAATCAGCGACTGAGCCGGTCGCTTGCTGCATTGATATTTCTTTGCTCATCCTAATTTGTTATATCCACGCATACATTTAGTATTAAATTGCCTACTTTCAGACAACTTTTTGTTGTCATAAAATAATTTACTGAAATGTCGATTTGTGCAATAATGTTGTAAATTCTTCAATGATTATACCACAGTTTTAAGGTATGATATTGGTGTATTATTTCTATAGACGCCTTGTCTCATGGCAACCTTAGGCTCCTCCCAATAATGGATACGTGCGTTACGCTCCATTGTATAATGGTGTTATAATTGTCAAATATCGAATGCAAACAGTGTTCATGAATATAAGTGAATAATTTCAAGTGGGAAAAAAAGTCATAATGTTGGGAACCACAAAAACTGAAATAGGTCAAGCCGGTAACGTATATCAACACCACGTGAGCACCAATTCGCCTACATCGTCTTATACTCGATTAAGAAAGTACACCGTACTAGTTAGTTGCTCATCCTCATTATTTAGATACTTAAGCATGTGTGGCTTTTAACAAATTGCTATTCATACAGCAGAACGGCGAGCAAAATTTATGTTGATTACCTGTTAACGAATTAAGGGTTCCATGGAGATCTACCAGTAATTATAGTTTGCGATGTGATTGCTGACTATAGCCTTTAACTGTTTGCCAAAAATAGTCATTGGCCAATTTGGCCACCGACAGCGTGAAGCCGGGTCGGAATGTTCCAAACGGTACTCACAGTTTGTAAATATTGGAGACTTCCGACATAACAACACATATATGTTTGGATAATTTTCAGAAATTTCATTGTTTCATTGTTGGTCGAACAAATATATATTCTTTATATTATAAATCATGAAATGAATTAATGTATCATCTATCATACATTTATATGTGCTCAAAAGCTATGCGCGGCTTACGTCGTAGATAAAATCAACTACAAATATAGGAATGTTCGAATGCATTTATCTTTCTTGGCGCTTTGTTAATTGTGATAGAAAAGGCTTTCTGCTTGATATCAGGATTGCAGAACAACTTCTTTCTATACTTACACATGAACACTAATTATCCAATGCATGCAGCGATTGCAATCATTCTTTGCTATTGCTATCTATATGCTGTGATCATATAACCTAGTCGCAATGCTTTGGGCGAGTTCTCCAACATTTTGTAGGTGGTTCTGGGGAGCCGGAAGTCGAGTGCACTGACTTCGCAGATGGATGTTCCGGTTGGGCTAAGCGTGGAGAGTGTAACAAAAACCCTGGATATATGCATGCTGAGTGTAAGAAGTCGTGCGGAAAGTGTTAGTCTTGGCAGGTTAGTATTGGTCATGCTGAGAGAACTCTGCCCTGAACTATATTCTAATATAACGCATGTATACTTTGCTTTTCACTACAAAATAAGTATTTGAAAACTGTGTATTAATATGGAATAATATTACTGACTTTACAATGAAGGAAAGCTATATACATAATACATGTATATCGACCATTGCTGTCCGCGGCATAATTATGCAACAGCGGCGACGAACCCGATAAAACATTGTTAAAATGCGTTCTTATGTCAATCTGTGATTCGTGGATGTAATATGTATTGGACAGGTTTACAATGAACAACATTTTTTTTGGCCATAAATACGGTTATTTTCAAGTCTGGATTTTATGTGTCAGACATTTGCAGAATGAGGTCACCGGAGAGTTAGTTTAGTGAAGCTAGCCAGCACAGCGGGCTAGCAAATTCACCTTATGTGGGACCTCATTCTGCTTACGCATCACCCACTGGGAAGTATCTATATAGTCTTAAATTAAAATTGCGTTTAGTTATTTTTCCCCTTCTTTTCATTTTTTGTATCCCCTAATTTGCAGAAGATAAAATGAATAACCCAGGTGACTAATTTGTGAACATCACCCATCTTCAAATGAGGAACTTCAATTTGATCCTATAGTATATAGGTCTCACCATAGCAGTTGAGGCCTTAGCAGAATGATGGTGAATTTGGTGACGCTAACCAGCCGTGTGGGATAGCGTCACTAAATTCACCCTCTAGGGACCTCATTCTGCAAATGTCAGACACGCAATACCCATGCTTGTATGGTTCTGTTGGACATTATATTGCACCTCCTTGCAAAATAACAATCGTGTCATTGAGCTTGTCATATATGTGTGCCTTATATGGTATCTATATGAACTTGTAAAAATGAACAGTTGAGAACATGACTGTATAGCGCATTGGTGTTTCGCTGCCATCAGAAGTCATCGTTTTTAAGTTTGTGATTTTAAAAAGTCTCACGCCGTAGATATCTACATATAACGCATATATATATCCAGATCATGCACTGCGTGTGTTTCAACTCATACATGTACGATATATATCCAGATATTGCACTGTGTTTCAACTCATATGGTGTATCCCGATCATCCCGATCATATCACTTCTGAATATACTTAAAGGTGCTTCCGAAATTTCAATTTTTATGTGGCAGTTATCTCACAAACGGACCAACCTCCCCCACAAACATGCACGTTCTTATCAATTGTCGGTACTGTCTTCCAGAGCGCTACAAAAATTAAAACCTATAGTTCATGACTGTCTACTATTATTATTTTTTCACAATGTAGCCTCATTGTTTTAAACACAAATCTACACAACCTCTGGAAGGCAATACAAATTATATATCTCTAAACTGATCATCATGTAAATACGTTTATATACCGTCATCTTGATCACATGTATGTAATATTATTGTATCGGGAGAGGGGCTTCGTAAGTTGTAAAAACTTGTGCCTCAATCCCTTTTGTATATTATACAAATAAAATATGTTTCAAGTCATCCCGATCATGAACTGTGTCACATGATAATAACGCATATATATCCCGATCATGCACTGTGTTACGATTTATAGTTGTTTAAATCTGTTTTCAGCTTTGTTTCATACTATTCTTTGGTTTAGCTCCACACTCCAGGCCAGATTGCCATAATTTTATCCTAAAATGAGGTCGAATTTCTAAGGGTTTATGGCATATATGTTTTTCTTCTTCTCAGTGTTTTGGTAACCATGTTTATCATACATTTTACAAAAAATAGAGAGGCGGGAAAGAATCATAAATTGTTATCTTAAAGGGAATTGAAGAACATAATTCTATATGTTAACTGTAGTAAACTGTGCATGTAGTAAACTTTGAATGCAATGAGAAATTCCGTCTAAAGGTTCCTATTTTTGTTCGCTTTTCGAACATATCCGAAACTTATTAACTTGGTCTTTAACACGAAATGCCCAGAAAAAAAGGAGAATTTGGAATATATTGTTCAATTATCATTGATATTTATTTTGTCAATAGATACGCAACCACATCCTAATTTATGACACTAGACGAAGGAAACTGACAATGTCCTATTCAACGTACGTGTAATGTGAAATTGGAGATCGCCTCAGACAGACGATTTTCCTCACGGTTTTCCAGAACATATTATACATTATACTAGTTTTCTCTTTGTAGCATAATTACACCAACGTAATCAAAGACGAAATCGACCGACTTCGATGTATATGTACAACAACGACAAACATATTTGGTACACGACTATATGATTCCCTCAGGATAACGGAGAAATGCTATTTCAAACAAAATCACATTAGACTTGATTAAAATGTATGTGAACAATTCATATAGAGCTTCGTTTTTTTACTGCGAACACTACCATGGATCATAGTGGGCTGTAACTAGAATCATATATATGTGTGAGTCGGGACGAACGACAAGAAATCCAGTGGAACACACGGACCCCGGACAAATTGTCTACCAGAGCCCCGATATACATTAACACACTGTGTGAATTGTGACACCCCAACAAACCAGGATCTTGTTTATACCCGGTTAGTTTCTACAACCGGGTCGTGGCTATACTTGATCGGACCGTGTCTATACCGTGATCGTGTCTATATGCCCGGGTCGTGTCTATATACGGGTCGTGCCTATAACACATATATATATGTCTTTGTGGTGGTGGGGTCTATTGTGCCAAATACCTGTGGTCTATAACCGGGACGTGCCTACACTCTGGTGTGTCTATATCCGGGTCGTGTCTATACCACAATAATATATCAGTCATATTCACCAGCCGAATATTTTTAATAAACCAGGTGGTTTATACCGCGAGAGGCTCAGTGGCCATTGTATCGGTCGTAAATATATTACCAATTCGGTTTTCTCTCAGGTCACAGTACAACATACCAGCTATTAGACCTATATCACAACCTGTGCCAATCCCTTCATAAAGGACTATTTAGATGTTCTATATTCTGTGATATATCCAAAGCTTTTGAAAGGGTTTGGCTTAGGGGACTGATACATAAATTGAATGCCTATGGATTAGAAGGAAAAATATTGCAGTGGATAGATATTGCATTACTGTACCAATCCCTTGATAAAGGACTATATACATGTTCTATATTCTGTGATATATCCAAAGCTTTTGAAAGGGTTTGGCATAGGGGACTGATACATAAATTGAATGCCTATGGATTAGAAGGAAAAATATTGCATTGGATAGAAGACTATCTAGATAAACGGACACGAAGAGTCCTAGTCAATGATACATTTTCAAAATATGAGGTCATCCTAACATGAGTGCCACGGGAATATATCCTGGGACCGTTTTTGTTCTTCGTATATTTAAGTGATTAGCCGACGGTATTGAATCTGTAACTAGAATGTATGCGGATGACACCTGCCTCACGAACAGTCACTTAGACAAAAGCGTGGTCCAGAAACTGGCTGGTCAGCTTTAACCCAACAAAAACAGTTGGCATGTCCTTCTCATTAGTTGCGCCCTCAACAGAGAAACCGAACATCAGTTTTGTAGAAAATTCAATCGACTTCGTGGACAAGCATAAATATTTAGGTCTGGAACTCCAATCAAATCTGAAATGGAACGCCCATATTGAAGGCTCAGTCACAAGAATTGCCTCACGCCTATCTCAACTCCGACGGATTAAATATCAACTTGGCAGGAAACAATTATTTACAAAACATATATTATACCATTATTTGATTAGTCAGATGGCAGATGCAGTGTGGGACAATGCTTCGGATCATATGTTAGATAATCTTGACCGGCTTCATATCGACGCTGGACGTATAGTCAGTGATATGACCCGTTCTGCTTCGGACAATATGGTACTACATGAAGTTGGGTGGCCTTCACTCTACAAAAGACGTCAACTACATAAATTGCAGGCACTCTATAAAATAGTCAATAATTTAGCACCTTCCTATCTATCCACTACATTCCCCCCATGCAGAGCACATTAAGTTGCAGATTATAATTGGAGATGCCACAGTAAATTTTATGCATACTATATAGCAACAGCGAACACTTCAAACAGTCATTTTGTCCCAGCGATGGTTTTTATAATTGAATAAACTTCCCAAAATAATCACCGACGCGGACCAATTTTCTACCTTTAAAACCAACATGAACCAGATAGATCACACGCTCAGCCCCCCCCCCCCCAGCATTTCTACGTTGGACGCAGAAAATACGACAACATTTTTCATTGTCGCATGCGTAATTTCTGTAGTAAACTCCCATCTGATATGTTCAACAATTACATAACTCCGAAGGTCAGATTCTCCGACGCCCCGATTCTCCGAAAGCCCATAACTCCGAAGTCCCGATTCTCCGAAATCCCATAACTCCGAAGACCCATAACTCCGAAAGCCCATAACTCCGAAGGCCTATAACTCCGAACGCCCATAACTCCGAAGGTCTATAACTCCGAAGGTCTATAACTCCGAAGGGCCGATTCTCCGAAGATCATGTTTTATCGCTTATTAAATAGTGTACAGTCCAGTGGCGGGGTCAATGGGGCCATAGGGAAGACCGCCCCCAAAAAAACATGTCAAATGTCATGTAAACGTCAGGAAATCCCTCCTAGGCATTCAAATATTCACAGTGTTCCTGCCCAGGGGAGCCCCCGGACCAACGATTGGGGCGACCCCTCCCATGCATGCGCTCCCCAAATCAGGCATTCGTGATATACTTTCGGCATATCATATGCATGATATATTCCCCACATATGCTAATTAATGTGCACCCCAAAATGGGAACCCTGGCTCCGCCACTGGTGTGCACCGGGAATATTATAACGAAACGCTGCAAGAATGTCAGAGTATAGCCTAACATGCACAGGGGCGACAAGTTCTTCCCCGTTCACCCCTGTACATTTTACTCTGGCATCTCATGGGCCAACGTAACGTTATAGTATCTGGTGTATAGTCAGTGGCGGGCCAGGATTCCCATTTAGGTGGGGGCAGTAGGAAAAGTTTGAATATTTTGATGCCCCATGAACGATTTCCGAGCGTTTACATGACATTGGACATGTTTTGGTAGGGGCCCATATTGTCTGAAATAGCAAGTAGAGGTTTAATGGGGGCAGTGGGAATTTTGGGACCCCTTGGCTTCACCACTGGACTGTACACTATTTAGTAAACGATAATACCCCGATAAAACAAAATCTTCGGAGAATCGGACCTTCGGAGAATCGGAGTTATGGGCCGTCGGAGAATCTGGCCTTCGGAGTTATAGGTCTTCGGAGAATCGGCCCTTCGGAGTTATAGGTCTTCGGAGTTATAGGTCTTCGGAGAATCGACCCTTCGGAGTTATGGGCTTTCGGAGAATCGGATCTTCGGAGTTATGGGCCGTCGGAGAATCGGGTCTTCGGAGTTATGGGCCGTCGGAGAATCGGGTCTTCGGAGTTGTGGGCCGTCGGAGAATCGGGTCTTCGGAGTTGTGGGCCTTCGTAGTAATAGGTCTTCGGAAAACCGGTCTGACACCGTGGAAACATATGAAGACGCCTAGCTATCACTTCATGTGCCCATTGTACCAAAGAGAGCGTTCAGAATTTTCTGAGAAACTAACCGGTGAAAATTTCACAATAAGCGATACAGCAGAACTCATGTGTGGAATACCCCATGTCTCGTCCCAACAAAATATGAAATTATTTCTCATTACACAGCAATATATTGCAGCGACTAAGCGTTTAGATCCCTAAATGATTATATTTGTTTTACTTTCGAATCCACTTAAAATTGCTTACGGAATTACAATTTGTCACGTGGCAGTCACCTCACATACGGACAAACCTCACATTCAAACATTTCATTCTGATTACTTATCTGTATTGGCTTCCAGAGCATAACAGTAACCAAAATCGAAGACAAGTGTATCATTAACTTTTACCTCCAAAATACAAATACTAATAATAGCTAATTGTATTTACACTCGCGCCAATCGTTTCGAACATACATTATAATTATGTAGTGACATTCTTTAAAAACAAATTTCCTCAGCCAAGCTAGCGCCAACCTCGATCTAGCCCGATTGATTAATGCTTTATTCTCATAATTACAAATGAATATTGAGAAATACAGAATGATATTTACAAAAGGATAGAAGATATATACACATTATATACATCTCTGAAAGGCAATGCATATTAAGTACCTCAAAACTTATCACCATGTAAATACGTTTGTATCGTCATCTTGATTGCATGTGTGTTGTAATATTGTGTTGGGAGAGGGGCTTCATAAGTTGCAAAAACTTGTGCCCAAATCCCTTTTGTATATTAAGCAAATAACATATGTTTCAAGTCAAGTCAACGAAGATCCTCTTCTTAGGGTGCATTTACACTGCTACAGAACTGTACACATGTGCAGATCTACACGCAGACTAGTGCGAACGGGTTGAAATAGAAATGCACACAGAAAGAAAACGGTATTCGTCCCTGTGAGCAAAAATCGTGTCCGCTATACGTCAGGATCAACGCCGAAACATTGCGAAAGGCAAATCTGTTTTGATTAATTGTTACTCGGGCTTGGCGAATAATGTATTACAGTTTTCGTTGTCATTTCAACCCATGTATTTCGTATATTCAAGATGGACAGGGACGTGTCAACCGGGGTGAGGGGTGTCTCACCCCAACTTTGGTCCAAATTTTCAACAGTTGGAAATTTCATACCTGACAAAACATTAGTTGTAATTTCCAAACCAACAATATGTTGAAAATGATATTGTAGTTTGATTTTCAAACATTTTGGAGTATTGTTTTCTGACCAATATTTGCATAATTTCCTACCTTATATGGAAAGATTGTGCCCTGGTTCCTCTCCGTGGCCAGTCAAAACTGCTAGTTAATTTAATAAAAACGATATTGTCCTACATTTGGTCAACATGTAGAATAGTCATCAGTTGGAAATTTTGCTACATTTGGTCAAATACAGTGTGTTGTAGCATGGATACCCACTCCATACCAATCCAAAATGACCACCTCCCAGATGGTGTCAAACAGGAGACCTATATATATGCTGACGCGGCACATACCAAATCGCTGTTGTCTGCTGGTAGTTGATCCATTTTTATGTCTGGCCTAAAATGAAACGACTCCTGGTGAGTTGTCAATTACCAGAATACTGGTCAGCGCGCGTTCACTATTAGTCATCATGTTGTGATGACAGTGATGCACGCGACACGTGACTTCATACATATCTGTATACAGATCTATACACAGTGTAAATGCACCCTTAGCACACCCCTGAACACACTTTACGTAGTTTTAGTACGATGTTGTGTGAGGCTGAAGGCACAACGACATCAATATTAAGTTAGTATTCCTAATTCGACGTTGTAATATACAACGTTGTATCATTGCAAATGAGCTGACCCATGGTCGGAGATGAGCGTTTATTCATGATTGCATGTAATAGTGTGGGCACATGTACACATACATGTCTTTGTTCCCAACATATCCTCGCGCAAATACGCACATAATCGACATATAAAGTGAAATAGGTACATAATGTGATTATTTCATTCTGAAATAATCGATTATTTCGTTCTGAAATAATCAGATGATGGAGTCATATCCGTTATTTCGTTTTATGGCGCGTCCACAGAGAAACACATGTTAAAGAGCGTATACCTGAAAAGCCGTGAATTTTCTTAATCGTTTCATTTTCCGCATATAATCTGCTTAGAATCGCATCATTGTGAATCGATAATGTGACTAAAACGCTCTCATTTTCAGCACATTTATCGACTCAAAAGGAGGTGATTCTAAGCAGATTATCTACCTAAAATAAGCTCTATTAAAAGCAGATAAAATAATTTCCGACCTCAAGGTACCCACCACTCCCTACTTGCAAAACAAATATTTTTTCCTTGGCAAAAAATGTGGGACCTTATCCCATAAATGACACTTTGAAATGCTTTTTTACTATTTTTTTAATTGGGAAGACCATCCAGATGTATTCCTTGTTCACTCTTGTTTCCAATCATGTTCCACTATCTATTTTACAAGTCACAACATTGACTAAATATATGTGCTATACCATTTAGTCTTCACCATTATTATTGACTATTGATAAAAATAAATGGCGTGATACAATTCTATCCCAATCCGCTTCAGTTATATTAATATAGGTAAGGTACTTCACTCTCTGAAAACAAAACTATGCATAAACCTGCCTAAACACAAAATCTAACCTCATGCAACATAATTTTGAGCGTGATATGTTGTAAAATCCAGTGTTAAAACCAGGTGACTTCCAGGTACATGCGTACTGTGTAGCAATGTTGTGACTGATCGGGGGGTCCAGAACCAGTCAGTATGCAAGACACTGTGGTTTGATGTCTGGAAGGATGAGATAGCACTACATGGGTTACTGTTTGTGCATGTCGCTCACACAGATCGAGCTAATCGTTCTACGGGGTTAAAGCCATATTATGTCAATGGTATTCCATGACAAGAACAGGCATATATGCCTTTATTATTAATTAAAAAATATATATATATCGCCACTTAAAACTATATAAAAAAATGTTTATGAAATACCTTATGAAACCTATCTATTGTACAGGTATCACTTCTTCGCAGCCAAATATAACTTACTCAAAAATAACCTACGCTCCTACTGGCTCATACTTGAATTTTCATCTGCCCGACAATCTGACCATGAATGCTGACCACGATATATATTGAGTTTTTAATGAGGTAAATTGTCAAATTAACCCTGAAACATGTTTGACGCGTTGTCATGATCTCCATGCGTACAAAGGTACATGGCCTGACTGTAATCTTATTATTATAATTAGAGTATAAAAATATAATATAATTTGTTTTGTAATCATTGAGTCCAACGGCTGATAACAACATACCTACCATATTGATACGATCATGCCGACATAATATATCTTTGGTCGCATATCAAAAATAGCCCGTGTTCTTAACAGTTGTTGTACACTAACAAAATAATGCAAAAATATAGTCGTTTTTGGTTTCGGGAGATTTGTATTCAATTTTATAGGCAAACATACTTTATCAGGTGATTTAGCAAACACAAACTTGGCTACTTCGAGTTATGTCTGCCAGAAAGCCTTCATTCTGCATTTGAACCGGTATTGGAATCTCAAACCATATATAACCATATATAGACCCCATACATGGATATAAATGTGTTCTAAATGATATATGCATGTAGACAAGAGTTTATATAAGGTTAATAGTGGACAAACATGAGTAAATTTCAGTGTATGAAAAAAAATGCTTTATTCATGCAATACTCATTTTTTTTTTCAGCACCGACATACCCACCCAGCCCCGCCTTGTGTCTGTGAAAAAAACTGCAGAACCCACCCCCCTTGAGTCGGCAAATATCGGCAATTTCCATAGGAGTGTGATCTGATTTGATCCGGGGAAATCTCACTCAGTGTGGTCCGACTATTTGGATTAGATCGTCAAACAATAGTCGTATTTAGCGAAGAATAGTCATAGTCATATAATAAAATAAAGGACTATCCGCAACGTGACCTTTCGCCTCACAACTTTGCTGTCTTAGCAACATGGCAACAAAACTCTCGCCTCGAAATTGGGTCATATCTTTACTTTAGCATTTTGATGTTTTAAATGCATAAAGTAATGCATACAAGTGGAATCAAATAGTATGTAGTTGCTTATACGATGAAACACGATTAAATGTCCCTATAACAGGACTAAATTTCAGCTTTCAATATGTTTTTCCTGTCATTTTACATTTTAACCGACAGCTTTCACCGCAGAAAATTTGCAAAATTTACCATGTTCAGTTTTCTCAGAATGTGCATGTTTTTTTTCAATAATGGTTTGAAAGACTTTGAACAATGACATTTTGATTGAAAGAATTTCACAGTTCCGATTTCTGAGCTTAACATGGATGAATATTAAATCAGGACTTAATGTTGTTTCTTGTTGACAAATCACCCCCAATGTTCCATAAATCCGCGACCTCATCGCATATACTGTAACTGCGTATTCATGTATAACGGGAATTACTCTTCGAAATGACCAAAATGTAGTGTGTTTTTGTCTCAAAACTAACATATATTTTGCTTAATTTGCTAAAAAATGATCATGCAGGTAGTCATAAGATAACTATAACCACAGCATAGTGTGTTTTGCGATGTGTGACATCTCAACTCGTTAGAAGTATATATGATTTTTCATAAATTATAAAATCATACTTCTAAATCATTGAGATAACACACATCTCAAAACACACAGTCTATTATATATTTTGGAAGATCTGTCTGCGTGTGTGTGGTGTGTGAGGGTGTGTGTGTGTGTGTGTTCGCGATGAACTCGAAAACGGCCGACCCGATTTCGATGAAACTTCGTATGTGAGGATACTATCGGCCGGGAAGTGGCATAGGCATATTAATTTTCAGATCCGAGGTCAACTTTTCACGTGCCGATGTCAAATCTGTTTTTACGCTGTGTTACGGGACTTTCATTTGAGTTCGGTGCTTACAAATCGATTCCAAACAGCGCGAATACTAAAATGCCAGTCATAATAATGACACTGTGAGAATCTTTCGTGTTTCCTCTTTCCAACGATATATAATGCGTATGTATCCGTTTTAGTTATCTGCCTCAATTATCAAGAATAAGTGGTACTATCTCCCATCAGGATAAAAACAATGCGTAACTTCTATGACGTCGTTAGAGGTCATAACGTTAGATCACGTTAACGCTTAACCGGCCGATGCATTTGACTGTTTCAGACGTCTTGTCGATATCTCGGGCACCGATGGTAATTTATCTTTACGTTGAAACTTGATAATTAATGAGCGTGTGTATATGAGGCGCGTTTATATACTTGAGTGGAAATCAAATCGGGTTAAAAGGTCAAATCGGGTAAAACCGGATTGATTTCGACGGGTACTTTTGTCGGGTACGTTTGTTCGGGCAGTGTTTTGGACGGGTCAAATCGTGACCCCACTTGACCTTGGCCTTCAAAATAGACAATTCAAGGTCAAACCCCGGACGAAGTCGGGTCACCTTCTAGTGTTATATATATATATATATATTTTATATATATATATATATCTATTATATATTTTGGAAGATCTGTTTGTTTGTTTGTGTGTTTATTTGTGTGTAATCGATGGACTCGAAAATGGCCCAGCCGATTTCGATGAAACTTGGTATGTGGGGGTATTTTCGGGCCACGAGTAACATAGGCCTATTAATTTGTCCGTGCGAGGTCAACTTCTCACGTGCCGAGGTCAAATCTGTTTTTACGCTGTGTTACGGGACTTTCATTTGAGTTCGGTGCTTACAAATCGATTCCAAACAGCGCGAATACTAAAATGCCAGTCATAATAATGACACTGTGAGAATCTTTCGTGTTTCCTCTTTCCAACGATATATAATGCGTATGTATCCGTTTTAGTTATCTGCCTCAATTATCAAGAATAAGTGGTACTATCTCCCATCAGGATAAAAACAATGCGTAACTTCTATGACGTCGTTAGAGGTCATAAAGTTAGATCACGTTAACGCTTAACCGGCCGATGCATTTGACTGTTTCAGACGTCTTGTCGATATCTCGGGCACCGATGGTAATTTATCTTTACGTTGAAACTTGATAATTGATGAGCGTGTGTATATGAGGCGCGTTTATATACTTGAGTGGAAATCAAATCGGGTTAAAAGGTCAAATCGGGTAAAACCGGATTGATTTCGACGGGTACTTTTGTCGGGTACTTTTGTTCGGGCAGTGTTTTGGACGGGTCAAATCGTGACCCCACTTGACCTTGGCCTTCAAAATAGACAATTCAAGGTCAAACCCCGGACGAAGTCGGGTCACCTTCTAGTGTTATATATATATATATATTTTATATATATATATATCTATTATATATTTTGGAAGATCTGTTTGTTTGTTTGTGTGTTTATTTGTGTGTAATCGATGGACTCGAAAATGGCCCAGCCGATTTCGATGAAACTTGGTATGTGGGGGTATTTTCGGGCCACGAGTAACATAGGCCTATTAATTTGTCCGTGCGAGGTCAACTTCTCACGTGCCGAGGTCAAATCTGTTTTTACGCTGTGTTACGGGACTTTCATTTGAGTTCGGTGCTTACAAATCGATTCGAAACAGCGCGAATAATAACATGCCAGTCATAATAATGACACTATGAGAATCTTTCGTGTTTCCTCTTTCCAACGATATATAATATGTATGTATCCGTTTTAGTTATCTGCCTCAATTATTAAGAAGAAGTGGTACGATCTTCTATCAGGGTAAAAACAATGCGTAACTTCTATGACGTCGTTAGAGGTCATAAAGTTAGATCACGTTAACTCTTCACAGGCCGATGCATTTGACTGTTTCAGACGTCTTGGCGATATCTCGGGCACCGATGGTAATTTATCTTTACGTTGAAACTTGATAATTAATGAGCGTGTGTATATGAGGCGCTTTTATATACTTCAGTGGAAATCAAATCGGGTTAAACTGGCGGATTTTTACGGACGAAATTTGATGCATAGGGTATCTCGGTATCCGCTGGGCCGATTTCCCGGTATCCGCTGGGCCGATTTCCACCATTTTTGGGGTGTTGGTGTTTGACCCCACCTGACCTTGACCTTCAAAATGGTCAATTCAAGGTCAAATCGGGTAAAACCGGATGGATTTCGACGGGTACTTTTGTCGGGTACTTTTGTTCGGGCACTGTGTTTTTGGACGGGTCAAATCGTGACCCCACTTGACCTTGGCCTTCAAAATAGACAATTCAATGTCAAAGCCCGGACGAAGTCGGGTCACCTTCTAGTATATATATATATCTATTATATATTTTGGAAGATCTGTGTGTGTGTGTGTGTGTGTGTGTCTGTAATCGATGGACTCGAAAATGGCCCAGCCGATTTCGATGAAACTTGGTATGTGGGGGTATTTTCGGCCGGGGACGAACATAGGCATATTAATTTGTCCGTGCGACGTCACCTTGACCTTGAAATCGGGTCATTTCAAGGTCAAACGCCCGAATATCACGGGATTTCGATGAAACTTGGTATGTGGGGGTACTTTCTTATGGCGAGTCTCATAAGCGGGGACGAACATAGGCATATTCATTTGCCCGTGCGACGTGACCTTGACCTTGAAATCGGGTAACTTCAAGGTCAAATCGCCAATTTTGATGGGATTTCGACGAAATTTGATACGTGGGGTTACTTTTGTTCACCGATTGATTTGGACGGGTCCAATCGTGACCCCGACCAGACCATGACCTTCAAAATGATCAATTCAAGGTCAAATCTGGTAAAACCGGATGGATTTCGACGGGCACGTTTGTCGGGTACTTTTGTCCGGGCAGTGTTTTTGGACTGGTCAAATCGTGACCCCACTTGACCTTGACCTTCAAAATGGACAATTCAAGGTCAAAGCCCGGACGAAGTCGGGTCACCTTCTAGTATATATATATAGGTATATTTATAAAGGTATGTTTATAAAGGTATATGCGCTGTGGCACGGGCTCAGTGGAATAAATCACTTTATTCTTCCACTGTCCTTCACGTTGGTGGACATTAAATATGAGTCATCCCTGCGCTTGCTAAGCTTGATGGCTGAGTGAAAGGCTACGCTGATGGGTCCTTTAAGCATATACCGATGCTGATAAACAATTAAGAAATGGCCATTAAATAAATAAACAAAGGTTACACAAACATATTTCCTTCAAAAAATGTGTTAAGTGTGATTTAAACAAGTGACCCACAGTCAGTGATCAGACATCTCACTCACCAAGACGAACAAATTATATTTTTAGAACATAATACTACAGAAGGATCAAAACAACACCATAGTTTTCAGACCGGATAGACGGTTTCATCACAGCTATAGACGTACATACTCATTTGCTGTTCGCACGCGGGCTCCATTTGAGCGAAGGACTCTTTTTTATAGAAAAAAAACAGCCTTTGATCACTTCAGAAAATGTCTTCAAATGTCATTTTAACACATATACAGCATCTGTAGGAAATCCCACTATATTGTAACGTAAAGGCCGTTATGTGTGCAACATATACTGGCAATTATCACCAACCTCGAACCACGTGATTCCCCACCGTGTCAATGGAATTATTGCGCTTTCAGACAGCACGAAGTAATTGGGGATTTTAATCCACGTACAGGATGATCCATTTCCAAAATCTAAATCACGTTCCTGGTTAAACGAGTATAGTGTGTTTCAGAACGAAACAGTTTAATAAAATCAACACATTTGTAAATTTTAAAACAATTCAAACGTTATTGTAGTCCATGTCCCAGCCCGGACATATACACCAAATTTCAATAATATTCATTGAGAAACAACGGACCAAACGCCATATAACACCCCGTATACATCTTTTATTCCGAGCCGGCCTTTTATTCCGAGTTGGCACACGTCGACTGGGTGGCGTTAGCCCTGGGGCGAGTAGGTCGATTACGGCACATTCTATAAAATGCAGCAGGTATCCGTTTACGCGTAATTTAATTTAGAAAGTTCCCCGATTAGTATCGTAAATAGAGCGACTGTATTTGACAGAGACTGCCTCTGTTATTGATTATCATGTTGTTATAATTAAAAAACGACAAATGCACATGCCGTTCAAACGTAGTAGTCTATTTTCCCCATATTAAATGACATCCGCATAAAACAAATAACGCTAACCTACTGCAAATGTTTTACACGACAACTGTTAACATATTTGGACTGAATTAATCTGATGTGGTACGATTCCTTAAAATAAACAACAAACCATCGTTACTTGGAAATGTAGTTTGGGCTAACATTTACACAAATCCTCCAGCTCCTCTATCCTGACACACACGTCAGATGAAAAACAGCCATAAGATTACCGCCCAAATTTGGCGAAACAAGAAAACTAAGATGCATGCATCAGATCGCCCGTGAACTATTTATCATAGAATTCTTGTGGCTATCGATTATACATTTTGGAATAGGCCTATCTGTCTGTATGTATGTGTGTATGAATGCATGTATGTATGTGTGTTATTGACTCGCACACTGATCAACCGATCCGACTCGGATTTGGTATTTAACGTGTCAACCTGACCTCGCTCATAGGCATGTTTCTGGACCTTGACCGATCCGACTAAAATTTGTGTGTAGGACTACTTCGATCCCGGGAGCAACATGGACGGGTCCAATTTCACGTGCGACCATGTCATCGAACGTGCTGATATAGGCATGTTTCTGGACCAATTGAAAAATAGTTTGTCCAGATGCTGTATATACCGGGTACTGCCCAGATGAAGGCGAGCACAAAGAAATCCCTAAATAGCCCGAACGAAGTCGAGTACATAAGCTAGTCTACTATATCATTTGAGAACTCCGTATATATATGTGTGTGTGGGGGTGTGTGTGTGAGGGCGTGCGCGTGTGTGTGTGTGTGTGTGTGTGTGTGTGTGTGTGAGGGGTGTGGTGTGTGTGTGTGTGTGTGTGTATGTGTTGGTACTTCATAGAATCGAAAACGGCTGGTCGGATCGAGCTCAAATTTCCTATATAAGGGTAAAAACCCACGGGAATGGTCAACGTCGCGTTTTGGACAAGATCTGAGCACTCATTCTCCACTCCCAATCATCAAAATCACCGCAAACGGCACATCGCGGGTTAAGGCAGGCACGATCTTTATATTGACCATATTTGGAGTTGTTAACCGACTAACAATCTTTATTGTCACCGGCGTTGCTAAACGGTCGCATGTGCCTACGAAACTACGGACGAAAAACGCGAAATGCATTTATCTTGATTAAAAAGGCAGAATTAACTCATCGGAAAACAAAACATGCGTGTTGTGTGATTCTTATGTCTGTCGTTCCTAGGAACGGGGGAAATTTTCAATTATGCATCTTTTAGGAACGGGTACTGCGTGTTGTGTGAAAAAAAAAGTGATGTGTGATTCGTATGTCTGTCGTTCCTAGGAACGGGGGACATTTCCATCGGGTCAGTTTTTCCGCCCGATGTACCTTAAATCATATCTCTTATAGGGACGGGTACTGCGTGTTGTGTGATTCTTTTGTCTTCTTCACCTTGAAACGGTTACCCACAAATTATATATGTGTGTGTGTCCTTTATAGACTCGAACCGATTGAGCTCAAACTTGCTACCTACGGGAAGTGTAATGGACGGGTTAAATTGTGACCCCGACCTGACCTTGACCTTGAAAATGATCAATTTAAGGTCAAAATCTGGAAAAATGCACAATTAACTCATGTTATAAACAAAAAATTAATATTAACTCATTGAAACAAAACATTAAATTAAAAAATTAATTATAAAAATTAACTAAAAAAAAGAATTAATTTTTTTTTAAATTGTCATGTTTCTGACGAACGCCGCCAGTGGCGGGCTAACCTGCTGGTATTATCTATTTCTAGATTTAGTTACTACCTTTATACCTGTATATTGTACAAAGAAATGTTTGACAAATGTATCTATATCAATATTACCATAAGGGTCATTACAAATTAGATACGACGAAACAAAATTTTGAAGGGTGCATGTGATTGTAAGGATTAATAGGATCATAGGTAAATTTAATTCATGGACGCTTGTTAATTTTCATTGGACTACATGTATCAGGTAATTTTTTATATTTCAAATGATGACAGGAATGTGGAAAGTTGAACTACCAACGTAATACTGGCTATCCGCACGAAGAGATATACATGTATATAAAAAGCAAAATAGAAGATGGCTGCTGGCGACCATGTTTTCCCAAAAATTCAATTCATTCGATAGCTCCCATCTAGTTGTCACCCCGAAGATCAATATGAAGCTTGGTGACTATCATATGGGGAATGTGGTCTGTAGAGGTGCTAAAGAAAAGAATTCAGTCATACAAAGAGTAAGATACAAAATTGCTGTCTGTGGTCATGTTTTTAACGAAATTTGGAGAAAAAAAATAGATCACTCTCATCCTGGTTATCCAGAAGATCATTGTGGAATCTGGTGGCGATCGGACAATATATGTCGTCTGTAGGATCAACCAAATTATTTAGCCATAAAAATAGTAAAACTCAAGATCACCGCTGGCAGATATGTTTTCACAAGGAAATTTTGAGAAAAAAATATGGCTCCCATCTAGTGGTGACCCAAAATATCCACAAGAGAAACAGTTCTCCAATAAATGCTGGCTGCAGGGTGCGCCAATTGATTCAAATTTGAAATTTGGCAGGGTGTACTGCTGGTGGCCATGTTTTCCCCGCAAATTTGATAGACTATAATGAACAAAACCACTGAATCCGTTGAATCAATATACATATACACATATATATATGCATTGTTATCCACACTACTGGTATATAAAGGTACGGAAAATAACTATATTATACTAGTATACACAAAATAAACCATATATTATGGCAATGGGTTCTAATATCCGAACATAACAGCTGAGAACTTGGTGTGAATTGAAGAGTAGTGGGGTCTCAAGAATATCTATTCCTCCACGTTAGAAACATGGCATTAAATAGTATAAGTATAATCTAGCTCGAAGACAGAAGTGATCCATCAAACCGCTCTTAATTCAACCAGGTCATCACACCCCATGTATGGTCATCACATGATGATCTAGGTGGAATCGGGCTTCTCAAAGTACCACCGGTACCAAACATGCCGTTACCGGTATCGATATCGATGCTAGTACGTGGTTCCTGTACCGGTACTGTCAAGCCATTTTATAGTTCTAGGAATATCTAGAGGTGATACAGTGCTGAAAATCACAAGCCACGAACTCTATTATTAACATGAACTAATGATAATTTGATATCAGAATAAAGAAACTATTTCGGGATATTAGATATCATTTTGGAATATATACTAACAAACTTTCACGTAGAGTTTAGTGATGCGCAAATGAAAACATAAACAATTCAATCAACCAAAATAGAACTATTCGTTGCACACGATTCGTTGCTCAAATTTCCTATATAAGGGTAAAAACCCACGGGAATGGTCAACGTCGCGTTTTGGACAAGATCTGAGCACTCATTCTCCACTCCCAATCATCAAAATCACCGCAAACGGCACATCGGGGGTTAAGGCAGGCACGATCTTTATATTGACCATATTTGGAGTTGTTAACCGACTAACAATCTTTATTGTCACCGGCGTTGCTAAACGGTCGCATGTGCCTACGAAACTACGGACGAAAAACGCGAAATGCATTTATCTTGATTAAAAAGGCAGAATTAACTCATCGGAAACAAAACATGCGTGTTGTGTGATTCTTATGTCTGTCGTCCCTAGGAACGGCGGAAATTTTCAATTATGCATCTTTTAGGAACGGGTACTGCGTGTTGTGTGAAAAGAAAAGTGATGTGTGATTCGTATGTCTGTCGTTCCTAGGAACGGGGGACATTTCTATCGGGTCAGTTTTTCCGCCCGATGTACCTTAAATCATATCTCTTATAGGCACGGGTACTGCGTGTTGTGTGATTCTTTTGTCTTCTTCACATTGAAACGGTTACCCACAAATTATATATGTGTGTGTGTCCTTTATAGACTCGAACCGATTGAGCTCAAACTTGCTACCTACGGGAAGTGTAATGGACGGGTTAAATTGTGACCCCGACCTGACCTTGACCTTGAAAATGATCAATTTAAGGTCAAAATCTGGAAAAATGCACAATTAACTCATGTTATAAACAAAAAATTAATATTAACTCATTGAAACAAAACATTAAATTAAAAAATTAATTATAAAAATTAACTAAAAAAAAGAATTAATTTTTTTTTAAATTGTCATGTTTCTGACGAACGCCGCCAGTGGCGGGCTAACCTGCTGGTATTATCTATTTCTAGATTTAGTTACTACCTTTATACCTGTATATTGTACAAAGAAATGTTTGACAAATGTATCTATATCAATATTACCATAAGGGTCATTACAAATTAGATACGACGAAACAAAATTTTGAAGGGTGCATGTGATTGTGAGGATTAATAGGATCATAGGTAAATTTAATTCATGGACGCTTGTTAATTTTCATTGGACTACATGTATCAGGTAATTTTTTATATTTCAAATGATGACAGGAATGTGGAAAGTTGAACTACCAACGTAATACTGGCTATCCGCACGAAGAGATATACATGTATATAAAAAGCAAAATAGAAGATGGCTGCTGGCGACCATGTTTTCCCAAAAATTCAATTCATTCGATAGCTCCCATCTAGTTGTCACCCCGAAGATCAATATGAAGCTTGGTGACTATCATATGAGGGATGTGGTCTGTAGAGGTGCTAAAGAAAAGAATTCAGTCATACAAAGAGTAAGATACAAAATTGCTGTCTGTGGTCATGTTTTTAACGAAATTTGGAGAAAAAAAATAGATCACTCTCATCCTGGTTATCCAGAAGATCATTGTGGAATCTGGTGGCGATCGGACAATATATGTCGTCTGTAGGATCAACCAAATTATTTAGCCATAAAAATAGTAAAACTCAAGATCACCGCTGGCAGATATGTTTTCACAAGGAAATTTTGAGAAAAAAATATGGCTCCCATCTAGTGGTGACCCAAAATATCCACAAGAGAAACAGTTCTCCAATAAATGCTGGCTGCAGGGTGCGCCAATTGATTCAAATTTGAAATTTGGCAGGGTGTACTGTTGGTGGCCATGTTTTCCCCGCAAATTTGATAGACTATAATGAACAAAACCACTGAATCCGTTGAATCAATATACATATACACATATATATATGCATTGTTATCCACACTACTGGTATATAAAGGTACGGAAAATAACTATATTATACTAGTATACACAAAATAAACCATATATTATGGCAATGGGTTCTAATATCCGAACATAACAGCTGAGAACTTGGTGTGAATTGAAGAGTAGTGGGGTCTCAAGAATATCTATTCCTCCACGTTAGAAACATGGCATTAAATAGTATAAGTATAATCTAGCTCGAAGACAGAAGTGATCCATCAAACCGCTCTTAATTCAACCAGGTCATCACACCCCATGTATGGTCATCACATGATGATCTAGGTGGAATCGGGCTTCTCAAAGTACCACCGGTACCAAACATGCCGTTACCGGTATCGATATCGATGCTAGTACGTGGTTCCTGTACCGGTACTGTCAAGCCATTTTATAGTTCTAGGAATATCTAGAGGTGATACAGTGCTGAAAACCACAAGCCACGAACTCTATTATTAACATGAACTAATGATAATTTGATATCAGAATAAAGAAACTATTTCGGGATATTAGATATCATTTTGGAATATATACTAACAAACTTTCACGTAGAGTTTAGTGATGCGCAAATGAAAACATAAACAATTCAATCAACCAAAATAGAACTATTCGTTGCACACGATTCGTTGCTCAAATTTCCTATATAAGGGTAAAAACCCACGGGAATGGTCAACGTCGCGTTTTGGACAAGATCTGAGCACTCATTCTCCACTCCCAATCATCAAAATCACCGCAAACGGCACATCGGGGGTTAAGGCAGGCACGATCTTTATATTGACCATATTTGGAGTTGTTAACCGACTAACAATCTTTATTGTCACCGGCGTTGCTAAACGGTCGCATGTGCCTACGAAACTACGGACGAAAAACGCGAAATGCATTTATCTTGATTAAAAAGGCAGAATTAACTCATCGGAAAACAAAACATGCGTGTTGTGTGATTCTTATGTCTGTCGTCCCTAGGAACGGCGGAAATTTTCAATTATGCATCTTTTAGGAACGGGTACTGCGTGTTGTGTGAAAAGAAAAGTGATGTGTGATTCGTATGTCTGTCGTTCCTAGGAACGGGGGACATTTCTATCGGGTCAGTTTTTCCGCCCGATGTACCTTAAATCATATCTCTTATAGGCACGGGTACTGCGTGTTGTGTGATTCTTTTGTCTTCTTCACATTGAAACGGTTACCCACAAATTATATATGTGTGTGTGTCCTTTATAGACTCGAACCGATTGAGCTCAAACTTGCTACCTACGGGAAGTGTAATGGACGGGTTAAATTGTGACCCCGACCTGACCTTGACCTTGAAAATGATCAATTTAAGGTCAAAATCTGGAAAAATGCACAATTAACTCATGTTATAAACAAAAAATTAATATTAACTCATTGAAACAAAACATTAAATTAAAAAATTAATTATAAAAATTAACTAAAAAAAAGAATTAATTTTTTTTTAAATTGTCATGTTTCTGACGAACGCCGCCAGTGGCGGGCTAACCTGCTGGTATTATCTATTTCTAGATTTAGTTACTACCTTTATACCTGTATATTGTACAAAGAAATGTTTGACAAATGTATCTATATCAATATTACCATAAGGGTCATTACAAATTAGATACGACGAAACAAAATTTTGAAGGGTGCATGTGATTGTGAGGATTAATAGGATCATAGGTAAATTTAATTCATGGACGCTTGTTAATTTTCATTGGACTACATGTATCAGGTAATTTTTTATATTTCAAATGATGACAGGAATGTGGAAAGTTGAACTACCAAAGTAATACTGGCTATCCGCACGAAGAGATATACATGTATATAAAAAGCAAAATAGAAGATGGCTGCTGGCGACCATGTTTTCCCAAAAATTCAATTCATTCAATAGCTCCCATCTAGTGGTCACCCCGAAGATCAATATGAAGCTTGGTGACTATCATATGAGGGATGTGGTCTGTAGAGGTGCTAAAGAAAAGAATTCAGTCATACAAAGAGTAAGATACAAAATTGCTGTCTGTGGTCATGTTTTTAACGAAATTTGGAGAAAAAAAAATAGATCACTCTCATCCTGGTTATCCAGAAGATCATTGTGGAATCTGGTGGCGATCGGACAATATATGTCGTCTGTAGGATCAACCAAATTATTTAGCCATAAAAATAGTAAAACTCAAGATCACCGCTGGCAGATATGTTTTCACAAGGAAATTTTGAGAAAAAAATATGGCTCCCATCTAGTGGTGACCCAAAATATCCACAAGAGAAACAGTTCTCCAATAAATGCTGGCTGCAGGGTGCGCCAATTGATTCAAATTTGAAATTTGGCAGGGTGTACTGCTGGTGGCCATGTTTTCCCCGCAAATTTGATAGACTATAATGAACAAAACCACTGAATCCGTTGAATCAATATACATATACACATATATATATGCATTTTTATCCACACTACTGGTATATAAAGGTACGGAAAATAACTATATTATACTAGTATACACAAAATAAACCATATATTATGGCAATGGGTTCTAATATCCGAACATAACAGCTGAGAACTTGGTGTGAATTGAAGAGTAGTGGGGTCTCAAAAATATCTATTCCTCCACGTTAGAAACATGGCATTAAATAGTATAAGTATAATCTAGCTCGAAGACAGAAGTGATCCATCAAACCGCTCTTAATTCAACCAGGTCATCACACCCCATGTATGGTCATCACATGATGATCTAGGTGGAATCGGGCTTCTCAAAGTACCACCGGTACCAAACATGCCGTTACCGGTATCGATATCGATGCTAGTACGTGGTTCCTGTACCGGTACTGTCAAGCCATTTTATAGTTCTAGGAATATCTAGAGGTGATACAGTGCTGAAAATCACAAGCCACGAACTCTATTATTAACATGAACTAATGATAATTTGATATCAGAATAAAGAAACTATTTCGGGATATTAGATATCATTTTGGAATATATACTAACAAACTTTCACGTAGAGTTTAGTGATGCGCAAATGAAAACATAAACAATTCAATCAACCAAAATAGAACTATTCGTTGCACCCGTTTTGTGGTTTTAACTTAGTGTTTTTCTGTGTGTGATAAACTGATAGAAAGTAACGCGACACACGTCGGTGGTTTTCACTTCACAATATTCAATCAGATTAAATGTATTTGCAATGTCGCGCGGTTGGCCATTTTGAATCTAAACAATAATGAGTCAAGTTAGGCGACAATTTCTCTCCACGAGTTCCTAAACCAAATATGAACTATCATGTCTATTCAGCAAATTACATGTACACTGTGCACGGTTCGTGGATATTCGTTCCCGATTTTATTATATAACTGGAGGTTCCATGGCATGAGACCCATTTAAATTCAAAATGGTCTACCTAGCTTATATATGCAAACTGATACGACACGTGAACAGGTACGTGTGTATGTGATTAATCACAACGTGTGGGCCATACTTGTGGGTGATGTCGTTGGTGAATAAATGATAAGAAATTGTAACTGGGTTTAGTGTATAATTGCCACAACTGGGCAAAAATAAAGGCAAACACATAGGTTGCAATCACAAGTTCCCAACACAAAATAATCTTTGAAGATTAAAACAATATCACAAGGCCGTGCTTTCAAAGAATTGGAATTCAACCATTGAAGAGTTATAATAGACACATAAAAACCAGGAACCACCCTTCTGTGACCGACCTCTCACGCCATGCATACAATCACGATCGATGTGCATCGCGTGTAGTTTAAAGAGCGAAACTTGATACTACTGTATTTTGCCAGACAGCCTGCTGATCTAGGAACGTGCATATATGCAACCACAATACCGAGTACCAGCGGATCTGCACACCAGCACCGTTACCGCAAAAAATGCCCGAGTACGCGGTACCGGTACTGCATACCGTTGAGAAGCCTGGGTGGAATTGTTGTATAAAAAACAGCACTACATGTAAATATAAAATAAAACAGTGCTACATCTTATTACATATTATTTCCACATATAATCAGTGACTACAGGCAGTCTAACAAAATAAAGTTTCTGTGACACTCGATCCGAAGAGGGGGATAATTTCATCTGTTACAGTCAATAGAGCGATTATGAATCTGGAAAGCTGAAATTTCTAAGTGATACTATATATGGACATGGCGAGTATAGTGTGGTTCAGAACGAAACAGTTGAATAAAATCAACACATTTGTAAATTTAAAAACAATTCAAACGTTATTGTATTCCATGTCCCAGCCCGGACATATACACCACATTTTAATAATATTCATTGAGAAACAACGGACCAAACACCATATAACTCCCCGTATACATCTTTTATTCAGAGCCGGCCTTTTATTCCGAGTTGGCACACGTCGATTGGGGCGAGTTAGCACTGGGGCGAGTACGCCGATTCCGACACCTTCTATAATCTACAGCAGGTATACGTTTACGCTGGTTTACGCTTAATTTAATTTAGAAAGTTCCCCAATTAGTATCGTAAATAGAGCGACTGTATTTGACAGAGACTGCCTCTGTTATTGAGTATCATGTTGTTATAATTAAAAAACGACAAATGCACATGCCGTTCAAACGTAGTAGTCTATTTTCCCCATGTTAAACGACATCCGCAAATAACGCTAACCTACTGCAAATGTTTTACACGACAATTGTTAACATATTTGGGCTGAATTCATCTGATGTGGTATGATTCCTCAAAATAATAAACAAACCATCGTTACTTGGAAATGTAGTTTGGGCTAACATTTACACAAATCCTCCAGCTCCTCTATCCTGACACACACGCCAGATGAAAAACAGCCATAAGATAACCGCCCAAATTGGGCGAAATAATAGTATGGACTAGAAAGAGTATATATAGTCCCATGTCGAAATACCATTACCAAACGATGTGTGCATGGCTCGAGGCCAACAGTCATCACAACATCCATGACATTAGAAGAGCTGCCGTCAAAGTCAGAATGTTGGCTGTCCAGAGTTTACACACTTCAGGATAGCCCAGCTGTAGGCCTATGCTAAAACGAGTCACCAGACTGCCAGATGTGCAAGCAAGACAGTGAATCAATCCAGCATCTTTTTACCTCATGCAGATATCCGGCAATGCAGAAGTCTATCTAGAGATGCAGCACTGACACAACTGAAGGCCATCATCCCACTTCCTGTTTATATATAAATACGACAATCACAGATCACCCTGCCACCCTCGCTCAATTCATCCTGTACTGCTCATGTGACAATATCTCTGATATTCTTCAAAATTTTTGGACTACTCACTGGTGGAGAAGATCGAATATTGGAGCAGAATTTATATCATGGACCGTCATCAATAAAGATCCTTATCTTTGATGAAGGATCAGAACAGACTGAGTTAATTTTTTCTACTAATCATTTTTATACACTCAATCATGTCAATGGGAAATTCGAAATTAATATCACTCCGATACGGAGGTTCAGCGAAAAATTACCGCTGTTAAAGAAGAAGAAGAAGAAGAAGAAGAAGCAGAAGAAGAAGAAGAAGAAGAAGCACACCATATACAGCCCACATTTATTGGAGAATTGTTTTGAAACTTTACAGTCTTGTTTGTAAATAAAAAGTATGAATGCTTCTCTAATCATGATACGATAGGCTACATAGATACGATAAGACCAGGAAAATTGAGTAAAATAGACATTTGAAGCAGTTTGGAGGGGATGGGACCCTATCCCAGAATCTGAAAAAATTTAGTGGTGGCCGGGTACCCAGAGGGCGGAAATATTTTTTGGCGTCTAGTGTCCTGAATTTTTTTTCTGACCCCTCCCCCCCCCCCCCCCCCCTCCGACTGGGCTACAAAATTTTAGTTTACCCGGCCTTCTGTGGAAATGTATAAAAAATAACCAAACACGAAACGACCTTATTCTAAAATACGGATAGAATCGAAATAACATGATAGTAATTAGTATTAAAATAATTAAAGGTACTCAATCCGAACAGAGAGTCCCCATCTCAACAGATTCCAACAACAACAATCCGATCAGAGGGTCCTATATTACTATTTCTTTGGCTTTGGGGGTAAAAAATATTTGATTCGAGTCGAGGAACTCATCAAACAAAGCTCAGAGTTATTAGATATTGATTTTTGAAATTTGTTATGTTCTCGAGATGAGTACTAATAATTGCCGTCAATTTCGTATCCTGTTCGAGATGTGTACACAAAAACACTGTTCAAACAGACAAGGATGGATAACTCTAAAATCAAGTGGTAATAATAACGCAATTTTGACTGAGTTCTGGGCCAGAAAGTATTCCCGATAATGAAAAATAATAGAATTCTAAAATCGATATCTACCAAATCTGAGCTTTGATGGGTGACTTCCTCGACTCGAATCAAATATTTTTGACCCCCGAAGCCATTGAAATAGTAATTGAGAGGAGTTTTATCGGATTGAGTACCTTTAACACGTTGAGTGTCGGAAATCAATTAGTAATCTCGCCAGTTTGCCAAATCGTGGCAAGATAGATACCCTTAGTAGAGCGGATCAACTGGTTATCCGTAACTTTTGGCCACCTACCGGACGAAAGATAAAATCACGCGAGACTCAAAACTAAACCTTGACATTTCGGTTATGACGTCACTGCATGGATAGTTTTCATTCATAAATCTGAAGCGAGGTCACTCGATGTTTCCGTTGTGAATTATTCAAATTTCTTTCATTTGTATATAGCCTCACAGGACAATGGATTATTCCATGTTTGGAGCAGAAACGGGAAACAGATCAGTATTTTTGTATCAAAGTATCAGTTTAGCACAATAGTGTGGGAACACTATAGAAAATTAGTCTTGCGCGAATTTTAGAAAAACGCGCTGAATTTGATTTCGAACTTGGAACTTCGTGAAGGTCTAATTCTGACTCCGTGATTGAGTCTTCAAAGTGTGTGTTCTTTAAAGATATAAATAAAACTCACATATTTTACAACTCTCTTAGGGTCAACATTTATGAACTTTTACAGATGTTGTTGTTGTAGATGTAATCAATGAATTACAGTAATTTTAGTTGTTTCCATACAAATTGCAAATTGTTTTTAATTTATACTATTGTCTATACTATAGTAAAATTTAAAGCTAGATGTTTAGTATAAAAATTATAAATTTGTCATTAATTCTTTGTTCTCCATTCCAGGTCTCCTATGCACCCTTCAAACCTTAGACATCCTCTACTGCAATGCCTAGTGGTTTGATAACATAGCAGTATGATGTGCGATACTTCCATTGAATCGCCTGGTTTGTTAGCCAAGCTCTGTGAATGGAACACAGCTTGGGGGTTCCACTAGGGGAGAAGAGATGCTCTTGACTTAAACTGTTCCACAAGCCAGAAATATTTTCAAACTTGAAGAGCCAAATGTCTACACAATGAAACAATGACATTGTTTCAATCTATTAGAGTTTAATACTATTTTTTAGTTAATATGGAATTGATGAATGAATGGAACTATGAATGAGTGATGTCATAATGATGTCACAATGAGGTCATGAACTTTGAATACATGTAGTCTGCTTCCTGATTTGCTATTGTTTAATTTGTTTTGGCAACAACAACAACAAATTTTGTGGCAAAGATACATATATTGATAGTTTAAATTTAATATGTTAACATGATATAGACAGTGTTTTAGTTCATATAAAGGTGAGTTTCTTCCCTTTTATGCATAAATATGTTTTAATTTCAGTATTTAGCCTATTTTACTCATTTTAGGAACCTGCTTCACCTAAATTATTATTACAATACAACTTACAAGGGTATCACAGCACATAGCGTCAAGTACAAACGAGAAAGAACAAGAGAACGGAGCACAACGAGACCACTACTGGAATGACTTTACAGTCAAAGCAGTCAGAAGAACAACAACAACATTATTATTTATATTATTAAGAATTTTAATTTTTTTTTTTACAAGGGGTTCTGACCGACCAATACTACTAGGATTATGGATGAGGTTAAAGAAGTGGCTGGTGCTTCTGGCTTCTACTAGTTCTAGGGTCTGCCCAAATTTTCAATTTCACTGCTCAAATTTTTAATTTTACTGTTTTTATGGCAATATGGGTGGGGTGAATGATCTGGCCAGCGCCTCTAGGGGGAGTTCACCCGAATTTTTAATTTCACTGTTATTACGGGTGGGGTGAATGATCTGGCCAGCGCCTCTGGGGGAAGTTCTGCCAAAATTTTTAATTTCAATGTTATTACGGGTGGGGTGAATGATCTGGCCGGCGCCTCTATGGGAAGTTCTGCCCAAATTTTAATTTCACTGTTCTTACGGGTGGGGTGAATGATCTGGCCAGCGCCTCTAGGGGAAGTTCTGCCCAAATTTTAATTTCACTGTTCTTACGGGTGGGGTGAATGATCTGGCCAGCGCCTCTAGGGGAAGTTCTGCCCAAATTTTAATTTCACTGTTCTTACGGGTGGGGTGAATGATCTGGCCAGCGCCTCTAGGGGAAGTTCTGCCCAAATGTTTAATTTCACTGTTCTTACGGGTGGGGTGAATGATCTGGCCAAAGCCTAGAGGGGGAGATTTGCCCAAATATTCCATTTCACTTGAATTATGGGTAAAAGATCTGACCAGCGCCTCTCTGAAAAGTTCTGCCCAAATTTTCAATTTCACTGGGATTGGGCAGTGTCTGTCTAGTGGCTCTGCCCATATTTTTTTTTTGGCCTTACAGGATATTAAAGACTTGTCATGTGTTATAAAGTTTCATATATGTTATAATTTATAATATGGACTGAAATTGTTATTGTTATTAAAAATTAATCAACACAAATGATATTGTCTTCTGAGAATCTCAAACTCAACTACAAGGGGACAGAAAATTACAAGTAAACCAAAATGGAATAGGATCATATAAAAGATGACTTATCCCGTTTCATGAACTTTCTGTGTGGATTTGGATATATCAAATGCAAATTATGTCCAGATAGTGGCGATTAATAGAATATACCAGCACTATTTGTTTGCAAAGCAACCCTTTGGAGCATGTTTAAAAGGAATTTGTCAGGGAAGAATCTAGAGATAATTTGCCCATAAATGTAATAAAAGGTATCAAAACAGCCCTAGTTATTTTCCTAAATATGCAGGGGGGGGGGTCGGAAAAAAAATTCAGGCACGTATGGCATTTTTTCCCTTTCGATCATTTTTTGTACCCACCCACCCCCACCGCCAAATTTTTTTCCGTTTTCGGCAGTTTTTTCCGACCATTTTTTGACACCCACCCCCCCTTTTAACACTAAAACAGAGATTTGCGGGGGGAAATTCACTGTAAACAGCTGTATATGAATTTCTGTGCATACTATTTATCATGGATGTTAACATGGACATGTAAATAGGAATGAGTAATTTTGAGGTCATTCGGCCAAAAAAACATGGCTGCCAGCGGCCATCTTGGATTTCAAAATTTGCAACAAAATACAACACGATAACTGCCTGCAGTCAGTTTACCAGTTAGAATTACATTATTTCTCTCATTCAAACTGATTCAAAGTGGTTTTGAAGCCCAACTCATTGCCAAAACACTAAAAACAAGCAGGAATTTTTTTTTTTAGTTGCGGAAAAAATTGCTTGTTGGTGGCTTTGACCACCCACCCACCCCGGCATACGTGCCGGAAGAAATTTTTTCACCCCCCCCCTGGAATATGTGCAACTACATGTTTCTTGTGTGCTTTTGTAAAAGGAGTTTCTAACACATTTTGCTGTCATTAAAAGTGTTGTCAGGAAGAGTTAGATCACCTATCACCAGTTTTTATTAAATACTATTTTAAGAGAAGGTCCATTAACACTTACATAACAAGAGCTGTGCTGGTGCAGCATTAATGATTCTCTTAAATATGATAATCTCTCACATGGAACCTCGCATATATATATGAGAATTCACTGACTTACAATGTCAAGGTAACTATTGTTAGGCCAATGTATTCTCTTAATCTTATATATGCATAAGTAGTTTTCTCGCAAGATGCCAGCAATGTCCGAGACTGAGTCATCTTAACATAAACATAAACAACACCCATGTGTTGTTTGATGTTGGCTTTGGGAGACCCGCATATGTAAGATAATGTATTGGACACTAATTTCAGAAAGTTCCGGTCATGGAAGGATTATCCTTTTGATGGAAGAAGTGTGCTGGTGCAGCATAAAAGATCTTGTGCTAGTGCATTCTGTTATATATGCGAGTCTCCAATAGGCACACTCACATATATAAGAGAATGCGCTGGCTTACAAGGTTAAGGTAAATATTGCTCAGCCAATGTATTCTCTTATAAATGTATATGTGAGGTTCCCTATGGGAGACTCACATATATAAAAGAATTCATTGGCAGGGTTTTTGCCAACAAATCTTGTAGCTTCAGTCATGGAAGAGTTCAGATATAAGCATACAGTGAAGAAAAATAAGATAACAGGGTGGACAACTCTGCTAAAGCCAATAAGAGTACATGGTGGAATAACAGTACAGGATGGCAACTTCCAACATTTTCATTTGGAGCCCGAGGGTACTCTTATGCTGTATAATCAGTGATAATTTGCACCTCTGTTGAAAGCAGTCATGCTTGTTAATCCCCTAAACAAACAAGACAGTTAAAGACTGTGGGGTCGCTCACCAGACCTGAAAGACTGATAAGACTGGGACTCTGAAAACCACAACAGTCAGAACTTTCCATAATCACTCTGAAAGAAGTAGATCTAAACAGGATATGTGGCTAAAGAGACTCCCAAGTCTTAAGTTGGAATTTCACAACCGACACCTCAAACTTTCTCAATTGTTGGAAATTTCCGACCTCACAAGCACCTCATTATAAAACAATTCAGACATGTTTAAAGCCCAATTATCCATGGACCCAAAACATCATACATGCATGTCATATTAATCAGTCAGGTCTGAATCTCAGTCACTAAAGGATTCTCCATACTATATGTAAGCTATATAGTCCAACTTCTCTTGAGAAGACATTTTAAGAATAAAATCTGAATTGCAGTCAAACAAGAACATTCCACGGTAAATAAGTCAACTAATTCTTGCAAACATATTTTAAACATTAAAGAATTATTACCAAATATAAGCAAAATAGGCCATTTGATTCCTGCATAGAAGACATATAATGGATTAATATGGAGAGAAAGAGTAATGTAGGTGGCCTTGCACCGACTTGAACTGGTGACCCTGATTGAACAAATCTGAATCCAAATCACCAAAAGGAGCCTCAATATTAAATATGAGCTAAATAGAGCTGGTGGTTCTTTCAAAGGACACCTTTCAAGTTTGCCAAATACTAGTATGTTCTAGCGAGGTCAAGATATGGAGTGTTAAATGTCCTGTTGAAATAAGAAGATCTCAAGGAATGTTTAAAAAAAAATGTCAGATTTCACCGACATTTGCAGAATGAGGTCCCCAAAAGGTGAATTTAATGATGCTATGCCGTAAGATGGGCTAGCATCACCAAATTCACCATCTGGGGACTGCATTCTGATTAGGCCTCACCTGCCATGGGAAACCTAGGATTGATTGAGGTTCTCCTGTTGAAGTTGGTGATATACCACAAATTGAGCACCTAGGTCTGCCTCGGTTATGCATTTTATCTTCCAAATAAAAAGACGTCCGGCCAGTGTCCCCCAAACAGTGGCTTCAATGGGGGCATCAGCTTTTCTGGAAAAAAATAACAAGGCCCTAAATCCGATACTGAATTTCAGAACAATCCAACCAGTGTCCCCTGAAATGGTGGATATCTGTTATTCTAATTTCAACTAGAGGTGTGACTGTTCTGATGGGACTAAGGATACACCCCCCCCCTGTGTTTTTAAAATACCAAGATGTTTCACATGTCAGTAAACATTTAGCTAAAATAATAAAATAACAGTTCCCATTGCAGGTGCACAAACCTAACCCTAATCTTAAACCTATTGACCAAAAAATGTAGGAATAAAAGGGGGGGATAACTCCAACAAAATAAGTCCGACAAACGTCATAATCGCAGGTGCACAGGTTCCCATGGTGGTTGATGTCTGTGCCAAGTTTCACGGAAATTGATCAAAAAACAACTGAGAAAAACTCTGGACAAATTTGTGTCCACGGCACGACAGACAAACGGACGGACAACAGACGGACAAGCCGACTCCAGTATACCCCCCCCCCTAACTTCGTTGCGGGGGGTATAATTACTGTCTGTCTCTCTGTAGCTAATACCTGACCCAGTCCTCTGGTAGATAATAACTCTCTGCTTCTGGTGAGCAGATTTATTGTGATATGATATGGGGTGTTGGTTATGGGCAGGGTGGGTTAGGGGCAGGGTGGTGGTCTGGGTCAAGTGGGGGTGAAGGAAAGTTTCAGTGATTTCATTAAAGATTAAAGTTTCATAACTCTGCGGATATTATAAAGGAGTTAGTTTTTTTTTCAAATTTTATAATCATAACAAATTTTTTGTTAAAACTAAGCAAGGAATTCAATCTAAATTTTTTTTTTAGTTATGTCCCTGGCGCCACCCACTCTTGACACAGTGACCTCATTTGAACAAATCTGAATCCCAGTCACCCAATGACCATTCATACCAAATACAAAAGGCCATCCGGCCACAGTGTCCCCCGAAAAATTGGCTTCATTGGGGGCATCAGCTTTTCTGAAAAAAATATCAAGGACCCTAAACCCGATACTATATTTCAGAACAATCCAACCAGTGTCCCATGAAATGGTGGATAATAAACTATCATACTAAATTTGATTCAGATATGATCACAGAAACTAAACTTATCATCCGGAAACCAGAAATTGACATGATTCTAAGTTGAAACAGGGCCATAACTATTCTAAGTTGAAACAGGGCCATAACTCTCGCAAAAATGGGCGGAGCAAACACATATTCGAACTTGACCTGTATATAGGGCTGATACACTCACATACCAATTTTGGTTCAGATATGATCACACAAACTGAAGTTATCATCCGGAAACCAGAAGATTACAAGATTCTAAGTTGAAAAAGGGCCATAACTCTCGCAAAAATGGGCGGAGCAAACCCTTATTCGAACTTGACCTGTATTTTGGTCTGATTAACTCACATACCAAATTTGGTTCAGATATGATCACACAAACTGAAGTTATCATCCGGAACCCAGAAAAAAAAATCTTTTCTGCTAGTAAACGCACATACCAAATTTAATTTAATTTGGCTCACTCTAACTAAAGTTATCATCCGTAAACCTCGGACGGACGGACAATAAGGACCATAACTCTCGCAAAAATGGGCGGAGCAAACCCATATTCGAACTTGATCTTTATTTTGGTCTGATACACTCACATACCAAATTTGCTTTTGATCTAATAACCAAAATGAGTTTGTGCAAATGTTTTTCTATTCACATTTTTGCCCTTGTTTTAAGTTGTTTTCAAATATATTCATTAATAATTGTGTTCTAAGGCAGGTTATGGCCTTTACAGACACTTAGGAACAGGGTAGGTATAAGATATATGTAATACAGGGGAGATCTTCCAAAAACATATCTATACCGGGCGGGGTGGGTGCATCTCAGAGGCCTGAAAAAAATTGTTTGTGCAAATTTTTTTCAACCCACATTATGGACATTGTTTTAAGTTGTTTTCACTAATAAGTGTGTTCTAACATAGATTGTGACCTTAACCAACACTTAAGACCATATGTAGGTATAAGATAAAGCACTCTCTGGTGCCAAATAAAAGTGATGACTGAATAGGAGTGCTGCCCCCCCCCCCCCCGTTTTTAAAATACTAAGATGTTTCACATGTCAGTAAACATTTAGTTAAAATAATAAAATAACAGTTCCCATTGCAGGTGTACAACCATAACCCTAATCTTAAACCTATTGACTGAAAAATGTAGGAATAAAAGCTTGGACAAAATTATGTATGTTGCGAAAAAAATTCTAAGTCGAAAAAGGGGAATAACTCCACAAAAAAAATGTCGGACAGACGTCATAATCGCAGGTGCATAGGTTCCCATGGTACTAAATATCAGTGCCAAGATTAAAAAACATTGACCGAAAAATGTAGGAATAAAAGCTCGGACAAAATGATGGATGTTGCAAAAAAACTTTTCTAAGTAGAAAAAGGGGGATAACTCCACCAAAAAATGTCGGACAGACGTCATAATCGCAGGTGCACAAGTTCCCATGGTACTAAATATCTGTGCCACGTTTTTAAAAAATTGATGGAAAAAATGTAGGAATAAAAGCTCGGACAAAAGTTACATGTTGCTAAAATGTTCTAAGTCGAAAAAGGGGGGATAACTCCACCAAAAAAAGTATGACAGACGTCATAATCGCAGGTGCACAGGTTCCCATAGTGGTTGATGTCTGTACCAAGTTTCACGGAAAATTATCAAAAAACGACTGAGAAAAACTCAGGACAAATTTGTGTCCACGGACGGACGACGGACGGACAAGCTGACTCCAGTATACCCCCCCCCCCTAACTTCGTTGCGGGGGTATAATTAAAAAATAAACATGCCAGCCTGTTTATTTGGCTCCAAAGAGTGATACTTATATACTATATAACTGTCATTGCAGGTATGGCTATAAGGTGTTCTGATATGATGGTTGGTTGCACCCTTTTGGGAACAACAGTGAAGTCATTAATTAGTAACTGGACTATTTATGTAAAAATTAAACACAATGTTGGCTTATTGGCACTATAAATATTACCTCACAATATCTGTGCATACTGTAGAATAAAACACTTTTTATTTCAAAATGTATTTTTCAATGTCGAAAACAACATCATAACCGTTGATAGTTTTTCAATTGTTTGAACACTTGGAATCTGCCAGAAACGGACAAATTTAAAACTTACCTTTGATTCTGTTTGATTTGGTCTTGAATAGAATTAAAATGATTTTGTTCTTATTTTAGGGGGTGGGTCCAAAAAATCAGGCAGAAAAATAAATTTTTGCACAAAAAGGGTGGGTGGGTAGCAAAAGGGCTGTAAACAAAAATTTGGTCCCTGTATGTGTAAATGTTTTCACACCCCCCCCCCCCCCCCCCTGTGTGGAATGCTTTCTGTGGAACTATATGGAATGCAAGCAAATAAACATCCATTTCTTAAGTATGAACAGTTTGAGATTAATCAGATGATAATCTGGCTTCAATGAAGCAAAAATTGGATGACGTCGCGACTTTAGATGACAGAAACGGCGATTGATAGTACTACGAGATAACTCAGCCGGCACTGGCGGGAGGAATTTGGGTATTCCCACCACCAGTGCCAACTACGAGTTATCTCGTAGACACAATTGGACACGTTTGAGCAACACATATGAAGTAGAATGTAACACAAACAAGTTATTTTGGTGGTAAGCATATTTATGGAGGTGTGGGAGTCATTGTGGTGGATATAGCTCGTTATATAGTTAAATTGTGGCTGATGCACGACGGAGCAAATTACTTATATATATGAGCATGCATGTTACAGACGGCGAATCCGAAGTGGAATCGGGTGAACTTGTTTCCTCTGAGGATGAGTTTATTTCGTCCATAGAGTAATGACTACAAGCATGCATCTTCTGTTGTTTCGGGTATTGTAAGTTATCTCCCATTTAGCCTGATTTAGGCCTATGCTATATGGTTCCAAAGTACAACCCAAAATAATAGTGTTGGAAGAATTGTCAGCACAAAATTAAAACAACCATGCAACAGTAGCCAAATAGATCCCTGCACATTCAGGAGCACTGTGTGCTACATGTAACGATTCCATATAATCCATCCGTCTGGAAGTAAGTCACCCTTTGCTGTAAACCTCAATGCTACACAATTTAACCATTTAGCTGTACCTACGTAGGCCTAAGTAGAACAGTTCGATGAACTGCATGACGTCCAACTGACGTCCAATGACGGTAATTGCTACGCTTTCCATTGTCCAACACGTTCGGAAGTGGGTAAAATGTAGTTTTGGGGAATAATTGTTCCGCTTTACTTGTATTATAAATAATAAAATACATAGCCCCCGAATGCATGGAGCCGCACAGTGTATACAAAACAACTGCTGTGTTTCCTAATAATGAGATAATGGTAACATCAACGCGCATATAACGTCATGGATTATCCGCTTATCTTGTGTTGGATTCGTTCACTCGCACATGAGTGAGAGGGAACAGATCTGGCAGGCCTGTGTGACGTGTGTGTGTGGTTGTGCGAAGTTTCAATGTGTTGAAACACAACGATGTAACCATTCCTCGAAACTGCCTTCGCGTGTTTGTACATTATGAATATCCACCCCCTGACTTTGTTTGCATGCGTGAACATTGTCAGTCTATTGAATACCAAAACCCCAGTCTAATTGCCCACACACGACTGCCCCTGGTGGTCACTCGGTGAGACAGTGTCAGCTGTATTCACTCAAAACTGGACCATTTTGAGTAGAATATATGTGCTGATGGTGCTCACTTCAGTTGAACGATGTAAGGGGAGCCACACTATTTATTTGATAAAATCACTGTTCTGATGTTCCGAGGCGGGTTTTCGTGGTGTATCGACCTATTCCACTGCTTCCGTTTGTCAGTTACACGACATGGAAACTGCGAAGGTTGCGAACTACGAGATAACTCGTAGTGGCACTCAACGTGTTAAGGTGATCCGCTTTGCCCGTGGCTCCCCTAGTCCTACCGGTAGGCCTATGTGTTTTTGATCCATTGAAAATCATATGTTGGTAGGCGACGAAAACGGATGCGGCATACGCAAATCGGATGCGTTTTACGAAGGTATGTGTATCGGTATGGCAAGCCAAACCGCTATTTAATATTAATTTTACTTTTAAGTAAAATAAAATTACACTTTATTTTACTTAAGTGAAATAACGGTCATTTTTTATTTTACTTAAGTAAAATTAACCATGTTTTAACTTAAAGGGGTACTGTACGCCATTTTCATTAAATTTCCGGCGACAACAACGATCTAATATTGATAATATATAGAAACATAAGTAATTTGAGTCGAAGATGTATTCTGTAAACGCTCAGGTTAATAGGCTATCTTAAAATTTAATAATTTAAAAGTTAATAATTTGATATAAATTGAATTTATGACTGGAGCCATAAAATGGCGTCAATTAAATTACGAATTTCCGTACTCAAATAAAGTAATTGAGGGATACTGGCTTGCTAAACCGATCGCACACACGATCGCTTAAAATATTATGATGATACGGGGAGAACACACAAGCCACTCACTGACTAGCGATGATACAATAACTTAAATGATTATATGGGACTAGTATGCATATAATATAACTTTTATTTGATTCATTTGGTTGAAAACTGTAAAAAAATTACTCGACAACGACAATTTGTATTTTTGCATTCCGGTGAATTTGTCATCCGTAACACTACTTCGTACTCAACAGACTTTCAAATAATGAAAAAATTGTTACCTTATTCTCCGACTCGGAGACTATAAAAACCAACAACAACATTTGGCGTACAGTACCCCTTTAAGTAGAATTCTTTTTCACTTAAGTAAAATAAAAAATTACCTTTATTTTACTTAAGTAAAAAAGAATTCTACTTAAGTAAAATAATGCATTAATTTTACTTAAGTAAAATAAATGACATCTATCGATGATCGGTAGATGGCGTTTATTTCACTTAAGTGAAATAAAGCGCCCACTATGAGAGTCATCTTGCAAACTAATAATTGCTCCCTTGGCATGTGCGCCGGGAGTGCTGTTCATGTTCGTGAGAAAGTTATCTCCCGTTGTGTATTATGAGTGTATTTGAGCAACCAGGCTACAGTCGTAGCTGGCTAGGCATGCGCAGTAGAAAGCTACAGAAAGCTGCAGCAGGCCACAACTGGTGGTCACTAACTATTGTACCGCAACCCCGAACTTGGAATGTCGTCATAATGTTGGCATTATCTGGGACTAGTATACTAGTACCAGGCATTATGTTGCTATATCAATTCACCAATGGTCTCGCTCGCTGCAGCAAGCACATTTGAAGCAATTAACACTCGTATCGGTACTAATTAAGTCCATGCCTCCATAAATCTGATATTTAAAAGAGTATGATATGTGATTATATCTCGTTCTCAGCACAATAAGCATCAAACACAAACGCATCACACATTTGAGCAGTTTTCTCTGATTATTGCGGTAATGGCAGTGGGTGTGGAATGTTCTCAATTTTATTGCATGACTCCATGAGGTTGGTGCTAATCTCATTCTGTCATCAATGTATCATAAAACACTCGCTGTCCTTATAACAAGGTCACATGTGGTTTGGTGGGATTTGGCGTTGGTCTCTAAACTGATTGGGGAAAAATCATTAATATATGTTATTAATTGGTTGTTTCCATATTGGCCGAGTTATGAGGCCGAGGTCTGTCGTATTGGCCTGAGGCCGCAGGCCTCAGGCCAATACGACAGACCTCGGCCTCATAACTCGGCCAATATGGAAACAATCAACTAATAAGTATTTTATTAATTAGCGATGGAGTATTGTATTGTTCCACAGGAAGACAATATTAATATAAATGTATCGTGTTTATTAAATTAACAATTATTCAAAATTTGCAGCAAATTTTATTCTTGTGAACTTTGGAAACTCTGTGAGGAACTTGTGGTGGCGACTTCACAATATTGTCTCTTTCTACTTGGCGTTATATTTATATGTATTGTTCCTCCGTGTATTGTTGGCCCAGATAACAACGAAAGTCCTTGCAGTCCGCTTTCAGTTGACTCATATCTATGTGAACTTCTGGAGGCACTGGTACTAGTAGTAGTGGTAGAACAGGTACTTGCAGATGTCAAATCGTTCTCATTTATGCTTAACTCGCCCGATTTTCTCGGAACAATAACTCCTGCTATATCCCGTGATGCTCCTTGCTGCTGAGCCACAGACGGCGCTGAGTATTCGTTTATAGTTTGTAACGATTTCCACCCACCTAATTGCGCAACCGCGTTCGGGGCCACACCTGCCTGTAATAGATTGGTGGCGAATGTCTTCCACGTAGAGTGATTAACTTTCCTCCCTTTTATCTCCGTGGCGATTCACTTGAAATATCCACTGTTTCCAGTCTGTTCATATCCTGAGTCGAAAATTGTTCTAATATCAAACTTTATTATATTTTCAGTAACTTTTTCTGCCAAAATAATAATCGTATCCCCACTCCCGGAAGTGCCACGATGTTATCCTACTCCCAGAGGTTTATCCTACTACCAGCGATGACGGACTATTTATCCCAACCTCGCACGTTCCGAATTACGTAATTCGAAGTGCACGTTTTTGGGTTACTCCCCTTACACCAAAATAATTGTCTCAGTTCCAGTGCATAGTCAGATAACACAAAATACATCACCAAAACACAGACCATCAATGTGTTATCGACATCAAATTCCAGCTCAGTGAATTTGCAGGATCAACACCAACTGGGAAACATTTGGTTACGCTACACTTCGGAATCCAAAGATCGAAATCGTGATAAACAATTGTTCCCACAAGTGCATTCGCACCAAGAAAATGAAAACAGTGTTGAGATCCACTTCAGTATCTTCAAGCAGTTCCACTTCAAATTCCACTGATATTCCAGTGCATATTCCAAATGAAAGTGAGCAGTGATATCTCATAGAACTAGGAACGCTTATCCACACAATGACATTCCAAACAGTTACTAATTTAATCAATAAAGTGTGTTTGTTTGAAAAATTCCTCCGAAAAATCCCCTTTGAACTTGGTGGCAATAGGAGAAATCAGACAATGAAATGACGTCACGTTCCTTATACGTGGTAAAATACTATGGCGCGCGCGGCTATAGTAAAAAATTCATGAATGAGTGACGTAATCGATTTACCTTATTTGGGTTGTTATCTTATCATTGCGCGTAATTTAACGGAAACATTTAAGTCAATATTCAGAATCGGAACATCTTCTCAATGCATTTTATTAGAGTTGTGTCGTGACAAACTGTTGTGGAAAATATAATAAACACAATAGTTAACTGTCATCAGCGACGAACGAAGTTTCTCCTCTCGTGAGATGCGAAAAATAATCCTGCGCATCTCACTCGAGGAGAAACTTCGTTCGTCGCTGATGACAGTTAACTATTGTCTATATCTTCCACCAGCAACTGTAAGATATCTTCCGTAGAACGAACATTTTTTTGCCGAGCTAAATACGAGGTTCGCCATGATCAAAGCTAGTACGGAATGCCAATTACCGGAGAGTTTCACCTGTTAACGTCGCAATCGCGTATGACGTAATTTACGTTACCTTGACTTATTGGCCGCGTTTTCAACTTATTGGCCGACTTTTTGTTACTCATGACGTGGGCATGCAGCGTTTTACTTATTACGGCCGATAACGCGTAGCTAATTAATAATAACTCTTAACACCTGGTTGCACTTTATTTTACTTAAGTAAAATAAATGACATCTATCGATGACCGGTAGATGGCGTTTATTTCAATTAAGTGAAATAAACCCAAATGTTCATTTATTTTACTTAAGTAAAAAAGAATTTTACTTAAGTTAAATAAAAACTGTGTTTTATTTCACTTAAGTAAAATTCTTTTTTACTTAAGTATAATAAAAAAAGGGCGTAACATAATGGTTATTTTATTTCACTTAAGTAAAATTAGTGTGCGTTTTAATTTTACTTAAGTAAAATAAAATGTCATTTTATTTTACTTAAGTAAAATAAAACCATGTAAAATTAATATAACAATAACATGATTTTTGAGGGCATTATTGTTTCTTAACGGCCCGATAGGAATGATTAACAGCCAGAGGGCCTATAAGCGGCCCGAGACGAAGTCGAGGGCCGCTAATAGGCACGAGGGCTGTTAAGAAACCATAATGCCCGAAAAATCATGTTATTACTATTATTTCCACACACTATCATTATGTAAGTGTCGTACCCCGACAACAAATATTTCACAACATCTCCGAATTAACACAATTTAATCAAAATATATATAATAAGATATTTTTTTAATTTACATAAATCGCATGGATTGTGTGCAAACAATTATCACGTGATCAAAACAAAAATCATGTGACCAAAATACATCGAAATTAGGCAAAATATCACCGGCATCTGAGACCAAATAACTCGCGTAATAATGCTTAAATTGAAATAATATATACCTGTGTTTACCTTAGGATACCATTTAGTTAGGTATGTGTTCTATGTAACACATGGCAATCGGGTATTTCTTCGTTAAAAAGCTTTATTAGAATACAAAATTCCGAAAAAGTCATCGACAGTTTGGTCACGTGACGTGTCGGGCCATCTCGTGCTAACGACGAGCATATCCCATTAGCGCCCTAGGGCCATAATGAACGTACATATTCACGTAATTTAGTTAGTGTTATGGGATTTTATCGCAGGATAAAACGTCATTAATATTCTAGAGAATGCCCTTATATGTGGAAATAATATTAAATAGCGGTTTGGCTTGCCATATATCGGTACCTAGCTCAGTAGCTTGAGTCAGGTTCGAGACTACCTGATGAACAATTTTGCCGCAACACTCCATGCCACTGCTACCAGCCACCCAATTACCGGTGCGATATTTGACCAATCGCGAGGCATCTAGCCATTTTCTGCTGTCAGAATTTAATGATTTATTTCTGATCGTTTGTGGGTGTTAGAGGAAGAAAGAAATTATTCATCTTCGACAACTGTTAATGTTATGTTGACTAAAGGTGATTTTGTGGATTCCATGCAATATTTATTCGACGAAGACAGATTTAGAAGTTCCGCCACTCCCAGTGAGTTATTAAAGAATGCATTCAATAATATTTATAATATTAAAATTTAAATTATTATTATTAATATTATTAACAATAACATGTCAGGCACATCCTCAATTCCACTACTATTATACTAATTTATAGCCAGTGGAATCCCACTGACTATTATAGTGCTATATGACCATAAAATATTCATGTTTCCTTTATTACATCAGGAATAGAAGACGGCACATTACAGTGCACAGCAAAATTTCACTCAAGATGGGTGATACTATGGGACACACTAATAGTTGTAGTCCGAGCCCGAGCCCGAGTCCAGTAAAATGTGTAGTTGGGATATTCAATTTTGTTTATTGTCGTTAATATAATTCCCATAGTGATGAATTTTGGTTTGTGGTAAGTTATGCCAATTACAAATAAAAAAAACTAAAAAGATAATTTGTAAGTCTTATATTTCAACTTTTATCGACATTTTTCGTTCTCCAGCACACTAAAAGTTGTAGTTGGAATCAGCCGAGCCGGCCGCCGAGTCGCTAATTAGCTGTTAATTGCTATTGTTAGGAATATGTTGGCGGCTCAAATCAATGGATCAATCATCATACCCAGCGTCCAGCAGCAAACGAACTCCGTGGTATATGTGGTATATTCTCTTTAGCGTTTTTGGTAGAATTTTGTACAACCCAGAAAACTGGTAACACTTCTTTATAAATGTTAAATTACGCCAACACCTTTTAGATTGTTTGGAACAGAAATGCTTCTCCACATTTCCTTCAAGGAAGAAGCAAATGAAACTCAGTAAGAAGCATGTATTAACGTATGAATTGGAACTAGATTGTGATAAATGCCGTTTGCCAAATTTATTTGATGACATGGTCGAATGCTCTAAGGAGGATTGTGAGACATGGGTATACCATATGTGAATAGGTGAACCCCAGAGTTATATATGCAACAGTTGTTCAGTTTGATCAAAATTATAAATTAGGTTTATTGCTATACATGATGAATCCTACTTATGCCCAACTAACATTGGGATCAGTCACCGTTAGTGGCACACACTGAACGTGGAGTTCCTTGGTATCGGAAAACGAGGACATAAGTAGGATTCTAATCATGATTATTTAAATGTTGATATATATTATAATTCAACTGATGCCTAACTCGCCTTGAGGCCAGTCACCATTAGTGACGCACGCTGAACGTGTAGCTCCTTGGTAAACGTATCGGAAAACGAGGTAGACATCAGTCGGATTATTATAGTGTCATTATGTAAATAATGTATTAATAATGTACTAATATCACGTTTTATTTCAGGTGTTATTAATGTTTTTCAAGTTTATAATTTCAGGTGCAGTTCATGGCGAAGAAGATGGAAGTCAAGATAAAAAAAACGGCCCTTATCAGGGCCACACTTTCTCCTAAAGAGTAATCTTTAAAATTGCTAAACCTTCATATATTGCTTAATAAAAAGTAATTGTTTGTTTTTATTCCCCACTACTTGCCCTTTGATCTTCATGTGACCCACCACTGACTTAATCCAATCAGCCGCCTAACAATAGCAATTAACAGCTAATTAGCGACTCGGCGGCCGGCTCGGCTGATTCCAACTACAACTTTTAGTGTGCTGGAGAATGAAAACAGTCGATAAAAGTTTAAATATAAGACTTACAAATTATCTTTTTAGTTTGTTTTATTTGTAATTGGCATAACTTACCACAAACCAAAATTCATCACTATTGGAATTATATTAACGACAATAAACGAAATTGAAAATCCCAACTACACATTTTACTGGACTCGGGCTCGGGCTCGGACTACAACTATTAGTGTGTCCCGATACTATTGCTGAAGCCTGAAGGGGTCACTCTCACCATAAAACTTAAAAGTGCTGAAGCCAGTGAAGGGTACACACACAGGTTTTGAAATCTCACTCTAAATGATGTTTAGTTTTTATATCTGCCATGATTTATGTTAGAGAATAATTGTTTACGTTCCAATGAACATTAAAATGAACTGGGGGTGCCACGATTAATCGTATAAATAACTATAAAGTATAATCGATGAATCGATTACCATTTCCGTCGTCGATTAATCTGCGTTATTTATTTCGGAGATTGAAAAATGCCGGGTACTGTTGAATACCGTGTTTGTTTTACACAATTTAATCTACAACCGATGGGTTATCAAACTTTGATAATGTAGGTGATACATGTACCGGTAGCAAAGAGATTCCGACAACATGAGTACTACTAATACATATTGCAAACAGTCGGCAGTTCATTTGATGATGCAACATGGTTACTCTTCGGGTCGTTGTATATATTCTTCAAATTGGCGGCACTTCAGCTTTGAACTTATAAATGGCGACGCCGTTGTATATTTCTACAAGAAAGGTGGCACTATGTTTCTGAAATGTGGTGACTCACCGTTTTCAATGAACTGAATGCACTCGCCCTTGAATCTGATCGGACCAATGGGGAGTTGATTGACATTCTCTCGAAACCAGGGAACCTACCGGTACATCATTTTAATCTGCGATGTTATTTGCAGCAAGTATACTTTGTTTGTATAAGTATACTTAGATGTTAGTAGTACAGGCTATCACTTATCGCATGGTGATAGTTGAATGAAATTCACTATTATCAAATACTTAACTTGTTCTGTGTCCTGAAATTTGCGGGCGGGGCTGGGCGGGGCACACCTTTGTGATTGTAATTCATGATCTGGAAGTTTGCTGAAACTTATAGTTTCCATAACATTCAATTCTTTTTTTAGGAACCACCGTCGGTCCATCGTGCATTCCTACTTTTATATTGTTTGTATGTTTGGGGCGATTCTTTTTGTGTTGTACAGGACATTTTGAAAATAATTTTCCTTGTGCAGACTGATTTGTTGAGATCTACATGTACCCTGCTGGACAAAACAAGTGTCAACTTAACTGCGGTGCGGTTACCGTTGCCACCGCGGCCGAAATGCAACTACACCGCGGCTCCACCGGCTAACTACAGTTGGGCTGTGGTTTACTTGCTATTTGGCATGGTGTAGTTGCCGCAGTGTACTTTCATTAAACTGAAAAAAGAAAATACAAACCAAAAATGTACATGTCATTCGGCCGCGAGGGTAGTTGCCGTTCGCACGCAGTGAACTTGCCGTTCGGCCGCAGTGTACTTGCTGTTCGGCCGCGGTGCTCAACTGCAGTTACAAACTCTGACACCACGACCGAACGGCAAATACACCGCGGTGCCAATGGACACTTGTTTTGTCCAGCGGGGTAGGAGTGTGTTACATCTTTGATATGTGAATAATTCACCTGATTATCCAACCACATAATTTGATAAGGTACTTGACCACTCAAATTCGAAATAACTTCAGAATGCTGAGGTGTTGTATGGGACATTTTGGGGACATGAATTTTTGGGAACCTTATAACATTATCAAAAGTCTGTTAGATTTGACAAGTATATCTAATGTGGCTATGAATATCAGACTGCAGAATAATTAAACTTAAAGATGGGCTAGTAACTGTGAGTCTATATTGTTTAAATTTTTTTAACCAACTGATAATATTGGGGTGTTGTACTGGACACAGAAAAGGTGTTGTACTGGACAAATTTGTCACCAGTTACATTTGAACAATCTCAATGGTATTGTAAAAACCTCACAACATTCAGGACTACATTTGATATAAAATTGTTTCAATTTGTTTGTAGGGCTAATCTGGTTTATACATGGGGACTGAATTCAGGATTTATGGGGAAATTATGAAAACTGTGTTGTACGGGACAAATCCAGGTGTTGTACGGGACATTATCACTTTTTAGGTCAAGGCGTGACGTGACGTCTCAGAGTTTTTTTTACTTGGGCATAAAATCCTAAAATGGTGGAATTGAAGCAATAACTATTAATGCATTCAAAATGTGAATTTCGAGCCTCAGTTAATAATGTGAGCCTTTGGAGAACACTTTCACAACTGTATTGCTTTAAAATATAACTGTAAACCTGTGCTGCTTGATGTTTCCCCAAATACTGTACCAAAATGATTTATTTTGCAAAATTGTGTTCCAAGGTCACAGTTTTCAAAATGTAACATTTGTGTGTAATTGTTTAGTACTAATTTTGGTGAACCGTGAAACCATCCTATATGAGAGACCGAGAAGGCTGATGTGTACCACAATCTGATTAATTATTAATTAACACACTTGTGTCGATCATTCTGTGTTTTTACTTTACTAGTAGTGACTAGAGATGACAGCAATGCTTACATGTACATACAGGAATTTGGATACCCATATGCTACTAGTGGTGATAAACTGTTCATCTTAAACTTGAAACATTAAAATTAAACATAGTGGATTCTGGAACAGCTATTGAATATAAAAAACACTGTTCAGAGAGGTCTGATGCAGTCACACTGTCACTGATATATTGTGGAATGTTCATTCACCCAATGTCATACATTGTAATTGATACATGGTTGCACCTCACCAACATGTCAATTAACCACTTGACTGCAAATTTTGTTATTTTAAAACTTAACTTAACCAACCATGTTATGTTTCTTATGCCACCGAACTCCTACAGGCATCATTTGCCCAATGCAAATCAGAATCTACCAATTCAGAGGCAAAAATATTTTGGTGTTGTATGGGACATGTCCCATACAACACCAAAAAGTGTCGTACAGGACAATTTTAAAATGGGAATATGAACAAGATAGTTACTTTAAAATGAAAATAACCCTAATAGTATTGATTATTGCCACATGTACCAACAAAATATAAGTTGGTCTTGATTAAAAAGATTTATATAATATAATACAACAATTTTTGTCAAAAAAAGTGTTGTACCGGACAAAGGGGGTGGGGTATGGTTGTGTTTTCTCAAAAGCTGTATAGAGGGGCAATATGTATTTTTTTAGCGCACAAGGTCACACCCAGAAATATTTGCCACTCTGTAACTTTTGCTCCAGAGATTTGCATAGAAATGCCTAGAGATTAAAAATTTGTCACTTAACCTCCACCTTAAGGCCGGGTGTCCAACATTGGGCAGAATGTATTCCGGTACGAAAATAAAAGTGTGATTAATGTTAGCGCCATCAGTTTGTTCCGACATCTCATATAAATAAAACTTTTGCCGTAACCGCACATTTAAGCAAAAATAATGTCATCAGAAGAAATAAAAACTTAGTCATCAGAAGGAATAAAAACAACACCAGAGTTGTCACATTCCCATAAACAAGAACACGGTGTTCATACGGACCATACTTAGGGCTTAAAATCTGACGAGAATCAGAATCATGAATCTTAGTTTGATGCTGAATTGAATTGAATTGCTTTATTTCACTCAATCATATAAATTGTATGAGATACAGAGTGATAAACGTATATACAGAGCTATGTACACAATGTTAGTATGGCGTTCGAGGTCCGTAAGTGTCATTCGTCGTGTTCTACGTCATCATCATCATCATCGTCATCTTCATCAACAACATCCTCATCATCATCATCATCTTCATCATTATCATCATCATCACCATCATCATTATCATCATCTTTGTCGTCGTCGCCTTCGTCGTAATCATCATCCTCATTGCCATCATCATCATCATTGTCGCCGACGTCGTCACCATCATCATCATCATCATCATCACCACTACCACCACCATCATCCTACGCGCCATCATCGTCACGAGTGTTTCAACATCAGCTCGTAAAAGCAAATGATTCGATGAAAAAGTTCAATATTTTATTGATTTTAAAGGGGAAGTCAAGTGGCCAATTTTGAATTGGGATTTCCATGAAAATCTCTGCAGCAAACGTTATATACCGGGTATGAAGCAGTTGTTTGAGAACTAAATCTGACATATCACTTACTGGGTATATGGAATGTAACCATTTGGTCAATTTTATACTTGCAATTAGTCCCATGCTGTTCAGAAGACACCTCCGAGAAATTATACGTGTAATAGTATACCAGGGACCAGTCTAGATAGTTCAAAGACTATACCGTAGCCCATGCGATAGTTCGCTTGCTGGGCAATGGTCAAAATTACTCTACATAACATGTCAATAGACAGTATGATCCTCTGTGAACTCAATGAATAACAATGAGTGCTATTTTCTCTCAGTGGTGTCTTCTGAACAGCAAGCAGGACTAATGACCTTGGCCTGCAATTTTAAAATAGTCCTGCTTGCTACTCAAAAGACACCACCTCTGGAAAATAGTTCAAGATTGCTATTCAACCCCAAGGCACTCTTTACACACCTCTGTGGTGTCTTAGAACTTAACAGCAAGTAGGACTATTGACCTCAACGCATAGTCAATAGTCCTACTTGCTGTTCAAAAAACACCACCTCGGAAAAATATTCTACCCTAAGGCAGGCAATATTTGTATATAAATAATGTCGTTTCTAGCTTGTTATATGTTAGAGGAAGTGGCAGTTGAAACCTCGAAAAATACCCTCTTAACAGCTCTATGTTGAGTTAAACTTATATTAAAACCACAATTAAGAATGCATTTTGGATATGGGGCAAAAAATTGCATACATATACATGTAGTAGAGGCTTAACTTTATTGTACTAAACTGACCTTTGTCTTAACGCCGTAATTTAGTATAACATTGTTCATTTTGTTTTCACTACTCCCACTGAAGCCCCAATGAGTCATAGTCAACGGTTAAAAACTCGCAGGCTGCTCCAGCGCCCTTCATGAGACGCCCACGGACCACAGTGCCATCGGTTGTACATTTGTTGTAATGTCTGCAATTGAATCCTCGTTGACAATCCCAACACCTCCACATTGACATTTGTGTTTACACCCTTGCCCCTCTTCTGCTATGGCACATTATATCAGACCATTATTGGTTATGCCTGTATGAGCTGAAAATCACATTGCGAGTTACATGTAGCAAGATAATCAATTGCCTATGCGCTCATGTTGTTGAAACTACCGAGCATTTAATCAAGTGCACTGATTTTGTTGTTGACAGTACCTGGCTAGTGAACAGGATATCTACATATACCCCACATTTTAACAACAAAAACAAAATTTTGTAAATTTTATGACAGTTATTGGTGATTTTGGATGAGCAAGTCATTAATGCTTAAAATCCGATATAGTAATCGTTGTTAAGGGGAACGTTCTTCGTTTAGAAAGAGCACAGCACCAACTGGTATTTAAAATCCATTGTACATCAGTACATTGTTTTCATGCATTATTGACTGTACGGTATAATAAAGGCAAATACCGATATATATTATTCTGTGTTTCAGATTTGATTTGTTATTAAAGACAGATCATGAACAGAAAATCCACAGGAAAAGATGAATTTCTTTCTATACAGAAGAGCTCATTGTTACTAGGCACTAACGGTGCTACCAGTACCTGTATCAGTACAGTTATATACAACAGAGAAGAGACATAATTCTAATGCAAAATGGCACACTATGACCTCATTGCATCTCCAAATATTCAGATAATTCGTCAACCTTCAATGGAAACCTACATGGTTAGAATCTACACTGGATCTCTGAGTCAGGAGTATGAATTTGTTTCCATAGAAGCTGAAAAGTCTTCAGCGGCTATTGATATATTGCATGTTGCTATTCGTAAACTTAAGCTTGGCAGTATCCATAAGTATGAGTTAGCGGAAGTATTTTCTTCTAGTGGACTGTTGTGCAAAGAGCGCAGATTAGATGCGATGGATAACCCTGTTCGAATTCAGCTGATGTGGCCTAAAGTCATCATTTCAGAAATGGATAAAAGCCAAGGCCTGCTCACTGGTTACCGTTACTACCTTCGTAAGAAGGAGAGCGATTCCAACAAATGTAACACATGGACGGCATACAAGAGTGAATCAAGTCCAGTTGATAATTTCTTGACATCCTTTCTCCGTCAGCCTCTTTGTAACAAAGAATATACTGATTTGTGTAATCTCCCTGATTTAAATGAGCAGACTCTCCTTGACAACATTAAATCCCGATTCATGAACAACAACATATATACCTATGTTGGATCAATACTTATAGCTGTGAATCCTTTCAAATTCTTCCCAATATATAACCCGATTTATGTGAAAATGTACCAGAACAACAAACAATTGCACGAGATGCCGCCTCACATTTTTGCAGTTGCTGATGCAGCATACCACTCCATGTTGAAGTCCAAAAACAATCAATGTATAGTGATATCAGGAGAATCTGGTTCTGGAAAAACAGAGAGTACAAATCTGTTACTTCATCATCTGACTGCACTCAGTCAGAAGGGATCACATGGCACAGGAGTGGAGCAGACAATTCTCGGGGCTGGGCCTGTACTGGAGGTATGTTAATCTTATTAAATTATAATTCACTGTTGCTGATTGGTTAGATGTCTTGTTGCCATTCATCGGAAAGCACTCAGTGAGAGCTTTCCGATGAATGGCAACAAGCCATATTTCCGACTAAATCCTGAAAAATTGCCCATAATTCAGCTGTGGCTAAGGAGTCGATTATTTAGGGCATTACTGTATCCTTTATGCTATTATGATTGCTCGCAGTGACACCACAGTTTAAAGGTTCTGCAGACTGCAGTAGTGTCTTGAATATGGTGGTGAAATTAAGAACTTCACAGCCTAATTAGTGGTAGTACTGAATATGCAGAACTCCAATTAGGAAAAATGTCTCACGGCAAATTTAATGATGTGGCATGTTAGATTCCAAATGTTGCCATGGCGTTTCCCACGCATTGCTTATTGCCATGGCCAATTTCGAGTACTGTACATGTATATGCTTATAAACGTCAGGTCTTCCTTTAAAGTGTTGTGGATAATATGCACATAAATCCGTGGTTCGTCTGTCCATCTGTCTATCCATATTCATATGCTATCCAACATGGCAGCTTGAGAATTTTTTATCGGAATGTGTTCATATTTCATGTGCAAGATTATGATGACACACCCTCACCTGCATAGTTTTTATGTGTACCGGTACCTACATTGTATATCATGTATGGTACACATAATGCCGACATCCAGATTAACCATTCGTCGGGGCATATGTCCGTCTGTAGACACTTTCTATCCGACGCGACAACTCAAGTATTTTTTATCAAATCGTGTTCATATTTTATGTGCATGTTTTGATGACACACCCCTCACCTCATTATTAAACAGCTCTCTTAATTCACATTGTTTGGCTTTGGCAATATGCTACGGCAACCCTTTGTCTTGGCCCAGTTTGCTTCAGCAAATGGCTTCGGCATTTATGATTGCTGTAGCCAATTACCGGTATGAGCGCTGATTAAATATGAGGAAAATCCTGCATTTCAATCAAACATAGCTTGCTAGTGTTGTATGAACTAGGAAACATGTGATGTGGGGATATCAAGTAACTGATGGCTTAGAAACAGGCTGAAATCATGACTTAAAAATATGCAGCATTATGCATGACGCACATTCCTTATAGCATCATGTTTGTGTCTCTCTGTGAGGATACATTTTAAAAGTAAACAGCAGGGTACCGGTAGTTGAAATCGCCGAACAAATCAAAACTAATAATTATGGCATAGATAAATTACACCCATAGTAGTCGAGAGTACCATATTTTCACCAAACATGGTACTGTTGTTTCAACCACTTGCCGGAGGGCTTGTGGTGAAAATTTTCTACTCTCGGCTACTATGGGTGTATTCTATATTTATACTATGACTTATTCATAACCAACCTTTAGCGGCTAACATTTAGACTTGGTCATATAAATCATAACTTATGAGTAACAAGTGAAAACAGTGTGTTATTTTACAATTTAATTGCGACATAACCAGGAAAAATTGACCATTCATGTGACTTTTAGAGATGTCCACTTTGATATCTTTCAGAATAAAGAAATGAGAATTATTTTCCTGAAAAATGATTCACTGGTGGTCAGTGTGGGCTAAGGGAATGGGGCCCTAAATTGGACCTGCTGCGCCATATATGGGCCTATAGCATAAACCATGCACTGCTGTGACCAATTTGTTAAGACACTTCGTTTGCTGGTCATAATACAAAAGAATACACCTTTTTATGGGGACGTGTGGACATGCAGCCTTTTATAGTTTACTCTCGGGATCCAAATAAGCGTACCCGTACTCTTAACTATTTTCAAGGAGAAATCCCCCCTGTACGCTGCTTATTTGGGACCCTACTAGTACGTTTATTAATTTCTGGGGGTATAAAATTTACACCATGTTGTCAATATCACGACCATGGATCACAGGACTTATTCTACAATTAAAATGTTTTTTTTTAACCCCAAAATCAGTTCCATAATCACAATTTATACTGAAAAACGATGTGCCTCGAAAATAGGCAACGCGAAACCCACAAAAAAGCTGAGTGTTTTCTGCATACAAATAATTTCATGAGAAGCATTAAAGTATATTCCTTTAATATTGAGATATTTAAAGAACACAGTTTCATACTTTTTCTGTTTTAATGCATTATTTGGTGAGAGAAATGTAAAATTGATCGTAAAACTTCGAAAAAAAAATCTATAGATGATCAAATTAGGCTCAATGTAAAATTGTAAACTGAGTATGATTCTGCCGACAAGAACACTACTAGTACTAGTACACAAGTTTAAACCTAAATATATTAATCAATTGAATTATACAGTGACTGAATTACTAGAGTTAACTGTCACTCTTTGATTGATTGATTGATTTTATTGACAATGATAATAACACATACCGTATATAAATACAATAGATTGCTGATATAATACTTAAAAGGAGCAAACACTTTAGAATTGTACATAGTTTGTTCAGCCTCAGATATCCTTTTATTTGTGATGTTAAAAATGGGTTGTTTTGTGCAACACAACTGAAAATTATACTAGTAATGGGGGAAGTTTGAAGAAAAATAAAATCTGAGAAACTGTGAGCACATTGTTGACACGGTGACACCAGAACATCAACTCTTGAATATTTCAACCAAATGAGATAATTTTTGAGACGTAATTGTGTCCAGATGCCTCATAGCTTGAATAGAAATTTTGAAAAACAATATATTTGTAATGATTTAGGATGAAAATTTCTTGTCACCAATTTTCACTCCTTCCAATCAACCTTAATTATATTACTTGTACATGTAGTAGATAATTTTTTTTACATTATACCCCTGTACTATTATTGCGCCCCGTACTTTTATTTAATTTCAAAGCAATTCTCCCCCCCCCCCCCCCCCTGTACTATTATTCCGCCCCCTACTATTATTTGGATCCCGAGAGTATAGAGCATCCTGTGTGTGGTAAACATGTGAGAATGATGGCACATGTTTATAGTCTAAGAAGTGGGACATGTTCAAGTATGGAGAAAATAATAGGACAACGGTACTCACCACCTGAATTAGAAGTTACGGTACCGGGTATCTAAAAGTGGGAGGAGTACTCAATAATGAATCGACATAGCCTGAATTTAGGTCTTCACTTACATGTACTGGTGCACTGTATGTGATGAAATGACCATACATGTAAATTTTTAGCTTTTGAAAATGACATTAAACCCCAATTAACTAACTACATGTAACTACCTGTACCAGTAACTAGGGGTGGGAGGTACGCCCAGTGTCGCGATATGATACGTATCGCGATATGCGGGTCCCGATACAATACGTATCTAGATACGATACCCCAGTATTTCTGGATGCAGCTCTTATTGAATTCATGAATTGGTTGAAAAAAAACATATATTCAATCATAGTCATTATTTAATAGTTCATTAATTTGATTAATCCTTCAATACCAGCTACTTCAGTTCATTGGAATGTTTTATTTAAGACCAAGGTCGTATGGGATTACACGACTTTCATGTACAAAAACATAGGTACCACGTTTGTTGTTTAATTCATTTAAATACAGTCCAGGGGGAGTAATCCAAAAATACCTCGTCGGAAGTTCGGAACGCTGTCTGTATTGACACGGTTTACTACGAGTCTTGCGATGAGACACGTTTATGTTAATTGGGTATCGGTGACTGTTAACGGGAATGATTTAATTCTCTAATATGCAGTTCAAGTCCGATGAACGACAAATGATTAGCACTACGTATATTTTGAGCCTTTTGGCGACATCATTTCTATGAACGAACTCTTCTGTGTGCCAACACAAAAACAACAACGCCCACGCGCATGACCGACAAACAGGTGGCTGACCTATTTAATCGGCGCTTTGAAGTAGAACGACTTGATCATGCTTCTTTGCGTGCCGTTGTATTTAATTCTTATTCTCAGGCGTGAATATAGGAATTTTAAAGAACGAATAATGGATAATAGATAAACAAAATTGTGTATCGCGATTTTTTGGCTATTGAACCGGTGCGTGTATCGTATAACTCTGATTTGCGATACACCGGTGTACCGGTGATATCTCACACCCCTACCAGTAACTGTACTGTATTTTGCATCTATAAACCAATTGTGAGTTTACCTACTGGAAAATAGCCAGATGTCTTTCCCCCAGGCTTTGCCTTCTGTGCTTCCAAGACCTTATCTTCAAATTGCTATACATGTATACAGCAACGTTCTATTTAATTTCAAATATTTATTAATTCTAACAAACCACATATCAGATGAGAAGATGCTTACATTGTTGAGTAATAGCTGGCTTGAAGCTGAAAAAGGTTCATTTTGATCAAAAATAGTGAAAATAAGGTGTTGGAACTGTGAATTCAGTGATAGCATATTACTAGTTTGTAACCACATATTAACAAACTCAAATACAACACTAATTTTTTAATAAAATAAACTATGTTAGCTAAAGCCAAGGAATGGGAGAGGGGCGGATTTAAGTTGTTATAACTTGTGCCCCGATCCCTCTTGTAATATTATATTACAATAAAATATGTTTAAACAAACAAAAAAGCCACGGAAAATGGCTCAGCATACTTTATGGAGTAAAGTACCCCCTTCCACTCCCAGGTTGCTGGAAATTATGACTTATTATGTACTGATAGGGAAATGAACAAATATATGAATACAAATATAAAAGGGTTGCCCAAAGCTATTTTGAAAATTTTTCTAACCTTCATTTAAAATCTTCAAATCTTTTTGAAGAATCAGTAGGGAGTACCGGTAGCCTTCGTCACAAGTTACCTGCATGTACCATGTATATAGAACTGCTACTAAACCACTGTTCAAAACTAATGCAGTTTTCACCATTAGGCCAAAACGAAGAATACCTGTGTTTAGGGTAACCCGCCCGCCCCTACTCAAAACCTGCCGCCAAATTCCATTTTATCGTTTTTCAAAAATTTCCTCCGACTTCATTTTATTTTTTTGTAATTAGGAATTCGCGACTACGGAATTATCTTAAACAAGTAAACCATTTCCTTGCAAATATCGTCAATTCACGAAAAACGGAAGTGCTGCCATTGTTGTTGTGGTATATTCGTATTCCCTCGTCATTGTTCGGCAAACCTCGCCGATTTCTCGAAAGCGGAAACCAGAAAACACGCGATATGTATTAACTAGAAAATCGAAAGTAACCGGATATTTTGTCGATTGAATATGGCGGAAACACTTCCGTGTGCGGATAGATCCTGCGTTTTAGCTATTAAACTTCACAAATGCGTTCATATGAATCAGAATAGAAACATCATGGCGCCTGTCAACTATAGCACAGACATGTTGTCATGCGTGAACCGGTACCACACGGATTCTGAACTGACAGAAAAGGACATAGTAATAAAATGTCAGATTAAAAATAATTCTGTACGTCACGTTCGCGTTGCCGCATGTATGTGCCATTTCCAATGGAGGAACTCTCGTTAAATTCACCTTCTGAGTTTAATATTTCGCAAAATTTCTTAGTATTCGAGTCGGTGGATAAACAAAATATCATAAGTGTCTTGTGTGGGAAATTGAACAGTAATATGTCCACTCGTAGGATTTGGCCTGTAATATCCGAGCTTCAGCGTAAACATAAACTGTTTAATTTCCAACACTAGACACTTATCTATTATATATTTTGAAAGATCTGTGTGTGTATCTGTCTGTGTGTGTGTGTGTAATCGATGGACTCGAAAATGGCCCAGCCGATTTCGATGAAACTTGGTATGTGGGGGTATTTTCGGGTCAGGAGTAACATAGGCCTATTGATTTTCAGATCCGATGTCAACTTTTCACGTGCCGAGGTCAAATCTGTTTTTACGCCGTTTTGCGCTAATATATTTCAGTTCGATGCTCACAAATCGATTCGATATAGAGCGAATAATAAATTGCCAGTCATATAATTTGCACGGTTAGAATCTGTGGCGCTTCATCTTTCCAATGATGTATCACACGCCTGTGTACTTTTAAAGTTTCTACCTTAATTATCGGGAAGAACGCAGGACCATGCTTCGCTCATCGAAAATCATTGCGTAAATATATTACGCCATCAACATATCGTGACGTGATCGCGTTAACTCTTAACCGGCCGATGTCGCGTTAACTCATCACCGGCCGAGGTATCCGCAAATGACATTGGGCTATATATCTCGGAAACGGGTGGAGCTATCGACTTGAAATTTGGTATGTGAATGTATCTTGCCCCGGATACGAATTTTATCGGGTCGCCGAGCCCGTGCGACGCCAGCTTCGCGCATGCACAGACCAGATCTCGGAAACGGGTGGAGCAATCGACTTGAAATTTGGTTTTTGAATAGCCCGGACGAAGTCGGGTCACCTTCTAGTCTATTATATATTTTGGAAGATCTGTGTGTGTGTGTGTGATCGCGATGAACTCGAAAACTGCCGGACGGATTGAGCCCAAACTTCCTATCTAAGGGCAAAATACCAGATGAAGTGGCATCGCATCGCTTCTGAGAACGTCGGAGCACCCATTCTCCACCCCAGTCACAAAAATTACCGCCATTGGCACGGTGGGGTTAATCGCGTTGATAGTTAAAGAGCGTTCGTATCCGCAGTGTCGTCGATAAAGAGTGTATGTGTGTAATGTGATTATTACATCTGGGCGTGTGCGTGTAAGACTGTATCCAGACATGAGCGTGTTGTGTGACGTACTTAGGGCTCTCCGCCCGAGGTGATCTTCACCTTGAAACGGGTACCCACAAACGTACCTCTTTTAGGGACGGGTACCATCACGGGACGGCTACCATCATGTCTCTTGATTAAAAAGGCAGAATTAACTCAAATTAAATTAAACAATTAACGGATTTTGACGAAATTTGATACCTACGGATACTTTTATCGGGGGAGTGTTTTCGACGGGTCAAATTGTGACCCCGAACTGACCTTGACCTTCAAAATGGTCAATTCAAGGTCAAAGCCCGGACGAAGTCGGTCACCTTCTAGTTCTGTATATAATATCATGCTGTATACATGTCATTGAACTTCTGTAACACCATTAAACTGATTAAAGCTACCATGACATTGATTAGTGTGACAATGACTTGCCCAAGCTTTATACGAGTGACACTGGCAGACGATTAGAAGGCACGAATACTTAAATACTATCCCCCGTGAAAAATAAAATGAAAAAATAAAATAAAATGAAGTACCGCCCGCCCGCCCCTGTTTTTAGCTCACCTGAGACGAAGTCTCCGGTGGAGCTATAGTCATCACTCCTCGTCCGTCGTCCGTCCGTCCGTCCGTCTGACCGTCCGTCCGTCCGTCCGTCAACAATCATCTTCTTCTCCAGTATCATAAGGCCAAATGAGTTCATATTTGGTGTGGATGTTCCCTGCTTGACTCAGACTCAGATTTGTTAAAATAAGGTCACTGAGTCAAATAGTTGCGAAGCTAGGGCCATAACTCTTTCCCGCCATAGTAATTCTTAAAACAACTTCTTTTCAAGAACAAACAGGCCTATTTAGCTTATATTTGGTATGGAAGGTCCTTGAGTGACTGGGGGTCAGATTTGTTCAAATGGGGTCACTGGGTCAAATAGGGGCAGAATCAGGGACATAACTCTATTCTCCCTAGTAATTATTAGAATGACTTCTTCTCCAGAATCATCAGGCCGATTTAGCTAATATTTTGTATGGTGGGTCCTTGTGTGACTGGGGTTCAGATTTGTTCAAATGGGGTCAGTGTGTCAAATAGGGGCCGTGTCAGGAACATAACTTTAAAAAAAAATAAAATTTATTTTGTTTAAAAATATTGTTAAATTTAAATCCTTGCTCAATTCAAAAAACAAATCACAATTCAAAATGAACCAATACAAAAATATTTTTTTCATTTTAACCCCTGATTTTTTGTATTTTTTTAGACACAAAACACCCCATTCCACCCCTTTCCCTCCTCACCCCTCTACACCCCTGTCCCCACTACCACCCCCCCCCAATCTGCGCCGCCCTGCACCCACTGCAGTCAAGAAAAAATTAATTAGAAAAACTGACACCTTGTAACATCCATAAAGTATGGTATTAGCCCCAGACAGAAAGAGTTAATAACAGTCATCAATTCAGATGTTATCTAGCTGGCTGACAGCTAGGTGTAAACAGTCATGCTCTGTGTGTATCATTAACATATCATATCAAAACAAAATGCTGTATGTCTGACATTTGCAGAATGAGGTCCCCAGAGGGTGAATTTAGTGATGCTACTCTGCACAGTAGGCTAGCATCACCAAATACACCCTCCAGGGACCTCATTCTGCTTAGGCCTCATCTTCAGGGAAGTATACAGGTATTAAATTGACATTTCTACTTACTTTTTCCCTTCTGTTCAGTTTCTATATTCCCTAATTTGCTGTCAGAAGATAAAATTGATAATTGAAGTGCCCAATGGGTGCACATCACCAATTAACTGGACAACTTCAATCTGTTCCTATGTCTCCCATGGCAGTTGAGGGCTAAGCATAATGAGGTCCACAGAGGGTGAATTTGGTGATGCTAGCCCACCTTACAGGATTGTAGCACTAAATTCACCCTTTAGTGACCTCATTCTGCAAAAGTCAGACACTATATTCAGGCTTGGCTGTTCCACTATTATATTCTTAACCACCACCTATCCAGTTGTACTCATTATACCCTGATTTGCAAAGAAAACTGGGGGGGGGGGGGTATATTGGATTGAATTTGTCTGTCAGTATGTCCTCCCGTCCATCCCTCTGTTGGGATGTTTCCATCCGTCCATCAATTTTGTTCTTCTCCACATACATATTAAAGACCGAAATGGTTTATATATTTTGACTCGCATTCAGATTTGTTCAAATGAGTTCATCAGGTCATATAGGTGAGAAGCCAGGGCCATAACTCTTTCCCTCCATAGTAATTCTTCAGAAACCATCAGGCCTATTTAGCTTTTGGTATGGAGGGTCCTTTGGTGAGTGGGGTTCAGATTTGTACACGTGAGGTCATTTTTAGGAAACTTTTGAGGAAAATCAGTTTTCTTCAACTCTTAAAATCTACCGTTTGAAATTTCTAGATGAATAGATCTCATAAATGGGGATTCACATTTGTTCAAATAAGGGCAGAGATAAGAGATTTAACTCTCAACCACCCACCCTACCTGTATGTATGCTGTTTGATACTGGTATAATAATATATAGATTCCTATTGATTTCTAAGCTGCCTGGGTGGAGGCAATGAGGCTGTAGATTTGATTTTTCAACCAGTAACAGTCCACATTTTCCTACTTCGGGTTAAACTGTTCGACCGAAATCGCCACAAATGTTAACAGGTCTATTTTGCTGATATTTAGTATGAAGGGTTCTTTGGTGTCTGGTATTGAAATTTATTCAGATGTGGTCACCAGGTTAAATAGGGTGGGACCAGGGACATAACTGTATGTCTCTATAGTCATTCTTAAATTGTCTTCTCAAGAGAGGTTGGACTATTTAGCTTACATATAGTATGGATGATCCTTTAGTGACTGATATTCAGATTTGTTAACATCAGGTCAACCTGTTAAGAAATGACGGGGGCTATGGGGAGTTAACAATTTTGTGTTTAAAAAATCATTGAAATACCAAATTCATTAAAACATCTTCCTTGGAACTACCTAACTGATTAATCTGACATACATGTATGGTGTTTTGGGTCCATGGATAAATGGGCTTCAAACATGTCTAAATGGTTTTATAAAAAGGTGCTTGTGAGATTGGAAATTTCCAAAAATTGAGAAAGTTTGAGATGTCGGTTGTGAAATTCCAACCCAAGACTTGGGAGTCTGGAGCCCGGTCGGGAGGGGACTTGTTGAGCTGGAGGAGGGGGGTGATCAGTAGTGAACAGTGGGCAATTTCATGGTGGATATTCACCTTGAAATTACCCACTGTACACTACTGAAGCCTCTCTAGCCACATATCGTGTTTAGATCTACTTTTTTCAAAGTGCTTATGAAAAGTTCTGACTATTGTGGTCTCCAGAGTCCCAGTCTCATCAGTCTTTGCAGTCTGGTGAGCGACCCCACAGTCTTTGACTGTCTTGTTTTCCTTCATGTTACCCTAAACTCAGGTATTCTTCCTTTTGGCCTTATAATTGTGTTCCTCCTGCAAGCTTTCACACAAGCATGCAAGACGGAGTTCAAATGGATTAGCCTACTAACAGTTCAGTCCTAAATCAAGGTTTAGTTCAGTAAATGGTGATGACACATAAACATTGGCGGTTAGTCAAAGTGGTTGCTCTACACTCTTTGTTGTTTATATCCTTGTAACGTAATATTGTACATGAATGGAATGTTGGCAAGATGTTCACCCATAGAGTACAAACACTGCCTTGTATTTAACAAGATTCTTATCTAATAGATTATATTTACAAGCTAAGAAGGTTGTAATTCTGTATGAAGAACACTTAGAAGTTTTTTTTTGCATTCTATGAGTAAGAGTGAACTAGGTTTATAAATTAGTAACAGTTGTTGTTCTACTAGTATGCTGAAAGAATATGTGTGTCTCCCAGGAGGGAGTTAGTTCCATGTGCATCTCCCCCAACCCCACTTAAATTTTCTTTTCATTTAACCCTTTCTATACTGAATGGATTCTCCCTTTCAGTTATAAAGGTATACATTGGAATGGTGTATTATTCATTTGGAGGGTTGTTCAGGATAAATTAGCAGATGACAGTTAGACAAACAGATAATACATGTGTACACAATATATACACGTGCTGAAGGATTCATATATTCATTAATGCAGAAATTCAACAAATGATCTATGTTGAACTTACTTATTTGAGAAATACTCATCATTGAGTATTTAGTAAAGAAATGCTTAAACATGCATGCAGTGGCCAGTTATGGTATCAAAGTTATTGGGGGGCGGGGGGGGGGGGGTATACATGTATATACCGGTAGGAATAAGCTTGTCCGTCCGTCAATTCAGTAAATGTTTTTAAAACTTGGCACAATGGCCTATATGTTTAGTACCATGGAAGCTGTCCACCTGCAATAATGCGTTCCATACAACTTTTTTTAAATGGAGTTACATGTATCCCCTTATTTTTCGCAACATGCATAATTTTGTCTGAACTTGTATTCCTACATTTTCCGGTCCAATTTAAAAAAACTTGCCACAGATATTACCAATACTCTCAGGTGCCTAAAATTTGTGATGTCCTAATAATAGTGATGGCTGTGGATTTAGGCTGAAATTAATATTAGTGATGGCAATTTCACTCTATGTCTCAATGCCAAATAATATTGATCGATGGGAATTTTCTCCAAAATGAATATTCGTGCTGGCACTATTATTAGGCACCCGATAGTATGCGAAGCTCTGCAACTGCAATCATGAACTCAATCCAACTTTTTTTAGTGGAGTTATCCTCATTTTTAGCTTAACTTACTTTGTAAGTTTGAGCTATTGCCATGGGTTGGCGTCCGTCGTCCATGTGTGCATGTGTCTGTTTGTCCGTCAACAATTTCCTTTGGCGCGGGCTACAGGTCGTATCTTTGGTCTGATCTTTATGAAGTTTGTCATGAATGTTGGAGTCATTTTGGGGTCATTCGGCCAAAAAACATGGCCACTGGTGGCCATCTTGGATTTCAAAATTAAATCCATTGGTGCGGGCTACAGGCCGTACTGTTTGTGTGATCATCATAAAATTTGTCAAGAATGTTGACATTTACATGTAGATGGGAACGAGTCATTTTTGGATCATTCGGCCAAAAAACATGGTCGCTGGTGGCCATCTTGGATTTTACTCTTTGCATCACTAAATCCTTTGACACATCCTGCAGACCACATCTCTGATCTGATCATCACCAAACTTCATATGGATCATCAGGGCGACCTCTAGATAGGAACGAGTCATTTTGGGGTCATTTGGCCAAAAAACATGGCCGCCGTCAGCCATCTTCGATTTTACTCTTTGCATCACTAAATACTTTCGCACAGTCTACAGGTCGTATCTTTGGTTGGATCTTTATGAAATTTGTCACGAATGTTGACATTGACATGTACCGCTATTCTCAAAGTAATTGACCAGAAAAACGGGGTGATACCCCGGTCATGACCACGGTGATACCGGTAATAAACGGTAGCTGTATCGAGGCGGTCATGGCAGTGGAATTACGGTATTGGGCGATGATACCGCGGTCTTTTAGCGGGCACCGCATTAATTTTTTTGAATACCGCAGTGATTTTCATGGAACACTTTGAGGGGAGGTATTTACTCCCACATACGTTAACAAGCGGTATCAGTACCGCGGTATTGGAGGATACCGCGGTATAGTACCGCAGTATTAACGGGGTGACACCACGTTGCTGGTGGTCAATTACTTTAAGTATAGCGGTAGATGGGAACGAGTCATTTTGGGGTCATTCAGACAAAAAACATGGCCGCTGGTGGCCATTTTGGATTTCAAATTTGAATCCATTGGCGTGGGCTACAGGCCGTACTGTTTGTCTGATCATCATAAAATATGTAATGATGTTGACATTTACATGTAGATGGGAACGAGTCATTTTAGGATCATTCGGCCAAAAAACATGGCCGCTGGTGGCCATCTTGGATTTTACTCTTTGCATCACTAAATCCTTTGACACATCCTACAGACCACATCTCTGATCCGATTAATATGGATCATTGGGGTGACCTCTAGATGGGAACGAGTCATTTTGGGGTCATTTGGCCAAAAAACATGGCCGCCGTCAGCCATCTTGGATTTTACTCTTTGCGTCACTAAATACTTTCACACACCCTAGAGACCACAACCCTGATCCGATCATACCAAACTTCATATTCATCATTGGGGTGGCCCCTAGTTGGGTACGAATCATTTTGGGGTAATTCGGCCAAAAACATGGCCGCTGGTGGCCATCTTGGATTTCAAAATTTAATCCATTGGCTCGGGCTACAGGCCGTACTGTTTGTCTGATCATCATAAAATTTGTCATGAATGTTGACATTTACATGTAGATGGGAACGAGTCATTTTAGGATCATTCAGCCAAAAAACATGGCCGCTGGTGACCACCTTGGATTTTACTCTTTGCATCACTAAATCGTTTGACACATCCTACAGGCCACATCTCTGATCTGATCATCACCAAACTTCATATGGATCATCGGGGCGACCTCTAGATAGGAACGAGTCATTTTGGGGTCATTTGGCCAAAAAACATGGCCGCTGTCAGCCATATTGGATTTTACTCTTTGCATCACAAAATACTTTGACACACCCTACATACCATATCCCTGATCTGATCATCACCAAACTTCATGTGGATCATCGGGGTGACCTCTTGGTGGGAACGAGTCATTTTGGGGTCATTCGGCAAAAATATATGGCCACTAATGGCCATTTTGGATTTTAATCTTTGTATGACTAAATATTTCTACAAAATCCATTAGCATGGGTTATAGACCGATCTGTTTGTTTGATCTTCATGAAATTTGTCATGGATGTTGACATTGACATGTAGGGAACGAGTCATTTTGGGGTCATTCGGCAAGAAAACATGGCCATTTTAGAATTTACTCTTTGCATCACTAAATCCTTTGGCACACCCTACAGACCACATCCCTGATCCGATCATTATGAAACTTGTCATGAATGTTTATATTGACATGTACATCTCGTCTTACTTAGACATTTCAATTAGCACCTTTCCTAATTCCTCCATTTACTGTCAACCATTAAATTATTCCCTACCTAAGTTGAGCTACAGTGTCATTGACACTTTCATTTTACTTAAATTTTGTTCACAACATACCGGTGCATAAATTTGTCAGAGCTTGTATTCCTGGTGTTTTTGTTTATTTTTTTTAAAACTCACTGTAGCCCAAATTGCAGTGATTGCACTGTGGGGTTATTGCTCGTTCCATTGGGACAGTCTCACCTTATCTGTCCGTAGACACTTTACACATAATGCGATAACTGAAACATTTTCTATCTGATCGGAACCAAATTTGCTATGTGAGTTTCTCCACCGAAATTACAGTTCGAGTTTGAATATGGGTTTGATCAGATTATTTTTAATGGAGTTATGGCCCTTTGACATAGAATTCATGCATGCTTCGATAAATCAACCAGTTTTCATCTGATAGGAACCAAATTTGGTATGTGAGTTTCTCAACTCAAAATACAGATCGAGTTTGAATATGGGTTAGATCCTGTTTTTTAATACCAGAGTTATGGCCCCTTTTTATCTAAGAATTGAACAGATTTGAGATTTTTATGCTTACAATACATATGTATAACCATAGCAGCTTACAATTAATTACCAGTGATATCAGTTAACTCTAAGAGAGAGACATGTTAAACCTGTATTATTGGAATTAGAGTTATTTTTAGCCATCATATGTTCAGCACAGCAGTGAAAGGTGTAACCCATTCATGAATCTATGGATTCTCCCATTCAGTTCTAAAAGTATAAATTGGAATAGTCTACTGTTCATTTGTAGGGATGTTCTCAGAATTTGAGCAGACAGAGAGAACCGCATTTAGTAGCACTATTTTTATAAAGTTACACAGTCCTATAATGATATCTGATGCTCACTGCTGCACATATAAAATGACTTTAATAGCCATCTGTTGTTTATTGCATTTCCAGAGTGTATGGACAGTGTTGGCCCAGGGTTTATTAACTCCCACATAACTCTCTGGTTTAGCCTATCAATGCAGTATTCAAGTGACATACCTGGTACAGTCTGTTATGTTTGGTGAATATAACTTATTATGGAGGAATTGTGTTGAGGTAACAACGAGCATTGACAAACAAGAGGAATATATTCTAGCCAATAATAATCTGGTCTCAACCAACAGGGTACATTACAACGCGTAGTATAAGTCCAAAGTCTATCATATCCCTTCCGAGATTAAGTCCATCAATCTATCACCTCCCTTCCGAAATTAAGTTCATAATCTCCTCTCTCGTATCCACTGTTGTCGAAGTAACGTTTATCACCCTGAGAGTCATATCTCTTCAATTAACAATTTCGGAGGATTCGGAGCTTGTTGGCTTCGTCTTGGGGCTATGTTTTCAGACGCGGGAGTACCGTTTTGATTAACAGGCGGGTCTGCTATGATCTGTGTATTTGCTGGTGGCTTACCGCTGTTCTCTACAATCGGATATCTTTTCCGTAAGAATCGCCGGTTTCTTCTCCAAACCTGTCCGGACTGTAACTTAACAAGATAGTCACGATTAGGGCCTATTTCGGTTACAGTCCCATAAATATCCCACCATTTAGTATTATGGCTCTGAATTGCGACTTTCGCGCCAACAGTTAGTGGTGGTATGGCATGAGCAGATGCGTTGTATCTACGTTCAATCTTCTCGTTTTCCATATGATCTTTCTTGTCTGCGGCTTTGATGGATTTTTGCCATTCTGGGGCAAATGCATGCTTGTGGATTGGTAGTGTGTCCCTAGAGGGGTGGCCGAACACAATTTGAGCTGGAGAACATCCATTAGAGCGAGGTGTGTTGCGCCACTGTAACAATCCTTTCAACCATTTGTCCATGTCCACAGACCTTTTTCGTTCGCAATAGCTCGCTTTGAGTAGCGACTTCATAGCTTTCATACTTGCCTCAGCATAGGAGTTAGACTGTGGGTAGTGCGGAGAATACGTGATCTGTTTAACTCCCCAGTCTACTAGAAACATTTGGAACAATCATGATGTGTATTGTGGGCCATTGTCTGTGTATAATATGGTTGGAACAGCTGTATCTACAAATGTCTTCCTGAATGATTCGATGAGAGCACTGGAAGTGGTGTCTTTACCAAGACCAAACACGGATGGCCAACCAAACTTCACATCAGTAATAATCAGATACATGCAACCATTACATGTAAACAAATTGGAGCACATGTGCTCAAACACACGCGTAGGGTCGGTGTGGCGTTGGAGTGGTTCCTTGCAATGAGACGGGAGATTTTTAGCACAAGACGAACACGATCGAACTATTCTCTCAATATCGCTGTCGATCCTTGGCCAGTAAACGACAAGACGAGCTCTCCGTTTTGTGCGTTCAATTCCCTGGTGACTATCATGAAGTTTCTCGAGTATAGACTTTCTCATAGCATTTGGAATCACTAGACAACAACCACATACAACAAATCCATTATCGATTGACAGGCGGTCGCGCATGTACCAATATGAACGTACAAGAATTGGTAAGTCATTCTTATTATTCGGAAACCCATTTTGCACGACATGGTACAGCTGCTGATATTCATCATCGTTTACGGACGCGTCCTTTACTGCTTCAAGATGAAGATCTGCCATTTCACCACGTTGATTTATCGCTGATAACCGCAATGCTTGTAAACTATACTCGACTTCCTGTTCCAGAACTTGATCGTCATCAGTAGGTTCTGTTGTCGGATATCGAGACATCGCATCAGCAGCGCATAGTTTGGTCCCCGGGTCCATAGAGTAGTGAACCGGTACCGCATTAATTTCATCCTTAATCTTTGTAGTCGGGGATTGTCTATGTCCGATAAATGATAACTGTTCATGATTTGCAATAAAGGTCGATGATCAGTAACAATATCAAAATTCGAGAGGCCTTCAAGAAAAATTTGGCACTTTTGGACAGCCCAAACGGCACCAAGCATCTCAAGCTCGATCATTGCGTATCGGGATTCCGCGTCTGACAGGAAACGCGATCCTGCCTAAATCAGATGCCAATTTCCAGTTTCGGAATCCTTTTGGAACAGAACGAATCCTAGTCCATTTAAACGACTCGCGTCAACATGTAGCGATGCTGGCCGTTTTGGATCAAAATAGGATAAAACCGGTGCTGTTGAAAGCATAATGCGAGAATCCTTAAAAGCCTGGTCGTGTATAGAATTCCAAACAAAATCATTGTGTGACTTTAACAACGGCCTTAACTTGTCAAGATGTGTGGCGATTTTATCTGTGAAACCAACGAGTTGGTTGGCTAGTCCGAAGAACGATCGCAAGTCTGTAATGTTCTTAGGTATAGGGAAATTGCAGATAGATTCTGTGACAGCTGGATTGATTGTGTAACCTGATCCACTTAATCGATATCCACAGAAATCGATTTCCTGTTCAGCAACGTGAAACTTGTCTGCATTCAGAGATATCCCACGGTCTCTACATCTTGCAAGTATTTGGCGAACGTGTGTGACATGATCGGCCAGAGTGTCGTCGTACGCGATCAAATCATCGACGACTTTCCTGTATCGAGGTAACCCAGCAAGTGCATTATCCATACGTCTGTTATAATGTTCTGAGATAGAGCATATTCCGAAAGGTGCACGCAAGAACATAAATCTACCAAAAGGCGTGATAAACATGGTCAAATGCTGTGATTTTGATGCCAGTGGACATTGCCAATATCCACTCAAACAGTCAAGAGATGCAAAAAATCGAGCATTAGAGGCGGCCATGTCTGCCACGGCTTCCTGTGGGCATGGTGAATTACATGTATACCTCTCACGTTTTACATATTTGTTCAGTTTAGTAAAATCAACGCAAACTCGGATATCATCAGACGATTTTTTTGGTGCGACCACTATTGGCGCACACCATTCAGTCGGCTCGGTGACCGGGATGATGATCTTATCACGTACCATGTCTTCAAGCTTGTTCTGAAGCTTTTCGCGATATGCGTATGGCACTGTCCTTGGAGCGCTAATACAAACTGGCGATGCATTGTCCTCGATTTCTATCTTAAATTCTTCATCTGGCATTGTTCTGATCACTCCATCGAATACGCTCGGAAACTCCTTGATCAACTGATCACGAATGTTGGTTACCTGTGACCCATTTAAGACATTCTTTGTGGTCACACGCAAATGGTCTGTGGGCCAAATATCAGATGGTCCAGCTTGAAGTTTGTTAAAATGTGTATTTTCGTGAATATCAGTGATTCCTTGTCGATTCACAGATGAGGAATGTTGTTCAGGATCATTTGCGATGAAAAATGGTGTATTATCGCTATTCGGTATACGATTTCCATAGCTCGCATCTGAATGATCGATCAGTGCTTTTTTGCACCTCACATCTAAACGATCGGTCCCTGGTTTTTCACACCTCATGTCCAAATGTTCTTTCGTTGCTTTTTCGCACCTCACATGCGAATGGTCGGGCACTGATTTTCACACCTCACATCCAAATGGTTGGGTATTTTAGACATGGGTTTCATGCTTTTTGAAGATGTCGAACATGCCTCTGTGTTAACACATTGGGCAGGATAGTCCCTCGGTAATATGCCAAGTGTACAAGACTTAAACCATGACATGTAGAGGCCTTTGGTTACATTTAACACGTGTATCTAGTCTCTGTGCATTCAGATGAACCACACTTAAGCACTGCATCAAATTCGCCTAATTGTTCGATTTCATGTTCGTCAGCTGCTTTCAGTGATATTGTAGGTGGTCGAAGATTTGCGATATCGATGTTTAGTTTATTTAAAACATCTAGTCCACATGCACTACCTTCAGCTCCAGAATCAGGTACTGTTTTTATTATTGACCCATTGGCAATATCACCACCAACTTCAATGTCAATGGTTGGGGACCGCCTATATATCCAAATCAGATGGCTGAAAACTGTTGTCGATGTTGACTGCCTAATGCACCGGGACATATTGTTGATTTCGCCCAGTGACCTTTCTGCCGACAGACAGCACAATTTGTGTTAGCAGCAGGACACCGAATTGAGTCAGAATGTTTTTTAGTGCACCGAATGCAAGTCGCACTATCACCATTATCAGTCGCATCTGTCGATTTCTTGCTTGGTTTTAAAAATTTAGATTTCTTACGTCGATATTGTGACATGACATTTACATCCATGCCACCAACAGCACGTGTAATTTCTTGACAATGACGCTTTGCAGCCTCGTCAGCTCTACATATATCGATGGCTTGCTCCAAGCTCAGATCCTTCTGCGCTAGTAACTTTTCGACTGTATCTGAATCACGAATACCAGTCACAATCCGGTCTCGCAGTAACGATTCTTGACATGTCTCACAAAAGTCACACGTTTTTGTTAATTCTCGTAAGTCAGTTAACAAATCGTCGAATTGTTCCCCTTCTTGTTGCATTCGCATGTTAAAATTGCGACGTTCTATCACAACATTAACCTGTCCGATTATGTGACGTTGCAATGCTTTCACAACTTCCTGAGGTTTATCTTTCTTGTCAGCAGACAAATTCAAATTCATCGCTACTTTGAGGGTAATGTTGGCCAGACATGACCGTAAAATAGCCATTTGAACATCGGCGGGTTGACCATTGAGTTTTGACAGCTGAGCAAAATCCGCCTATCTTTGGGCCCAAATGTTGAAAGCTTCACCTCGGTCCACTGATATGTCCAATTTGTCTGTCATTAACCTCGACGTGGCGAAATTGAATTCTGGAGGATCACCCATCGTGTGCCCCTTTGTTCTGAGTCAAACAAAATTGTCCGATATTAGTCAATTCAACCTTTGTTATAAGCCAAACTGTGGTTTTGCGATCATATAATTCAACCGCTTACACATCCTGTCGACGACGCCATGTTATATTTGGTGAATATAACTTATTATGGAGGAATTGTGTTGAGGTAACAACGAGCATTGACAAACAAGAGGAATATATTCTAGCCAATAATAATCTGGTCTCAACCAACAGGGTACATTACAACGCGTAGTATAAGTCCAAAGTCTATCACAGTCCCCTAATTTTATAGAGTTAAAATTGTTTTTTAGAACCCTGGTCATCAATTTTATGCTTTTGTATATTTTTCATGTAATCATTCTCCTATTATATCTCCTTCACTTGTATGGATTTTTGTAGTTAAAATGAACCCTTCTCAACATAGTCCAGTACATTTATGGTTTTACCCAGAACTAATTGCAACAGAATATTTTTTTGCTGGAATACATAGTAGGTACATAGACCCTCCATAAACAACATACTAAAAATCAGCAAAAATCGGAAAAAGGAAAATTGGTGATTTTCGTGAAATAAATTTGGGAAAATTTGGTCAAATCATCCATTTATGGATATTCTTTTATAATAGCGTATATAACAAAATCAAATACACAAGTCCTACAAATATCATGCCTATTTTGTTGTCCTCACTTTCCTGAATCCAGAACTTAGAACCCTTGCCAGATGTTTGGAGTATATTTCGAGTTGTGTGACTTCAAAAACGCGAATTAACCTTATTTCGGAGCCTAAATTTCCAGAGTGAGCCAAATGTCATATTTTATGGTTAATTATCTAAAAAATGAGCCCAAAATACCGGGCTTTTTCACTGTTTTTGCAATTTCCTCACTAGATAAAACACAAAAAAATATTATTATGTGGATCTATGGTTAAGAAGACTAAAATATTCTCGAATAAAATGTGTGTTCCATTGTATGGACTTAGCCAAATTTGCCACTGACACAGAACTTGTGTGATGAAATGCAATATTTGGGGTCATGTACATGTAACTCAATAAATTACAATCTAGATGCTCTGCTTTTCTCGTTCCCTTTTAAGAATACAAGATAGAACAAATTGTGATGGAATTTCTAAATACATTTGTGAAGAAAGTTAAATTATGGCTCCATGAACTCTTTAGTCTAGCCTCTTTTCCGAAAATGCTATTTTGGGGCGTTTTTGTAAATTTTTAAAAGGTTTTTGTGCATATTCAGAAAATCTAATGAAATTTAATGTGTAAAAATATTTTATCTTTCTTCTTATATTAGTTTTTTGTTGAGAAAATAACATTTTAATGGTTATACCAATGAATATCACTGGATTTCAATCATCACTTCGGATAATTTACTACAAATTTGAATGGCAGAAACATGGGGTAGGGGAAAGCATATCATCAAAAACTTCAAAATCAGGCATCTTGAAACATACAACTTTATATTATCAGCTTCTGCATGTATAGTTCTTTCATACGAAATTTAACACTTTCTTTGTTTACGTTCATTGACTGAGCTATAATCCTTTTTGTCGTAATTTGGCGGTGAAATGTCAAATTGTCATTTTGGAATTATTTTTAAACAACATGGCAATAACATTCTAAACTAGAGGTCAGATTCCATGGAATCAGATATACTTCCATGGTAACCCATCCCATCCCATGTGAGTGTTATGCGTATATGTGTATTCCTCTTCATGCGAATGCATATTGGTGCTTATTGGTCCGATGGTGGACTTGCATTGACATTTCTAAATAATAAATATACTCCAAAGGTTTATGTCATGATGATTAATGACTGTCTAATGCATCATGGTCCTGACCAACTGAGTCACCATTCACCCAGCCAATCAGTTCATTTGTATTCAGTAGGGATACATTTTATGGCTAATTATAACCGCCCCCCTGGATGCCCAAATCCTGTTCAACGGTCACGAAATTTGGTGTGCCTGATTATAGAGTAATCGGCATGTATATATATCAAAGGGGTGCAAATCATATTAATGTAAAATAACTCCGTTATATCGCATTTAGTGGATACTACTTTCAGTTTCGGATTCAGAATTGTTCGTTTTAATGGAAGAGGAAAGACCGCTTATCAATTAATTCAGAGGGTCATCGCCACACTATACCCATTAACGTCTTTGTTATAGAGTTAACAGTAATCAAGATATAACTATATCACACTCGACAATGTCATCTGAGTGCTTACCCGTCCGTTTTAAAACTAATGGTGATCGTATATATACTACAAAACACATACAATGTTCAAAATATAAAACACTAGATTGAGTAGATTCGCGATTTTCCATTGTTTCGCGCTCTCCTCGGGCAGGTTACTTTCATGGTAGAGCAGTAAATCTTTGGGGGCGTATCTATGGTATATCGTTGTACCTGCTCGTGCATTAGCTGGCTCCTTGATAAACCCGTTTGAATTTGGCATCAAGAATAGTGCGGTTGAATTTGAGTAATATATTTCACCCGTTAACAATGTTACGCGCTACCAGGATTAAACGGTCCACTCTAAAACTTATACAATCGTTCGAAAATTGCACCTGGATACTGCTGACCACGTCAACAAACTTTTGTCTCAAAGTTTGATTTTTAAAGTAATTTTCCACATTTGTTTCCGGTGGAATTTGTCAAGTCTGAACCCACCCGACGCAAGCTCTCCGCTGAGCATACATCTTGGAGGCGTACATACAGTATACCGACGTACATGCTCCTGCATTAAACTAGATCTTTATTAGCACGTTTGGATTTGGGGCTACAATTAGGTTAGTGATAGACTACTTAAGTATAAATATTTATATTATACTAGCAGGGCGACCCGACTTCGTCCGTGCTGTTTTCCCTATTGACAATTTTGAAGGTCAAGGTCAGGTCGGGGTCTCGATTTGACCCGTGTAAAACATTCCCACGACAAAATTACCCCTAGGTATCAATTTCATCAAAATCCCGTCGAAAGGCGCGATTTGACCTTGAATTGACCATTTTAAAGGTCAAGGTCAGGTCGGGGACACAAGTTTACCGGTCCAAAAAACGTACCAATAGGTATCAAATTTCGTGGAAATCCATCCGTTTTACACGATTTGACATTGAATTGACCATTTTCAAAAACACTCCCCGGACAAAATGATCCCTAGATATCAAATTTCGTCGAAATCCGTCCGGCAGTTTTCCCGGCCATACCTAACAGACAAACAGACAGAAGTCCCAAAATATGTAGTAGAGAGCGTTGTCACGAGTAAACCGATCCATCTGAAAATTCGAAAATGGCACTTTAGATGCGCGCGAAAACTACCCGTCAGATGTACTCGTCAAAATGTTTCTATCTCGATGTTTGAATTTTGCCCCTTTGCGATATTCGGTGGAATTTACCAAAAGTCTCAACCCACCCCATCTTGCATTCTCCGTTGGGTAGGTTACTTTTAAAGTATAGCTGTCAAGGCTATACGTCGTCATTACGTTAGTAGAAATATACACCATATAACGAAGGCTTGTGTGATCAAATTAATGTAATGTTTGTATTTTGTTTGGTTGTATATGATATGCAATGCGTTGAAGATGCGAAAGAAAATACAAAAGTGAAATGCACGCACGCAGATAGCTCATGACACACTGTACACTATAAAATGATAATTTACCACACACCATGGGCTACACAATTTACGAATAGGTGGGTTTATATTAAAATCCAAGTTATTTGCTTTATAACGGCTCCGATATGAACTCATACCAATATACCACTCTGAAAATGATTGTTGGAATTCGATGGGCGTTCTATCGGTTCTCAGGTAGAGGATTGAGACTGGCCCGCGGTAAGACGGGTGTATTCGAATCGGAGGTAGGTTCCATCCCAGGGGGGATGGGGTAGCCGGAGGAAGGAGAGAGGGGAGTGACAAATTTTTGGCGTATATATAGATAATATATATTATATATATAAGCGGAATTATTTTGAAGAGCTCTTTTCACTTGACTGAGAAAAAATAATGTTCTAAGTCCAAAAGATTTTGTTGAAATATTGGAGCCTTTTTCAAAAAGTGAAAACAAAATGAACGACTTTTCTGGAACAGGGCGATTTCGATCCGTTTTGGACTCTGGATTCCCCAAAAGTTATCTCCGTTTCGCGTGTAGCATAATATGACTTTTATGAATAAGAAACGGATAGTTTGGGGAATGAGATGTGAGCTTGTACAACATTCGTTCATAGTTCGCGAATTACATTTGGATAGACATATTTCTGTTATATCCCAAATTTCATATGATTCGGAGAAGAATTAAAAATTGGTACCGCAGACCACCCCTCCCCTGACCCACAATACTGGACCGACACTTGCAAACTTTGAGGGCCCGTAACTCTTGCATTTCTTCTCGGATTACAAAAATCCTTTCCGGTATGGGTTTGTTTTCGTTCATGGAATCTACATACTTAAATAGATGAATGTCAATACAAAAAAAAAATTGCGAAAATTTTGCCCCCACCCCAGTGTAAAAATATATGGCCAACCCTGTCAAATTTTCTTCTTCGGACTAAGCTGACAACGGTCAACACGACTACAAAAACCAAATACAGTTATCTGGAATGATACGGGAGGACAACAGAGTACAATAAAATAGAGGTTTGCCAACTATGGGCGGTAACTCTTCAGGGAAAGCGCGGACACAAGTTTTTATGCCCGTGGGCAGTAGTGCATATCGAGATGTGCATACGGTCTAATTTTCGATGCTCTGCTTCTTATAATTTCCGAGATAATAAACTGACATTTTTTCAAATAAAGGGAGATAACTCCTCGGTGAAAGCGCGGACAAAATCGTTATGGGCCATAGGCATAGAACTCATGTACCCCAACCTACTTACCAAGTTTTAGTGTCCTACTTCTTGTACTTTTCGAGTAATAGTGATTACAAAAGTGTCAAGTATAATAATAAGAATAATAATAATAATAATAATAATAATAATAATAATAATAACAATGAAAAATAATCGCAAAAGGGCCATAACTCCGCCAAGAAACATTGGGCGGAAATCCGGATACCATTATATGTAGTAAACCTTCGATGCCTACATTCGCTAGAGATTTCGCGTTCCTACTGCAATCAGTTTCTGATTATTTCGAAATAAACGTAAAACGACCTCAGTAGAAAAACAATATACTTCCTTGGTTACACCATGGAAGTATAATAATAGGCCAAATCATGAGCTCAATAAATCGCAGTTAAGGGACGGAAAATATGAAGTAGGATGATTATATCTTTCCCTTAACATGTGTGGGTTGATCTCAAGTCTTTGGAAGTGACCCCACCCCTGCCTCGAAATTGGGTGACGGGATTGGGAAATAGTCAAACCCGGCCCAAAATGCGAATTTTGAGAGCCCGTAACTCCGTTATTTTCCAATGGATTATAAAATTGTTTTGAGTATTGTGATCAGCTAGTTACATTGATTATTTGTTATAAATTTTGTCTCATTCAGAGACGAATAACATTTTGTTTATTAGAAAGAATACGGGCCCACATTCAAAGTTTGAGGGCCCAAATCTCCGCCATTTTTTAACGGATTTACGATCTGTTTTCAGTTTTATGATCAACGTATAAGGTAGATGTTATATACCAAGTTTCATATGATTCGGAGACGAACTAAATTTTAGTACCTCGGACCACCCCTCCCCTGACCCACAACACTGAACCGACACTTGCGAAATTTGGCACATCGAGTGCTCTCTTCAGACCGCGCGCACTGCGATATCAGATGACATCCTAAGTTTGTGATCTTCGGAGGAGATGAGGTCACAGGCACATGGGCCCAAATTTGCATTGTTTGAAGGAGCGCAACTCCGTCATTTTTCAATGGATTTTCGAAATTGTTTCAGTTTCTAGATCGGTTGGCGGTGTAGATGTTACACTCCAAGTTTCATCTGATTCGGAGAAGAATAAAAAATTGGTACCCCGGACCGCCCCTCCCCTGATCCACAACACTTAACCGACACTGGCAAAATTTGGCACATCGCGTGCTCTCTTCGGACCGCACGCACTGGGATATCAGATGACATCCTAAGTTCGATATCTTCGGAGGAGATGTGAGCACAAGCACATGGGACCAAATTGCAAACTTTGAGGGCCCGTAACTCTTGCATTTCTTCTCGGATTACAAAAATCCTTTCCGGTATGGGTTTGTTTTCGTTCATGGAATCTACATACTTAAATAGATGAATGTCAATACAAAAAAAAAATTGCGAAAATTTTGCCCCCACCCCAGTGTAAAAATATATGGCCAACCCTGTCAAATTTTCTTCTTCGGACTAAGCTGACAACGGTCAACACGACTACAAAAACCAAATACAGTTATCTGGAATGATACGGGAGGACAACAGAGTACAATAAAATAGAGGTTTGCCAACTATGGGCGGTAACTCTTCAGGGAAAGCGCGGACACAAGTTTTTATGCCCGTGGGCAGTAGTGCATATCGAGATGTGCATACGGTCTAATTTTCGATGCTCTGCTTCTTATAATTTCCGAGATAATAAACTGACATTTTTTCAAATAAAGGGAGATAACTCCTCGGTGAAAGCGCGGACAAAATCGTTATGGGCCATAGGCATAGAACTCATGTACCCCAACCTACTTACCAAGTTTTAGTGTCCTACTTCTTGTACTTTTCGAGTAATAGTGATTACAAAAGTGTCAAGTATAATAATAAGAATAATAATAATAATAATAATAATAATAATAATAATAATAATAACAATGAAAAATAATCGCAAAAGGGCCATAACTCCGCCAAGAAACATTGGGCGGAAATCCGGATACCATTATATGTAGTAAACCTTCGATGCCTACATTCGCTAGAGATTTCGCGTTCCTACTGCAATCAGTTTCTGATTATTTCGAAATAAACGTAAAACGACCTCAGTAGAAAAACAATATACTTCCTTGGTTACACCATGGAAGTATAATAATAGGCCAAATCATGAGCTCAATAAATCGCAGTTAAGGGACGGAAAATATGAAGTAGGATGATTATATCTTTCCCTTAACATGTGTGGGTTGATCTCAAGTCTTTGGAAGTGACCCCACCCCTGCCTCGAAATTGGGTGACGGGATTGGGAAATAGTCAAACCCGGCCCAAAATGCGAATTTTGAGAGCCCGTAACTCCGTTATTTTCCAATGGATTATAAAATTGTTTTGAGTATTGTGATCAGCTAGTTACATTGATTATTTGTTATAAATTTTGTCTCATTCAGAGACGAATAACATTTTGTTTATTAGAAAGAATACGGGCCCACATTCAAAGTTTGAGGGCCCAAATCTCCGCCATTTTTTAACGGATTTACGATCTGTTTTCAGTTTTATGATCAACGTATAAGGTAGATGTTATATACCAAGTTTCATATGATTCGGAGACGAACTAAATTTTAGTACCTCGGACCACCCCTCCCCTGACCCACAACACTGAACCGACACTTGCGAAATTTGGCACATCGAGTGCTCTCTTCAGACCGCGCGCACTGCGATATCAGATGACATCCTAAGTTTGTGATCTTCGGAGGAGATGAGGTCACAGGCACATGGGCCCAAATTTGCATTGTTTGAAGGAGCGCAACTCCGTCATTTTTCAATGGATTTTCGAAATTGTTTCAGTTTCTAGATCGGTTGGCGGTGTAGATGTTACACTCCAAGTTTCATCTGATTCGGAGAAGAATAAAAAATTGGTACCCCGGACCGCCCCTCCCCTGATCCACAACACTTAACCGACACTGGCAAAATTTGGCACATCGCGTGCTCTCTTCGGACCGCACGCACTGGGATATCAGATGACATCCTAAGTTCGATATCTTCGGAGGAGATGTGAGCACAAGCACATGGGACCAAATTGCAAACTTTGAGGGCCCGTAACTCTTGCATTTCTTCTCGGATTACAAAAATCCTTTCCGGTATGGGTTTGTTTTCGTTCATGGAATCTACATACTTAAATAGATGAATGTCAATACAAAAAAAAAATTGCGAAAATTTTGCCCCCACCCCAGTGTAAAAATATATGGCCAACCCTGTCAAATTTTCTTCTTCGGACTAAGCTGACAACGGTCAACACGACTACAAAAACCAAATACAGTTATCTGGAATGATACGGGAGGACAACAGAGTACAATAAAATAGAGGTTTGCCAACTATGGGCGGTAACTCTTCAGGGAAAGCGCGGACACAAGTTTTTATGCCCGTGGGCAGTAGTGCATATCGAGATGTGCATACGGTCTAATTTTCGATGCTCTGCTTCTTATAATTTCCGAGATAATAAACTGACATTTTTTCAAATAAAGGGAGATAACTCCTCGGTGAAAGCGCGGACAAAATCGTTATGGGCCATAGGCATAGAACTCATGTACCCCAACCTACTTACCAAGTTTTAGTGTCCTACTTCTTGTACTTTTCGAGTAATAGTGATTACAAAAGTGTCAAGTATAATAATAAGAATAATAATAATAATAATAATAATAATAATAATAATAATAACAATGAAAAATAATCGCAAAAGGGCCATAACTCCGCCAAGAAACATTGGGCGGAAATCCGGATACCATTATATGTAGTAAACCTTCGATGCCTACATTCGCTAGAGATTTCGCGTTCCTACTGCAATCAGTTTCTGATTATTTCGAAATAAACGTAAAACGACCTCAGTAGAAAAACAATATACTTCCTTGGTTACACCATGGAAGTATAATAAATGTCCAGTAACGTATTAGGCTGTTTAATAAAGCAACAGGAATATACACGAACTGGAAGAAAACAACATTGCGTCTGAAATGGCTGTAATTTGGTGACAATATTGCATTTTATGATTTCCCCTACCCCTATACATGTACCAACGTTCAAATTTGGAGTCAGTTTACAGAAAAATTAGAGAAATCAAGTGGCACACGAGAGCATAACCAATGTAAGGCTTATTTTTCAAAACTAAAGTGTTGTGGGAGGAAAGTTCAAATAATTTTACGCACTAAAACACCATTTGTTTTTTCTCTTTATGCCCAAAAACCTTTTTGAATGAACAAAATGTCTCAACATGGCATTTTTGGAAACAAGTTAAAACCAAGGATTCAAAGGGCCATAAGTTGATTTTCTCAAACAATGGTTTGTTAATATCTTTGCAATTTGTTCAATCAAGTATACTTAAAAGGTTGTAAGAAAACCAGGGCATATGGATATCAATTTATTGATTTACATGACCTCAAATATTGCATTTCATCACACGAGTGTCCGTGTCCGTGGCAAAGTCCATACAATGGAACACACATTTTGTTTGAGAATATTTTATTCTTCTTAACAATAGATGCACATATTAATAATTTTTTGTGTTTTATCTAGTGAGGAAATTACAAAAACAGGGAAAAAGCCCGGTATTTTGCGTTAGTTTTTAAAATAATTAACCATAAAATATGATATTTGGCTCATTCTGCAAATTTTAGGCTCCGAAATAAGGTAAATTCGCATTTTTGGGGGCACACAAATTGAAAAATACTCAATAAATCTTGAAATGTTTTTCAGTTCTGGATTCAGGAAAGTGAGGACAACAAAATATCATATGCATGATATTTGTAGGACTTGTGAATTTGATTTTGTTATATAAATCCATGAAAATCCATAAATTGATGATTTGACCAAATTTCCCCAAATTTATTTCACGAAATTCACCAATTTTCCTTTTTTCCGATTTTTGCCGATTTTTAGTATGTTGTTTATGGAGGGTTTATGTTCTTGTTCGAGCAAAAAAAAATTCTGTTGCAATTAGTTCCGGGTTTGGCATTTTTTCTCATAAATGCACTGGACTAACATTCCTGATACTTTAGTAGAAATACCTTTCATCTGATATATCTCATTTTATTGTATACTAAATTTGGTATGTGAGTTTCTCAGCCCAAAATACAGATAGAGTTCGAATTTGGGTTTGATTCATTTTTTTTAAACGCAGTTATGGCGTATGGATTTTCGCGTCCAAACTGAAACAAGGAAGCACATTTTTTCAGTGGCAGACATCCTGTTGCAGAGGCATTACAGCTCAGAAAATTATTTAAAAAATCATAACCCAGGTTTACTCACCCCCACTGCCCCATAATGAATGGCCAGTTACTCTAATCTTATTGTTTGATACTAGTATGTGTTTCAGAAAACTATCATTGGTGGCTAATTCCATTTAATTCTTTCATTTTTGGTAAAATATTTAATACACATCCTAATATTGAAGATGAAGTCTTGAAGTTCTCAGAACATTTAGAATTTTCAAAAATACTTATCCCGTTGGGAAGTCAATTGTGTGCACGTGACTGCAAATCTTTTTTGGGGGGAGGGGGGAGAGTGACTAAAATTATGCAAATAGATCCACTTAGAAAGGGCAACCTGGTTTCACACATGAACACACATATATTTCGGTATCTAGATTGTACTTTTTAATATGAACTGCTGATGTGGCAGTATCTTCATTCGATTTGTGTGTGGAATATATCTCCTATGGATTTCTGCTTGCATTGACTTGATAAATCTGGCCCAGTCTGATGTTTAATAACTACAAAAAATGTACAAAAACTTACATGAAATATGAAAAATAAGGAATGGCTGAATACTTGTTAGTAGTATATTATTATCTTCACCCCCATGTCAGAAGTTAAGATAGACCAAAGCCTAATTTCTACTACAATTATATTTGCCCCACAGACATTTCTCAAATATGTCCCATATGTCACGAAAAATGGTCTTCATAAAATGATGCCAAAACTAATGACAAAACACACTTCATCTATACCGGTACTACATGTATCAGAATATTGGAGCAACTGGATGGGATATATGATGTGTGTCACAGATCCATCATTGTAGGCCCCACTGTTCAGAGGAAAACTTTGGATTTGTTACTAGTATGGTAGCCTGAAATACCATATTTCCTTCTAATGCCCAAACACTACTGCCAAATAGCCTACAGAAATTAGGGAGCCTCGCATATATATAAGATTTATAATACATTGTCTGACAATATTTACCTTGACCTTGTATCCCAGGGCATTCTCTTAAATAAATGAGGGAGACTCATATATAAGAGAATGCACTAGCACAGGATCTTTAATGCTGCACCAGTGGAACTCCCATCATGAAAAAAGGGTTAACCTTCTATACATGAACACCTTCTATCAAAAGCAATACATGTATTTGTTAATAAACTTGTGTTCATATTCCACATTACTCTTCATGATGACACACCGTCACTTAGAGCTGTGGTTTATGGTATTGTTTGGTTGATTGGTTGTATTGTAGCCCCCCCCCCCCCCCCCCCCCCCCCCCCCCCCCCCCCCCCCCCCCACAGATTATGATTATTAATGCGACTCAGAAAAAAAGAAGTTTTTCTATCATTGGTGAAATGAAGCAATCAGAGAGCCAGTTTATCTCCCCCATATGTTAATACTGATTAACCCATTTAATGATGAACATTGGCATTTAGAACATGTGGACAGATTCTGGTCTTATATATTTAGTTTCTGATTGATGGTTAATCATGGTATGGAGTGTGGTTGTCAGTCTGTTTGAAGGTATGAGTTAAACATCTGTTGATCATGATTGGCCGATCATTTGTTTATCTTAGAAATAAAATGGTTTTCTGTATTTAAATCAATACCTGTTTAATTCCTGTTTATACATTTTCTCCCAACATTTCATTTTATGGTTTTTGAAGGTCGCTATTTCTGGGGATGATATGAATAGGTATGTGATTGACACATCAGTATGCACACCTTGCATTTTTCAGGCATTCGGCAATGCGAAAACTGTGCACAACAACAATTCCAGCAGATTTGGTAAATTCATCCAGGTGAACTACAAAGAGAATGGTATGGTTCACGGGTAAGTCAGGCCTCAGTGAAAATTATTTGTTTTACATCCAAAATAAGTTTCATTTGTTTCATTCTACATCAATAGCAGCAATAACAACAATATAGATTTCAATAAATTCCATGCTGGTTCTTTAATGTTTGGATCAAAATTAATAAAATAATAAATCTGGCCTTTTGTTTGCACCCACAGGTATGTTGTAATGGAATGGATGAAACTGGGCTTAATTCATTATTTTAAGAACATGGGCAGTTGATGCGAGAACAAAAATGAAGTTTTAGCTTTTGTCTTAATTTCTATATATAGACATTAAATTAAACAGTTGTCTGACCTTTCATAATTTAGGTACTACAGATTAAAGGAATAGCGTTTGTATGCATTGACCAGATGTTTTAAAACATAATTAATTCCACTGCGGAGGCGCTGGAGTTTCGGACAAACATTGCCACGTGGTGTGCTCCTCGGTGTATGAATGTGTGTGGATGTGCCAAATGAATGATAATTTATTACATTTTATTAGATAAAAAACATGCATGTTCATTATACATTATTAAATACAGTGGTTTGTCAAAAAGAAATGTACAATTAATCCAAGCCGGGCATCTCATGGCCATAAATGTTGTCTTCCTGACAGCGACAAGAACTATATAATGATATATAACACTTCTGTAAATGACTTTATTTTCGTGAGAGTCAATTTTCGTGGTTTATTGGTCAACTTAGAAATGCCGATGTATATGCTTCCTGATGTAAAGTATACCATTCATAGTTGAATAACTTTCTGTATTAAAGCCGTTAACCCGAGAATAACACTGCCAGTCAACCAATGTTTATGTGAAGACATTGTCCCAAACTAGCTTCCTGGTGTGTACATGGTCACACCAGGCTAATTAACGCCCCCAATAAAGGGGATAATTATGCTGCCTTCTGATGGGTAGGTAAATATAAATCACATAACAAAAAAAGTTAAATCAGTAAAAGCATACAGTTTACGCAACATATTTATGTTGAGATTAATTTATGTTGAAACCCCCCCATATATATATATTGATTGTCCCATAATTTCAGCGACATGCAGTTTTATATAGTAAAATAACGTATCACTCAAATTAACAAAAAACAAAACGGGACCATTTCGAAATTAGAGTTTGTTCATGACAGCTAAGATAAGAAATTAATAAAGAGCGTTTTAAAATCCATGTATGGTATATAATAATCATTATTTATCTATGCACCTGACAAATGAGGTTTATATATGCAATCAACGTCGTTTTCGATGCATCTGTCGGCATATAGAAGTGTCTGATGCCAAATTACATACTGTATAATTTTGCGAAGCGAAATTATACTAAGTATGTAGTTCGGCATCAGACACTTCTATACGCCGACAGATGCATCGAAACCGATGTTGATTGCTTATAATTATGACAACCCGCATATTAGTTGGTGATTAAACTAGATTTTTTAAAGAAACTATATTAAAAACACTAAAATAGTAAAACTACCCAAGCGATACTTGTGTCTGGACTTCTGAAAAATGGGAAATTGGGTCGAGAATAAATTGGGCGACCGACCGGAAGTTCTAGATGAACACACACAATTCAATCTCTGTTTCCAACTTTCCAACTATACAAAAGTAAGACAATACACCTGTAAACTATTAAACTCTACTTGCTGGTGTAAATTTCTTTGATTTAAAACGATTCTAGAACATCTATTGTCATTTATAAAGACAATCAGATTCGATAGCAATTCCGAAGCGGTGTTCCCAAACTTCCCCATCGAATTTGCGGTCTCCGGTGACAAACTCAAAAAGTAAACAATTGCTACAAAGGTGCATCCTATGCTCTCATGACCACTGCCATGTCATATTAGCATTGGCACGAAGCTGGATAAATGCTAATGCTAATGGTGGAATAGTTATGTAAAACATTCCTTTATCCCCAACTAAATTATCGCATTTCATAGTTTCACTGATCTGTCTAATTCGTTAATTTTATTTTCATGGTATGGTAACTATGGACGCTTTTAGGAAATGATGTCATGATGTGGGGCGACTGTTGGTGCATGTCACCCAATTTCTTAAAGTATCATTGCGTGTTGTGATGCTGGAAATGACATTTCCTTCAGCTGATAGAGATTGTCGCTACCAAGTGTATCTAAGGACATTGACCAATCAAATGCACGTATTTAAGCGAAAGTATTTGTAATTATATCACCATTCGACATCAAAATGGGACATTTAAGCAGATAACTTTCATTTTCGTCAGACACGCTGACAAAGTCCGAGGTGTGAAGAGTGAATTAATTGTTGGTGGTGTCGGCTGTCTGGGGGTTAATTATTTTGATATTCTGAGAGGACTATGTTTACTCTATATTCCACTGTATATTCTCTGAAAAAAATTGGTGTAAACAATTCCAAAAGAAGTATTTTTATGGGGCGTTTTCTAACACTACAAAACAATGGGTAGTTAGAGCAGTTTTATGAATTTCCCGACTATTTTGTCGCATACAATAAAAATAATACAACGAGCAACTGAAAAAGTTTTTTAACATTCTGGAAGAAGTATATGTCCTTGATACATGTTTAAATTTTCACGTAAAAACTAAGAAAGATAACAAAATAATAATTAGTTTTATATACCTACTCCAAATCTCACATATAGTAAATGCATGCGTTTTACAACACGTGGTAAAGTTTGTCTGAAAATCTATTTTAAGCATATGATATCATTATTCGTAACGTACCCGGGAGCTCAATGCGTACAAGCGCTAGTAGAGATACATTCAGGGTTCGAGTCCAATGTTTATGAAACCTGCTTTGCTTTCTATTTAGATGCTAACTGCTTTATGATAACATGTACACTTTTGGAATGATAATTTTGACACCTGAAATATGGTATCTTGTTTGATATTGAACTGTCTCTCCATTTATTTCATACCAGTGAATTTTTTATGATTTAGAGGGACAGCGATAACTATTTTTTTAACCTTTCTCTAACAAATTATGTTTTTTACTTCGGTATTTATGAGTCTATATGTCACATTTACTATTTAGTTTTCAACATTTGTTCAGTGGATTAAAGAGAAAATTATGTTCTATATTATGCTATTGTTGTTAGTGAAGACATGGAACCCTTAAAACATCTTTAATTTCATTCTTGATAAATGGGGGTATTGAAACCAACAGAGTTCTAATCCGGGCCTCGACAAAGTCCATTCCTATATTTAATGGGTTGGTTGAGCCAAATCAAGCTGTGAGATTTATGTATAATCCCCTAGCTGTGTGTACTAGGATCCAAAACACAAAACTGTACACTTTAAATAGACTTAGATCTAAAAGAATGCATATATACTCTTGACTTACTATGTCTGGTAATCTGATCAATTATCATATTACCTGTTGCCTACTGAATGAATGTTTGTAAATTGAGCATTGTAGCTTTCTGGTGGGTACACCATTTCTGAATTTTTTTGGCCTTCTGTAACATGTTGAATGATGACCACCTTTACTAGGACAGAAGTATTGTACCAAACCCGATACATTCAAATTTCTACTTTTAATTTTTCAATGTAATAAGCAGAATAAAAGAAATTTAGTTGGTTAGCATGTATTTGAGGAAATTAATTGTTTATTACATGTATACAGGAACCCATTAAACAGGCATCTGCTCATCAATATAGTTTCATGGCATCCTCCATGACTCATAATTACTGGCTGAGTCATACATGGACTCCAACAGATTGCTACTCATTTTTTTTTGTGTGACTTCATTTCAGATTTTGACTGTTTATCCACTGAAGTGTTTCCTAAATTCTATCTGAGTGTCAGAGTACAATGTACCTACATGTACTTATACAACGTGGGTAAAAATATAGACATTTACCTAAGAAGAAATGGAAATGGTTTTCCTCTGCAGTATTGTAATTAAATGATTTTTTATTTAAACATAACATAACATTTTAATACCTGAGCTCTTGATATTAATCACTACCAAATATGCTGAACACTCTCCCAAAAGAAATCTGTGGAAAATTCCCTTGAAATTCTTTCAAACATGGACATATTTATAAACCGTTTTCAAATCATGTATTGTTTGAACCCTATATGTGATATAAATCCTTTTGCTCTGACTCTCAATAGAAATAGACATCTAATTACTCCCCTAAATAATGACAATTTCTCCTAGAATACCATGCATGTACCCTATATTTTATCCGTTTTAGAAGCTATGGCATAATTCAATCAATAAACCCCAAACCCATTATTCTTGATCCATCCTTCAAACATTTCACATCCACTCATCTATTCATCAACACCAAAATTTTCTGCCATTCGTAAGGGTTTATATATCACGCGAATAGTTCTTTACCGACAAAGAACTATTCGCATGCTCTGACCGACTTTAATAGAACACAATTAACCTCACATAACGTGATTAACTGGAAATGCACCATAATCTGTGCGCTGGCCAAGATTGAACACAATAATCTGTTAGCCACACCAAACAATGTGATTAACCATGTAGTGATATGAAATTAGATAATCATGTGTGCACTATTATTTCAGCAGGTGAGATTGGATTAGTTGGTATATCACTAAATGTGAATCTTAATTCGTTTGGTTTCATTGTTCGATTAGTGGTCCTGAGTACCTGTGAATATTTTTGGAACTCGATTAGTTTTGTGAAATAATTACAATAAATGTAATTATTCTGTCTATTAATAAATAATATACCAATGCATGTGTTACTATGACCACCCTCCCCCTTCCGCTCATCCTGTTGATGTATATATTGTATTTTTGGTAAAGCACAACAATTCCCAAGACTGGCAAAATAACAGTTCAGTGATATCCCATTTTCGACCACTCATAACAAACAAATCGCACAGTCATTTCATGTACATGTATATAGCTTCAACTATTATAGCAGAGGCCATGCACAGGAGCTTATAACACACTCCGCTGCCCGTACCCGCACTCTCCTTGTACACCGTCCCTATATATGTGCCTGCTTACGTTATGGTAGTATACTAGAGGCAGGTATATTGTAGCAGCATATAATGGAAGTGTGTGGAGTGGGGGGGGGGGGGGGGGGCAGCAGAGCACTCTTCATGCCCCTGTGGCCTCTGGTAATTGAAGCTACTTTGAATCGCACATGCAATTTAAATGATTTGAGTGGCTTCTGCCGAACAATGAGATAATCACTGAACTATTCCTTTGCCTGCCTTGGGAATTTGGTGTGCTTTACTCAAAGTCAGGGACTGATTTTAACAATGGGATTGTGCTGTAATTGATAAACATAACCTCAGAGTTCAGTATGGCTATATACATGTACAGGGACTCCATTCGGGTGACCCAGGAGGTCATGGCATCGATGGGATAACATAACATTTATACATATATATTTGTATTATGATGTGTGTTTCATTTGTTTAGTTAGTTGAACTTAGTTCGTTCAGTTTAGAGACTGAATTAAGTGTTCAAAATGCTAAAAATATTAACTATTCCAACTTCTCTGCCCTAGTATATTACCATCTCAATTGGTAAAACAAGTTGTATACACATCAGTTGCACACATTAAGTGTTCTTAACCCAGTTAAAACATTTTAGGTGCCTCAGCTTCAAGATGGCTCATGCAGGAAATATCCTCTGAATCATGTTTGACTGGGACTATCATTTTACTCCAGATTTAAGATTTCAATGTGACTAAAAACAGAAACACATTATTGACAGCAATACGATTTATCACAACAGGTGTACCCATGAGATAAGGTCACGCTCGCTTTGAAGTCTATCCTATGTTTACATGACTCAATTTAATGATGTTGTCAGTTTAACCGACTTGACATCAGCAAGTCATTTTACATGAACAGTTTACTGTCTTGAATTGTTTATGACCCTTTCATTTATATATGTAGGATTCCTGCATGCTTATCTTTACATGTATTTTAAGTGCAGCATTTCTTTTTGCTGGGCATGCCTACAAATGAAAAAGAATATGAGCAGTCATAATTACTGAGGCTATACACAGGTCTCAATAATAGCCGCTATCATCAGTTTTATGTGTCAAATAGTTCTTGCGTAAAATTTGAATGTATGATTTAAAAAAAATATATAATTAAATTTAACAAAAATAAGCTGTTTTTGCAGTAAAATTGCACATCTCACATGAGAAGTAATTTCTTTGTTTTTATACACTCAATTAAAAATGTTTTAGTCTGTCTGACCTTCCATCCGTTAACTTTTCATTTAATTTGGTGGGTCCCCAAATTGACCAGGTACTAACAATTGAGTTAGGTGTGACGTATCCCTCTTGGCCTTGTCAGAGCCAAACCCCCCTTTCATATGACATCAGGCGAGAACCATCTGAATAATTGGCACATATTTATACAATGTTGAGATAAATATTATTTAAGTATCCTTCCCCCCTCTGCCTGGCCTTATAATTAGGTAACAAGTCAGCATTTCCCTCCAGCCCCCAACATAATTACCAAACTCTTATTATGCCAGGGTAATAAAAGAGACCATTTGTGAGCCCATGGTTGGATGCACTGATTTAGAGCTGATTTCCTTCATCCTGATACATTAGCCACATTAACTATGTTGGTAAAATTGTTGAACGATTGTGCTTACATATAAATAAAGTTGATGATATTTCTTTTACAGTGCTATAGTTGAAAAGTATCTTCTCGAAAAGTCAAGAATTGTTCATCAAGCTAAACAGGAGAGGTATTTAGTATTAATTTGCTTGTCTATTTTCTTGTGAAGTCCCTGTTTATAATTCATGACAAATCTGAACATCTAAACTAGATTACATCAGCAATCAAAGCTGTGATATTTAGAATACAATGGTATAATGCTAATTCTAATATCTACCGCTATCCTCAAAGTAATTGACATAAAAAAGTGGGTGATACCTGGTAATGACTGCGGTATTTATAATACTGGTAGTATATGGTATCCATCATTGTATCGAGATGGTCACTGCGGTGAAGCTACGGTACCATGCGGTCTATTTAATAGCAGTCATCACACCGCAAGTTGAAAAAAAATACGTCAACAAGGATCTGGTTAAAAGTTTCACAGATCTATATAAGATGAATCACTGTATATTATTTTCATGCCTGCATGTACAATGCCAATCAATGCTGCCCAACACCAGCTAGGCAATCAGTGGAGTTTATAAATTGACAGCTGTGCAATGTCCGCAACTTCAATGTTGTGTGAAGTTTATAGCATGCTAAAATTTTTATATTGAGTGTTCTCATACAGTAATGCCCTAAATAATGGACTCCTTAACCACAGCCAAATCATGGGTAATTTTTCAGGATTTAGTCGGAAATATGGCTTGTAGCCATTCATCTGAAAGCTCTCAGTAAGAATTACCCATAATTCTGCTGTGGTTAAGGAGTCGATTATTTAGGGAATTACTGTACAAATTTTCTATCGAGTGTTTTCATACTTCCTATTCTTGGAATACTATGAACCGAAGTGTGCGGAGTGAGAAATAACGCCAGTGCTGCTTTATAGTATATTATATATTGTCTGTTAAAATCAACCCAGTACCGTGAACCATGTGATGTAACCGTGGTAAGCACGGTGTTGAATCGGTAATAAGCGGTAACCTTACCGTTGTGTTGGAGGTTACCACTGTATAATATCATGGTATTACTGGGGTTACACCAGGTTAGAGGTGGTCAATTACTTTATGTATAGCTGTATATATAATCATCTGTGTTAGGAAGGGAGGAAGTTGTATTTTTAACTCTTTCTATACTAAACACTCATTGATGAGTAGTTATTCCACACTAGTTGGAAATGTTCAGATAATATTAAAGGACTTAGAAACTACAAAACGCAATCGGAAAGCCCTCCCTGTTGTGATTAAAATGATCCAAGTCCCATTCCGATCGCGTAATAAATAACCCGTAAAATAAATAAATAATACCACCACCGGTATTCGGAGATTTCCGTGACTAAACTACGAGTGACGTACTTGTGGGGAGCGAATTAAAAACACAGATTCGGAGCCGGAGTTTATTATGCAGACTACGAGGACGTACATGTAATCGTAAGTCAGCCGATACTAAAATGCGGAGTCGTATGTGCGCGTGTGGTGTATAGATTCCGTTACGCTTTGGCCGTTTATCTGGAATAGAAGACAATAACTCTGTGAATAAAGTAATTAATAGCCCCTAGAATGGTTGTTGTTTTTGTAGCCATTAATAATTAACATGCCGGCACGTGTCTGTTTTGGTAAATAGATGGCAGTAATTAGTGCTTTGATTGTCTCGCGTATTCATTCGGTGATTTGTAATCACTCAGTGACTATTCATCAGTGTCAGTCGCGAACTTGTTTGCACTCTAAAATGCCACAAAGTGAATAGAAAGAATTCGAACATTATCGCTCTGGTCATACATATATAAGAAGCGCCCAAATTTATATAAACACTGGGCTGAATAATGTTAACTCTATTTATGCGCCTTTGTTTTGTGTTTGTTTGTTGTTTTACTTTCGATATAAATATCCCGAGTATCTGTCATCTCCACATATTCCAAGATGGCTAGTAGATGTAGTGTGTTCAGTTGTGAGCGGGCTAGCGATCCATTATTTAGTACCTCCAAAAAGACAACACAGTGCGTAATTTAGAACGCTCTTTATTGTCTACCGCATTTGTGAGACGGAAGCATGGACGCTCTTTATATTGAATTGTCACAATACAAAATCACCCATGACCTATCGAAATAGAGCACGTTATAATTGAGAACGCTCTTTATTGTCTACACCGCGACTAAAACATGGACGCTCTTTATTAGAGGCAATCATTGGAGTTTTTCTATGCTAACAATTCAAAAAAATCCTCTCTAGAAAGTCAATATGTGATATCAAAACGTAAAATAAAACAAACAACAAACTGAAAAACAATGCCAGGCTAGCCTTCAATTAAAAAAATGTCGTTATGCCAAACTGCAGCCTAACTAATAATTATTGTAGTTTCAACAGTTTGTTATGTATTCGAGTGAATTATTTTGTTTACTCACTTATCGATCTTGACTAGAAGGATTTTAGCAAGCTGTTCACAGTCGTACACTTCTCCACACAAAATGTTTCGTGTGAAGAAACAGACAGGTACATTATTATGACGAATTTAAGCCATCATGATACATGTACTAGTACAATAACTACCACCTTTTTAATCACACCCATTTGTATTTAACTGGATGACACTAATGAGTAAACTAGCTTCCGAAATTGGTATCATACAACGAAGAATGAAGTACCGGTATATGGCCTAACTTGTATTCTTTCAGAAACAGTTAAATTAGTTTCGCACGAAATTCCGCTCGCTCATTGCATTTCTGCATAAATTAATCTCATTTCAAATAACTTTTATCGCATCAAAGTGCATTTTAGCCATCATTATTCGTTATATAATCCACATTCTAGCAAAGCCAGTTCATAATTCAGCACAATCAAACAGTTTTATTCCGTGATCGCTATTTATCGTAAAGGCTTAGGTAATTATCCAGCGTAATTTATCAACTCGTTACGCGGAATTATTTCAAGCTCCACCCACCGCTGTCATCGGTAAGCGTCGATGCAGATGATCGGTCATGTGACCGCGTTGTGGTCATGTGATCGCACTCACTTGACTGACTTCGGATATTTCCGCGATTTTTTTAATATCATAATAATATAAATACTATCTGCTCGATTTTGAATTGTCTTGGCGAAATGGGTCTGTTAGACATATATTATTAGTATTATGACGATAAAAAATATTTTTTTTTGAGAGACTAATTCCTTTAAGTTCTATAAACGACCACATGTAGGTCGTTTGCTGAACTTATTATCTGAACATTGCTCTCAATAAATAGGACTTCTTCCACACTTTTATTTTCTTTCGTCTGCTTATATTACCTGTACATCCCTCCAAATCTCAATAATAGACAATTCAAATATTCACTTTTTTTTAACTTGGTCGGAGAATCCATTTAGTATCTAAATTATATATATAGAAAGGGTAAAAGATGTGTTGAGCAACAGACTTCCTGTTGTGTTTCATATACAGTAATGCTTTAAATAATCGACTCCTTAACCACAGCAGAATTATGGGTAATGTTTCAGGATTTAGTCGGAAATATGGCTTGTTACCATTCATCGGAAAGCTCTCACCGAGATCTTTCCGATGACTGGCAAGAAGCCATACTAAATCCTGAAATATTACCCATACACCGAGAGCTTTCCGATGAATGGCAACAAGCCATATTTCCGACTAAATCCTGAAAAATTACCCATAATTCTGCTGTGGTTAAGGAGTCGATTATTTAGAGCATTACTGTCTGAGCATATCATGCTTTTCCTTTGATGACTTTGTAATTTCTGAATGCAGGAGTCCAGAAATGGGGAATTGTGGAATTATTGAAATGTACCGTAACTGAAACGTTAACCCAGTTCCCTACAAACAATGTATATATGCCTGGGATGAACATATAGACTATTGTAGCATACTAATTTTGATCTTATCTGATATTAAAACCAAGCCAACCACTGTAAAGGTAAAAAGAAAATTGATAGACAAAAATAGATAAATAAACATAGGTATCTGAAGCATCATTTCCAAATTTTTTGTTTCAAGTTCTTTTTCTTCTTGGGATGTATTTCTTTATAGAACAAAAATTACTTTTCCACAAATCTATATTCGAGCTGATATATGATTTGATATACAATGTTAGAGAATATTAATTATTTTTCCAGTTACACATGTTGATTTTTATTATGTACAAATTAATTTGGTTCATAATAATAGAACATCTGTCATTATCTGACTACACTGATTACTTTTCATACAGCAAGAACATCAACATTCGTACACCTAATAAATGAGCTATATTTAGCTGGATTATCTCGTAATCACTTTTTGCATGCTGCATGCACCTACATAAATGAGTATGCACATTTGATAAGCAGCCACTGCAGTTATAATTGGCAACACCATTTTCTTGCCTTTGCACTCATTGTATATTTTGGCTGAGATGTGTTCAGTCAATCTGGAGGTATTGAAGCAAATCTCTCAGCATTCCGACAATGTTAAGATGTCCATCCAGTTTATAGACCACTCATTATGACTTCCTCCTCTCTAAACATTGACAGTATAAGATGGTAGGGTAAGTGCCTTCAAGTGGGGTTCTCTGAACAAATGATAAAGTGCTTTTTAGTGCAGTAGGCATAGACAGGCCAGGCTGGGCCCCTAATTAAATTATCAGGGGTCCTGTCAGTGGCTGGAGATATGTATCATATGTACTCCTCAATTCAAAGATCCACCAGTTGGTAGTATAATCATAATAATAATGAAAAATGCAGGTGGGCACTGGTAAGAGATAGCATTGTATATATTAGAGTCTGGCTATTAATAAGCTGCAGTTTGAGAGAAAATGTTTTTGTGTTATCTTTTCACTTTCCCTTGTTCACATTGTTGTGGATGTGGATTCTTGGTCAGTTATTTCTGTTCTGATTGAGAGCAGCCAGGTAAATTGATAGTTCCAATTTGCAACAAAAGTGACTGAATATTGAATCCCAATGCAATCCCAATTTCATATTTTCATATGTTAATAGTCTCTGATTTTATGATAAAAAAAAATTTGGTAGAAGAATGAAATAGATAATAATCGCTTGATTGAAATGGGGACATGAAATAATTCATGAGAGGCACGGACGTTGTACGAACACTTGTAAGATAGTTCCTGCCTTCAAGTGCCTTGAATGAATTATTTCACATCACCAGTTCAATCAACTGATTATTTTGTTTCTTTTATTTCACTACAAACATCTGATTTACCAGAAATTCAAATCATACCGCCATTATACCCATGGCTCATAAATTTTGATAGCACGTATGAATACATAACATGCTAGTTAAAGTGACATAATTCACTAGTGGAATTATTCACTAGTAGAATTATCATTTATTACATATCTATCAACGTAATTCGCATGATTGCACGAGTTTCCAGGCGTGTGATAATTCTCAGAATCGCACTAGTGCAATCTGTCGACGGAACTATTTCATTCAGTGTTGTTAGACTGGTTCTCGCCGTTACTATTTTTACTTTTTCAATCACGACAATAAAGAAACAATAAGCGATCAATCGATGAGATGATTCATTCAAGTGGTTTCATTTCAAGAATATGTTTGTCGAGGCACAGAATTTAATTTCAAACGCATCATTAAAGATGGATCAAAGTCACTCGCGGATAGACGGGCTCCCTGTCTGATTGTTGCGTTAACCCTAAAATGCCGTTAAAACTCAATTAAATTCACATTTTCTGTACCGGAGATGTACGATTGTGAGTCAACTTACTATGATACGGAGATATGTAATAAAAATAGAACCGCATGAGTGTCTGGATTTTGAAGAATTATCGCACTCGATTTGTTGGTGGAACACGATACCTGTCGTGCGGGACTACGTCCCGCACTCGAGTTATCGCTCCGCCAACAAATCTCGTGCGATAATTTCGTCAAAATCCAGACACTCATGCGGTTCCATCTATTTATAATCACTTGAGAAATCAAGGCAAATGACACATACATGTTCGAATTTAATAAAGTGTATTAATTTTGATTGAACTCAAATCTGTCCAAGTAGATAATATGTGAATCAGTTTTGTTTTGAGTCTACTAGTGCTGGGACGGTTGTCCGGATATTCGGTTATGATTCAGTTATGCATGTCAACCGGTTGGAGGAGGCCACAACCGGATAACTGTACTATTGATAACGATCGTACTATCATCGTAGTACTCCGTGTAAATGTTGCCGATATCAGTTGAGGGGCAATTCCATGTTGGAGAGAAAAAAATGCAAAAATTTTAAAAGGATAGAAAAATGTGGATTTTGTTATCTCCAAAACCATTTTACACACTTTTTCACATTCTTGAACATTGGATATACGTAATTCTAGAAAAAAACTGATTTTTAGTATACTTTTCAAGATTGTTGATGAAATCATATCAAACACTATCAAATTAAACTATGCATGTCTCATTATGAAGCATAGGCAATCACAAGTCAATTAATACCAGTTTGGAGAGGTAACTACCCTCATTCAGGGTAAAATATTCCAATTACTTCTCACCTTGTTGATTGGTACGTCCGTTACCAAAATGGTGAATTATTTTGAATAACTTAGTGTTCAATTCTGGCAGTGAGAAAATTTTTCTTTCTGAATGGTACGTCCGTTACCGTGGAATTGCCCTGAGGAGGTTTAAGTAACGAGAGTAAGTAATAAGAAGCGATTTGGACAGTTGATTGTGTATTCATATACCCCACAACACATGCCCGTTTGATCACCGGCGGCTTTTCTAGACATGAAACCAACAACTACACTATGTGTAAGTCTGCGAATCACTTGCTACACAGTCAATGCCAATTTACTTTGGCGGCCTTACATGAAAGGTTGCGAGTCTGTGACGTTCCGGCTGCATGCGCACCGTGGCATAAATCAAAGCAATCAAGTCTAGACTTTTACTACGCCATCAATACTTTGAATTTGTTTATTAAATAATTGAAATAACATCGTGAAGCCACTGTGATTAATACATACATGTACCTACCTATACCCAAACACTAGTAAACATTACTGAACAACAGTATACCTACCTTCAGTACCTTTTAGTACACATGTTTGGGCTAATCATGCCCGGGATATACACGAGGAAGGAACTATATTTCGTCGCGGAAGGTTTTGCAAGTAAGCTTGTTTATGCGGAACTCCTGTAAACATTGATATACTAGCGACCACAAACGATTGCTCTATCACAAACCCATCAGGAAGCGGGAATTATTGTGCACTACTAATATATATTATATTTTAGTTTGTTTGGTCTCAAAACTGAATTAATTTATACACATCTACCACTATTTGATCGCCGTAACGGGACCGAATTGTACGACCAAGACATCGTTTGTGATCGCATGTATATCGACGTATCTCGGACGCTTAATCAACACTTGTTTTGCTGATAGTGACCAGTGCATTCAATCTTGTACATATAGGGTAATGATGGTCGCGTTTATCCGGTTGTGATTACTGTAGGTTAATGCCCGCGGTTAACCTGTTAGAAAAAAAACCCAACCGTCCCAGCACTAGAGTCTACCCTGGTAATTAATATTTTGTGCCATATTGCTTTGTGAGGACATTCAATAGAGGGTTCAATCGTTTTGTTTTGGTTTTCCATTTTTATAATTATTCATCTTTGTCTATCTGGAAATGCTGATTTTTTGGTCCGCTCAATGTCTGTTCAGATCATAACTTGGAACAGTAGTGAACGGATCTCAATTGAATTTGGTATGGAAGTTCACTATTAGGACATTCAATGACGTGTTCAATTGTTTTCTTTTGGTTTTCGTTCAATAGTTATTCATCCTTGTACATAAGATAATGCTGATTTTCGGGACCATATGTTTAGTATATATCAGACAAATACACTAGGCGGTATAACAGAAGGGACAACAGTCAATCCCTTGTTGTTTTAAGATCCATATGGTACAGAAGGTTGGCAAAATTGAGGGCGTCTTTATATAGTTACCTCTTGATGAATCAATGTTGATAAAGTAGATAAGAAGAGTACTGAACTTCATCTCAGGAAGAGCGCCCAACTTTATGGCAGGAATCAGTTTAAACCATAACCATTTCACATATCATTACTGTACATATAAAGTGTGTGAATGCTTACTTTATAATTATATTAGCTACTGGTTGGCCTTCATTGGGACTGCATTGATTACTGATAAACACAAATGTATAATTATACAGGAATAATTGATTTTTTAATTTATCAGAATATACATGTACCATAGGTGTGATGTTGTGTGTTGTAACAGTGTGTTTATGAAAATGACTACTTTGAGAAAGATTATCCAAATTTGGACACCTCAGCATAGTGTTTTACACCTTAACCCTTCCATGAATGGAACTTCCTGAAATTTTGCGAAAACTCTACCAATAAGGTGCATCTAATATACATGAGAATACATTGGCCTAACAATATTTACCTTCACCTTGTAAGCAAGTGCATTCTCTTATATATATATTAAGCGAGGCCCCCCCCCCCCCATGGGGAAACTTGCATATATAAGAGAATGCCCTGGCACAGGATTTTTAATGATGCATTAAAACATACCTATAATAGCCTATAATGGCAGATTTAATAAGGGGCAGGAGTCAGGTAGGGCATGATACCAGTAAAGAGATAAGTCTTTATCATCAGTGTGGAGACTGTGTTTTAACAGCTGGAATATGTTATTTTGTGGCTAGTAGTTACTCATGTGGTTTCTACATCTCATGATTTTATTTTGATGGACAGAAGAGCCTTCTAGTGTGTTGGCCTATACCTCGTAGAGAGCCAGTAGTTAAACTAAATATTTACTACTATTTGTGTAGAATGTTATGAGGAGGCAAGTAAAATTACATGTAATCCATCCTCTACATTCACTAGATACCAGTTCAAACAATGCCAGTACAGGAGTGTCTTTGAGATTAGTGCTATAATTAAAATATATTTGTTTGCCCATTTCCAACAGATATATAGATAATTGGTTTAATACAATATGTAGAAAAATATGTTCCATGTTCTGTATAAGTTTTTTTGGTGATGTCAATTTGAAAGAAGCTTTTATACTGGACAAGCTCTTATAACTAACTTAAAAGATGCTGATTTTGTTATTATCTCAGTGTTTTTGAGAACTTCAGCATTCAGGTCCAGGAATGTAGTATCTATGATACCCCCTCCCCATCCCTAGCATGGTTGCTGGAAGGAAGGAGTAGTGGAGACTACCCCTTCTCCCATTATAAATGAAGGCCAGATTTTACTTGTACAAACTAGCATGTGTTTTTTACAACAGGCCAAATTTTCGTTGTGAGAACTAATATGTAACTTCATTTGATAAAGCACTTAAAATGTCATGGATAAAAAAAATACTTGACCCATCAGTGGCCACAGGCTGGAAAACAATCATACAAGATCAATTTGAACCTTTTGGGGGAAATAATATATGGCATCTTTATAATCTACCCATGGAAGGACTGGATTTTGTTTGAACTAAAAGTTAATTCTTTTTGGAAAAATGTCCTTCAAGCTTGGTCTGAAATAGCTCAAGAACCAACCACAGCCCCTAATTACATCCTGTCAATCCAATTCACCTGAACAAAAACCTGATGATCGATCATAAAACCTTTTTTAACATAATAACATTCATAAAAATGGATGTTTACTTTGTCAATGATCCAGGCTTCTTGGACTATGAACATTTTTGCAGAAAATATAATGTGCACATCGCCTTCATAGCTTACCAGGGACTAATACACTCAATCCCAAAATCATGGAAAGCATGTTTGAGAGGCAATAAGAGACGAACAGTGGTACAGAATGAAAACATTGAGAAAATTAAAAGAAACCCAAAGCCCTGTAAAGTTTTTTACCCCATCTTTTGGGAAAATGGAAATGAACGTATGGTGAAGTCAATAAACAGTGCAGAGATACTTGACTTATGACCTTTCAATATAAAATCCTACAAAAAATCCTTTATACTAATTCAAGACTATTCAAAAGTAATCTATCTGAAACTGAGCTATGCACATTTTGTAATAATACTAAAGAAACCATTCTTCACATCTTCTTTGAATGCCTGGTTACAGAAACAGTGTTGCACAATTTGAAACAACAATTGGAAGATACATGTAATCTAAAGTTTGAGTTCATATATATAGTGGCAACTGATCGCCATTAAGTGAAATTACTATCAATGTTCGAGCAATGTCAGAAATTCTCTATATGGTTCGGTGGTAAATTTTGATCGCAACTGTAGCAAGAGATAATCATCTGATCACCAAAATGCAAATTACATAAGGAATCCGACTAATTCTTGGACAACAAACCCTACAAAACACAAACAAAAACGCTCTTGGGATATGCATCCTACTCTTTAAGAGATATATTCATTCATGCAAATTTACCAGTACTGAACCCAAAATTACAGGGTTGATAGAATGCATAAGAAGTTACAAAATCAGAGAACTTCTCTTTGTAAACAGTTTTAGCACAAGGAAGGAAGTTAGCTTAAAAAATAGATGGGACATTTTATCCCTGCTTTTTAGCTCACCTGAGACGAAGTCTCCGGTGGAGCTATAGTCATCACTCCTCGTCCGTCGTCCGTCCGTGCATCCGTCTGTCCGTGTTTACTAATGACTACTAATGTGGCTAAGATTGTGTAAAATGGATATTTATGTGCATAACTTCCGTTGCGTGGCTAGCCACGTAACAGCTTTCAGATGGACGTTCTAAAATGATCTATTTGGCCTAATCAGCTTATTTAATTTTGTAGTCACTCAAAATTTGGAAAAAAAAAGTCCATCGATTTAGACATCCATGACCCGTCAATAGGAGATGTCGGACACTGACAAGACATTTATGTGGCTAGCCACCCAATCACGGACCTGTCAGTTTCTCCTATTCCACTGTCCCAGTTGCTGTGAGCAAGTTTTTGAGTTTTAATCAGCTTCTTCTGCTATAATTCCAACATGTTATGAATCCATTATCTGGAGTTTTATCACTATCTACTACTTGATAGCCACTTAAAATTTTATGGCTACTTGAGAAGCCACATAAAAACTAAAGCCACATTACCATTTCTAGCCACATAGGTCGAAGCCACATATCTACCCATTTGTTGGTATGTCCGTCCGTCCGTCCGTCCGTCCGTCAACTTTTTAAAAAAACATCTTCTCCTCTGAAACCTTCATACCGAATTGGTTCATATTTGGTGTGGATGTTCCCTAGGTGACTCTCATTCAGATTTGTTCAAATGAGGTCACTGGGTCAAATAGTTGCGAAACCAGGGCCATAACTCTATTCCTCCATAGTAATTCTTACAACAACTTCTTGTCCATAACCATTGTGCCGATTTAGCTAATATTTGGTATGGAGGGTCCTTGGGTGACTGGTGTTCAGATTTGTTCAAATGAGGTCACCCGGTCAATTAGTTGAGAAACCAGGGCCATAACTCATAGTAATTCTTACAATGACTTCTTCTAAAAAAATATTGGGCCGATTTAGCTTATATTTGGTACTGAGGGTCCTTGGGGGACTGTGGTTCAGATTTGTTCAAATGAGGTCACTGTGTCGAATGTGGGCGGAGCCAGTGACATAACTAAAAAAAAAAAATTCAGATTGAACTCATTGCTCAATTTAACACACAAAATTTGTTTTAATTTGTTTTTATAACATGTTATAAAATTTGAAAAACTCACATAATTATAACAACCTCTGAGTTATGAAACTTCAGTCTTTAATGAAATCACAGAAACTTTCCATCAGCCACCCCCCCCCCCCCCCCACCCTCACATGACCCAGGCCCCCACCCTGCCAACAGCCCCTTCACCCATATCATATCTCTCCAGAAGCACTTATTATATCTGCCAATATTATATCTACCAGAGGACTGGGCTTCAGAGAGACAGCCAGGTCATTAATTGAGATCAGAATGACAGATTAGAGATTAGAATGTTATTGGACAGGTTTGTGTAAACACTGTGCTAGCAATGGTGCTTGTTGTTATTATCAAATTCAAACATAATTATTTTCTCAAGCCTGAATTTAGTGTGTCTGACATTTGCAGAATGAGGTCCCCAGAGGGTGAATTTAGTGTTGCTACCCTGTACAGCAGGCTAGAATCACCAAATACACCCTCCAGGGACCTCATTCTGCTTAGGCCTCATCTTCTGGGAAGTATCTTGAGTGTAAAATTAGAAATTTTGTTTTAGTTACTTTTTGACTTTTTCCATTCTGTTCAGTTTCTATGTCCCCTAATTTGCAAAAGATAAAATGCATAATTGAGGTGCTCAATGGGTGTGCATTACCAACTTCAACAGTAGAACTTCAATCTATTTCTAGGTTTCCCATGGCAGTTGAGTGTGAATTCGGTGATGCTAGCCTGCCTTGCGGAATAGTGTCATTAAATTCACCTTTTGGGGACCTCATTCTGCAAATGTCAGACACTAAATTCAGGCTTGGCTGTTTCATATTATTTTCTTAACCACCACTTATCCAGGTGAAGACAAATTGGGGGGTATATTGGATTGAATTTGTCTTCTGTCTGTCAGGCAGTCCTTCTATCCATCTATCTGTTGGGATGTCTATCCATCTGTCTTTCAACAATTGTTTTCTTCTCCATATTAAAGACCGAATTTGTTTATATATTTTGGTGTGCATGTTCCCTAGGTGACTCACAATCAGATTTGTTCAAATAAGTTCAAATAAGATCAAATAGGTGCAAAGCCAGGACCATAACTGTTTCCCTCCATAGTAATTCTTAAAACAATTTCTTCTCAAGAACCATTGGGCCTATATAGCTTATATTTGGTATGGAGGGGCCTTGGGTGACCGGGGTTCAGATTTGTTCAAATGGGGTCATTTTTAGGAAAAGAGGCCCCCAGAGGGTGAGGTGAATTTAGTGATGCTAGCCCACCTTGCGGAATAGTGTCATTAAATCCGCCGTTTGGGGACCTCATTCTGCAAAGGTCAGACACACTAAATACAGGCTTGGCTGTTCCAAAATTATTTTCTTAACCACCACTTATCCAGGTGAAATCATACCCTGATTTTTCAAAGAAAAATGGGGGGGGGGGGGTATATTGATATTACTAGATAAATGTATCTCATAGATGGAGATTCACATTTGTTCTAATAGGGGCAGAGATAAGAGATTTAACTCTCCTCTACACTGTTTGGTACTGGTATAATAATATTGATTTCTTAGTAAGGCAGCCTGGGTGAGGGCAATGTTTGAGGCAATGGGTAGTGACTGTAGAGGGGGTGGAGTTTTGACCCCCTACTTTAATCAAAAATTTAAACAGTTGAAAATTTCATGCCTGATACAATATTATTTTCTTAACCACCACTTACCAGATGAAATCATGCCCTTATTTTTCAAAGAAAATTGGGGGGGGGGGTATATTGGATATTGGGGGGTATATTGATATTACTAGATGAATGGATCTCATAGTTGGGGATTCACATTTGGCAATGGGGATGGAGTGTAGAGGGGGTGGAGTTTTGACCCCCTACCTTGATCAAAATAAAAACAGTTGAAAATTTCATGCCTGATACAACATTAGTTGTAGATTAGATGTTTACACCAAAAATCGGTTGGAACAGTAGTGTACAGTTGGTAATTTCAAGGTAGATATTCACCGATCTACATACAGTAATGCTCTAAGTAAGCGACTTCTTAACCACAGCAGAATTATGGGTAACTTTTCAGGATTTAGTCGGAAATATGGCTTGTTGCCATTCATCGGAAAGCTTTCATCTGAAAGCTCTCCCCGAGAGCTTTCCGATGAATGGCAACAAGCCATATTTCCGACTAAATCCTGAAAAGTTACCCATAATTCTGCTGTGGTTAAGAAGTCGCTTACTTAGAGCATTACTGTACATGAAGCCTCTCTAGCCACATATCCTGTTTAGATCTACTTCTTTTAAAATGATTATGAAAAGTTCTGACTGTTGTGGTCTCCAGAGTCCCAGTCTTATCAGTCTTTGCAGTCTGGTGAGCGACCCCACAGTCTTTGACTGTCTTGTTCCTACCAACCGTGAACATTCTTGGAAACTGCCTCACACATGCTTTGCATAACCACTGGAAAAATATACCCTGTTTTTGAAGAAACAAACATATCAAAATACAATACATGTTTGCTTAAGAGTGCATATCTCTTTATGTGTCAGAGGTGCCACAGACCATTGGTAATCTGAAAAGATTTTGATTGGTCTGGTAATTTAAGGTACTTCTCTGAGCAAAATATAAATTATGGCATTTTATGCTGCTTCACTGTCTGTGTGTTGTTGTGTTCATTCATATACATGTATATGGAAGTCAAAAAATCAAGATAAAACTCCAGAGAATGTATATGTTTTTGACCTGAATAAAAACTATTAAAATAAAAAAATGCATACTGTATGTTGTTTTATGACAGCCCAGATTTAAATTGTTGGAATTATCATGTGTTCTGTTTGAAAGGCTAGATTTTTATTGTAGAAATTATCATGTTCTGTTTTACAGGATAGATTTTCATTGTATTAACTACCGTTATCATCTGTTTTTAGCTTTAGTTTGGGGGGGGGGGGGGTAGGTACCTCTAGTCACCTAACTAAATTTGGTTGAAACAGGGGTTTGGGAGAAAACATGAACAGACAGATGTACAAAAATGTTCAGTAAGTTCCTTTTAATATCCTTGCATCCCCACTAATACAAAAGCCATCTCTGCTCTGAACCTGAGACCAGGCTGAGAATTGATAGACATGACACATGTTGTTTATCAAACAGTGCAAGATAGATAACAGAACTTTTGTGGCTATATAATAGGTAGAGTCCCAAGGGAATGTATTCACGTCATTCATAATTTAAATGAGATTAATAGAGTTGAACATTTGTTTTCTAAAGTTGTCAATGTAGCACCATCATTGTTTACAATACACTGGTCATTAATATCAGATTAAATTCCTTTTCTCCAAGCTTTAATTAAGTGTGTCTGGCATTTGTAGAATGAGGTTCCCAGAGGGTAAATTAATTATGCTACCCTGCACCGCAGGCTAGCATCGCCAAATACACCCTCTGAGGACCTCAGTCTGCTTAGGCCTCATCTTCTGGGAAGTATCTAGAGTCTCAAATTGACATTTTTAGCAGCTTTTTCCCTTCTGTTCAGATTCTAAAATGCATAATTGAGGTGTCAAATGTCAAATACTGTCATACGTTACCAACTTCAGCTGGAGAACTTCTGTCTGTCCCTAGGTCTCACATAGCAGTTGAGGACTAAGTAAAATTGGGTTCCCAGATGGTTAATTTGGTGATGCTAGCCCACCTTACAGAATAGCATCACTACATTCACCTTTTTGGGACGTCAGACACACTAAATTCACGCTTGGCTCTTCCAATATTATTTTCTTAACCACTTATCTATGTGAACTCATTATACCTTATTATGGACAAAAAAGTGGGATTAAAACTGTTGGTCTGTCAGAGTGTCCTTCCATCCATTGTTCTGTCCATCCATCCATCAACAATTGTTTTCTTCTCGAGATCTATATGAATTCCCTACCTGTATGTGACTCACATTCAGATTTGTTCAAATAAGTTCATCAGGTCAAATAGGAGGGATGCCAGGGCCATAACGTTTTCCCTCTATAGTAAGTCTAACAACTATTACTTCTCAAGAACCATCAAGTCTATTAGCTTATATTTAGGCCAAAAAAAAAAACATCTGTGTTTCCGGTTACCCGACCGACCTGCCGAAATTGGGCCGACCTGGACTTTTTTTTTCAAATTTCAACCCAAATCAAAAAAATTCAACCCAAAAAAAAAAAAAAAAATTTTTTTTTCAATTTTAAATTTTTTTTTAATGCATGTCATTGGCATGTAAACACATCAAAATCGTTAAATATATACTATATACTATGTTTACATTAAGCAGCAATAATTTTAGATGGAATTTTCAAAAACAATTTACTTCTATTAAAATACATGTCCATTTGTGGTTGCAGATGAATCCCAATCTCACCAATAAATCTGCAGTCTTTAAAACCTGCCTGTGGTAATCTTGTTTGTTCAACTCCCATGTCTTATGGGAAGAAGTCTTGTCTGCTAGAGAGCAATATACATGTAGAAGACTTTCTATATCAGAATTTAAAGTTCCTCTCCCCAGTCAATCAATGATTCATAGTGTTCAGGCATAGTTACTAGTATGTATACAGACAGTATAAAGATGACTGCATGTCTACCATATCAAACACCCTTCTGGGATGGGCACTAAAAAGCACATTAAATTATCTACTGGTTTGTTTGGGTATATAAAACTTACAAGCATGCATATGCCAATTTGAATGCTGAGGTGTGGTACCTCAGTCAAGGTGTGGCCTGTGGTACCATTTTCAGTGTGGTGTGGGACTTTATATTTCAGTGCAGTTGAGGGATGTCTGAGGAACATTTACACCCTGTGCAATGTGTCTGAGGTGCATGTGAGATATGTGTCTTAGGTCCTGAGGTGTATGACCAAATATTTAAGTGAGGTTTGAATTAATATCATACAAGTTATGTTATTATAAAGTAATAGTGTATGTCTTGGGCCTGTTGATATGTCAATATTGTGCTCTGAGAAAGATGTGCCACCACAATCTAAACTGAGAGAATAATTACAAGAGAGCTGCATAATTGAGTTCCTGGGTGGCATTTGTTTGTTCATATTGACAATACTTATCATATTATTGTGCTACATTAACTGTTTACTTGCAATATACATGGACAGCCTTAACACAAGTATAAAGAGTAAGCATTAATGTACTTCTTAACTGTTCGGGGAAAAAATAAAATAATATTACCAAAAAAAAAAAATCCCTACCTACCTACCTGGAATTTTTTGGCACCGTAATAGGAAACAAATATATTTATTTTTTTGGCCTTATGTATGCAGGGTCCTTGGGTAGCATGTTTAGATCTGTTCCAATGGGGTCCTTTTTGGAAAATCAATTAACTTCAACTCTTAAAAGCGAATGTTTAAAATTATTAGATGAATAGATATCAGAGATGGGGATTCATGTTTGTTCAAATAGGGGCAGAGGTAAGAGATTTAGCTCTGCCCCACCCACACTACCTGTATCTATGCTGTATGCTACTGGTATAATAAGATAATGTCATTCTTGCAGGGATGTCACCACAGTGTTGGGGGGGGTCCATCTGTCACAATTCTTTGAACATCTTCTGTAGATCATAAGACTGAATGGGTTCATATTTGGTGTGGATGTTCCCTAGGTGACTCACATTCAGATTTGTTCAAATGAGGTCACTCTGTCAAACGAGTTCTTCTCATGTGCCATCAGGTTGAATGGGTTCATATTTGGTATGAAGGGTCCTTGGGTGACTGGAGTTCAGATTTGTTCAAATGGGGTCACTTGTTTTAAATGGGGTTTCAAATTTATTCACATGGGTCACCGGATTAAATAGGGTGGGACCAGGGACATAACTGTATGTCTCTATATAGTAATACTTAAAATGTCTTCTCAAGATAGGTTGGACTATTTAGCTTACATATAGTATGGAGGATCCTTTAGTGACTGAGATTCAGATTTGTTAGCATGAGGCAACCTGTTAACCCTTTACCCAACAGAAGGGCCCTGTGCCAATGCATTCTCTTATATATGCGAGTCGACCATAGGTCGCCTCGCATATATAAGAGAATGCATTGGCTTAACACATTAAAAATTATAAAATTGTTAAAGAATGTAAGAAAAAATGGTAAAAAGTGTTAAAAAAAGATTAGTTTTTAGGCCAATGCATTCTCATATATAAGAGAATGCATTGGCACAGAGCTAACTGTAACTATCACAATGTGGTCAAGGAGCCGGTTCCAATGATATCCATATTTGTATGGTTCTATTGAGACAGACCGAAGATATTTTAGGCTGTTGAAGCTTTATTTGGCCGGTTTTGGCCGGTTTGTTGGGTAAAGGGTTAAGAAATGACGGGGCTATGGGGACTTAGCACTTTTGTGTCTAATAAAATCATTAAAATACAAAATTCATTAAAACATCTACCTTGGAACTACCTGTTATTGGGTCCATGGATAATTGGGCTTCAAACATGTCTAAATAGTTTTATAAAAAGGTGCTTGTGAGATTGGAAATTTCCAACAATTGAGAAAGTTTGAGATGTCGGTTGTGAAATTCCAACCTAAGACTTGGGAGTCTGGAGGGGACATGAGCTGGAGGAGGGGGGGGGGGTGATCAGTAGTGTACAGTTGGTAATTTAAGTAGATATTCACCGATCTACATACATGAAGCCTCTCTATCCACATATCCCGTTTAGATCTACTTCTTTTAAAGCGATTATGAAAAGTTCTGACTGTCATGGTCTCCAGAGTCCCAGTCTTATCAGTCTTTGCAGTCTGGTGAGCGACCCCACAGTCTTTGACCGTCTTGTTTTTTGTCAGACCAGATTTTTATTGTAGGAACTATCATGTGTTCTTTATGACAGACATGATTTTCATTTTAGGAACTATCATGTGTTCTACTATTTACTGACTGGTGCTGATGAGGATGAACGAGATGAATTGAAACTGACGAAGGCTGAAGATTATTTTTACCTCAAGCAGGTTTGTACATAATATTAGCATGCTTTACCCCTCTACCAGAATGTAGTAAATCCTGTTGTATCCCCATTGTATTGTAATAGTGACCTCCACTAACCCTGATAATTTATCATTCACACACTCTAAATTAGGCCATCAGACATTATGGGGGAACCACATGGGTATCAATTTTGAATGGCCTCAATATTCCTTCTATTTGCATTATTCATTTGAAAAAGGAGCTATCACCACAAGTTAACAATGCTGTCATTATTTCACAAATTGTTTATATAGCATACGTGCACTAATTATACATAGCTGCACTTTACAGGTCTCTATGTTTAGAAGTAAATGCTGTCTGCATTACTGGTGTGTTGCACAAATTTATAAACCACATTAAAAAGTTCAAGTCAAGAATTTCAACACAGTGAATCATTCATCTTGATACATCTTTATAAGCTTTCAAGTAAATGCTGAAATGATTTGTAGACTCATTTTATACGCTCTTTTATAAATGAGACATATTATGTTTTTGGTCCATCCATCCATCTGCCTGTCTAGTGACCATCCGTCGGTTCATATTTCATTTACAGATGATAAATTTAGATCTACTGAACTTAACATTGGATTAATATTTAGTGCATAGGTTCATTACCACAAATACAAGTCAGTTCATGTGTTGAATAAATGGTATGAAATTTGGTGTGCATCAAATAAAATACAGTTCAAGTTAACTTTTGGGTTCCATCTGCCCATTTTTGCCAGAGTTGCGGACCCTCTTCGACTTTGAAATTGGGGCTTTCTTGGCATCTTAATTATATAATTTCAGTTAATTAATGTTGACTGAATTTTTGTATGCAGATCTATATAAAACTATAAAATATAATCTTTCAAGTTGTCACCATCATAATCACTGTCAGACATTTTTTAGATCTGGTTTAGATTGGATTGTACAATGGGAGCTACAAGAACATAATCAAGTTCATGCCCTGAAAAGTTTGGATAAGTGGTTGATTTTGGACAGAACATAAGTAGAGTAGAATTAAATTGAAAGTCCGACATAAGTATGCTCAGACCTGCTGCTTTGGCATCACCTCATTATTCAGATTCCCTCTCCAAGCTGATGACAATGTTAGCCAATATTTTCTCTATTCGTGCCCCTACACAATCCGACAGAAATCATCATGTCGAAAAAGGTTCCTCAAACTTTTAATAGTTGTGGTTCATTGATGTTGTTTACATTTTCTGTTCAAGAGTTATCCCTCTTTCTTTATCTGAAAATGTTGGATTTCCATCCGTCGTTTGTTAGAATTGTCAAGTAATTTGTTCGTTCATCACATTTTTCTCTCCACAATTTAGGTTCCGACCTGCACATATTTAAATTTTCACCATGGGGGTATCCCAGCACCTGTTGTACAACCTCTTGTTAATCAAGACTTCTCCCACTTGCTTTATAGGAGGAATTTAAAATTTCACTGACGGCAACAGGTCGTTGCTATAATCAGGCATGCATGATGTTGTTTTTATGAAGAACTCGGCACAATTTTCAATGTTGGTACCATTATGGAAGCAAAAATGTGCGGGTGAACATTTTGAGTAGTGGGCGCACTAGCCCGGCGTGAGGACATCCCTAAAGCACACCCCTCTATGATGCTGAATCCCCTCAACCCTCTGGAAAATATGCCATAGCCACCCCATTTATGTGATGAATGCTCATAGTGTTTTAGGATACACATACTTTGCATGTATAGGGTGCCAGAATCGAATATAGACAAGGGGTGCACAACTTCCAGAAAAGATCATGGTTTTAATCAGATTTATATTTAAAGTATAAATAATGAAAAGAAAATATTTTAGCATATAGACATTTTAAAGCAATTGCAAGGAATGTTATATAAAATTGTAATACGACCTTGCCTAAACCTACATACAAGGCTCGTCCTGATTGATCAGTAGCCTGTATTCCCATGGAGACAAGACTGTCGTTTTGCGGTACAATTCTAGATATTCTGAATTGTACCACAAAAAAATGTGGTACAATCAGTGAAATGCTGCCAACTCCTCAAACTTTCAGAAGTCAAACCACACGGGCATTGGTTAATGCCATGCTATAGACTGAAGAAAGAGCATACAATGACTATCTACTGTACAATACTGAATTTTATTAAGATAGAACAAAAATAAGTCTTAAATGAATTTTTTTTGCAAAAAAGTCAATGAAAAGGGGTCGCCGTTGAATAGTGACGTCATGTTTGACGTTAAAGTTCTAAGAGAAGAACTGCTTGGTGGAAAATCATAGGGCTAGAAACTTTGCTATTATATAGCAGGTTGAACATATGTCACTACAATTTCGACCAAAACAAATAAAGTCGAATTACAAAAGAAATAAATACACAGCGCATCGGCGTGTATAGTATAATTTGACCACAGAAACTGATTGTAGGACTCCGCTTCGCATCGTCCTACAATCAATTTCTTTGTAGTCAAATTCTACGATACACGCCGATGCGCAGTGTATTTATTTCTTAAATATCAGAATGGATATATTTTGGTATGAGGAATATAATGGATCTGTTCTGTTGATATCTATGGTATTTCTCGCATTTCTAGAAGAAATAATAAATGGGCTCTTTTCTGTTCACCCGTAGTCCATTTGGAGGACAAGAGTGGTAGCTGCCCCTCACCACTTCGTCATCGCTATGTACATGTATATATTTATCAGTGGTTTTATCCTCTCTTCAATAACACCTTCTGTCCTGATACACAATCCAGGTCTTCCTGTTATCATTATGAGAGCTGTTGGCTTGTTGAATGGGTATAGTGTACCCCTATGGTGAGTCATACCACAAACTTATTGGGTGCTACTGTTGAATGTGTATTGGATTATTCCCACACAGGTTTCTGTCAGTGTGTTTTATCTGTCTGTTAGCACCTCAACTTATTGTGGCAGTTAAAACAACTGTATAGGTATATCAGTTTACACTATATATAAACCAACACTTTATTTAAGGCCACTAATCAAATTATTTGTTTAACTTGAGTTTAAAGACATGTTGTGCAGTAGCCAGAAGTTGGTTTAGTTTGTATTTATGAGTTATTCCTTTAGGAAGTGTTCAGACAGCTGAAAGTAAAGTTTCGTTGGTGTACTTATAAGTTTCACAAAATTATACAGTCTTGTTTGGCATTTGATACTTTTATATGACCAGGGATGAATGGAAAATGACATTGATTGATTATAAAAATAAGTACGGCATGTTTTTTACTCATAATGATAATATAACTATTTAGATTTCTGATAACAAAGTTATAGTTGTGACTTCTATGAGGTTGCAATGCATCTCCCTTGTATATAGTCCAAACTGATCGCAGAGCAGACATCATGTGTACCCTTTCCCACTTCTATTAAAGACTGTGTACCTATCACCACTTCTATTAAAGACTGTGTACCCGTCACCACTTCTATTAAAGACTGTGTACCCATCACCACTTCTATTAAAGACTGTGTACCCATCACCACTTCTATTAAAGACTGTGTACCCATCACCGTCACCACTTCTATCAAAGACTGTGTACCCATCACCACTTCTATTAAAGACTGTGTACTCATCACCACTTCTATTAAAGACTGTGTACCCATCACCACTTCTATTAAAGACTGTGTACCCATCACCACTTCTATTAAAGACTGTGTACCCATCACCACTTCTATTAAAGACTGTGTACCCATCACCACTTCTATTAAAGACTGTGTACCCATCACCACTTCTATTAAAGACTGTGTACCCATCACCACCACCACTTCTATCAAAGACTGTGTATCCGTCACCACTTCTATTAAAGACTGTGTACCCATCACCATCACCACTTCTATCAAAGACTGTGTACCTGTCACCACTTCTGTTAAAGACTGTGTACCCGTCACCACTTCTATCAAAGACCCTGGTAATACCATGGTGCATTAGAAATGAGGTTCTAATATATATGTGTTATATGCACAATGTGTTTGTAACGATTCATGTCATATAGCGACGTTTTGATTTTTCACGCGATTGATGTGACGTCAGTTCATTCATGATTTTGAATCAGTCAACGACGTCACGAGCGCCTTGTATCGCAACTGCAGTAACGATACGGATGTTTTTATCGCCAATTCGTTATCGCCAATTGTATCAGGGAATTTCATAGGAAATGGTTGATAAATTGCATTTATATATTGTTATTGCATTGCAGAGTGATTGCTACACTGTTGATGGCGTTGATGAGGAACATGAGTTTGCCAGGCTACGCCAGTCAATGGAGACTGTTGGCTTCTCGGCAACAACCCAGAAAAGGTACACGTTAATTTCCTCATGTTCCAGTGGAAGAACAAGGCTTTCACAATTGTAAAATAAAAATGAAAAATTATACATACAATTTATATGTGAGATATATTCAGACCAATATACTTAGCATACTTCATTCCTTTGTTGATGATGCACTATAAGTTTAAACCTTTCTGCACTAAATACTCAAGTAGTTCCCTTAGGACATTTCAGATAAGATGTTCCATGCGTCGTTTGTTGAACTTATTATCTAAACATTTCCCTCAAATAAATAGGACTCCTCCTTTCTGTAATTGTATTATTATTTGTCTGCTTATTTTTCCTGAAGACCCAGGGAAGAATCGAGAGAATCGAGAGAAGAATCCAATTATATAAATTGGGATGTTAAAATATTTTGTGCTGGACACTTGATTGTGCAAATAAAGGCTCAATATAATAGACTACATCTGCAGATTGATGAATTGCATTACACGTTGTTGAATTATAAAAAAATTCCTTGAAAATATGGAAAATCCAACTTGAATAAATACTATCCACTTGAAATTAGGCGAAATTTTGGCCTCCAGAGTTTGGGCACCCAAACCTGTAACAGGTATCAAAACAGCCCTGGATCCTTCTCTGTGAAGACCCCTCCTAACGAATGACCATTCAAATTTATACTTTTATACATCTATGTTCTTATTAAGTGGCCTGTTTAAAGAGGTGATGTGCCGGTACTTACTGTGCTCATATCATCCGATCATCACCAAACTTCATATGGATCTTCGGGGTGATCTCTTGATGGGAGCCATCAATTTTTTCCGAATTTTGTTAAAACAGCCAACAGCCATTTTGGATTTCAAATTTGAACCCACCGACTCACCCCACATTTTTAGCTCAACTTGACGAAGTCAAGTTCAAGCTATTGCCATGGGTTGGGGTCAATCGTCCATCCATGGGGACGGCATCCATCCGTCCTTCAACAGTTTCCGTTAGCACACCCTACATGTAAGTAAGTAAGTAAATATTTTATTATGGCATATCATCATAAAATGTGTTACACATATATAATTAAATAATAAACAATAATATGTCATATGGTGGTGGCATGACCATATGGTCGTCTTCCTGCCGCCACCATTTGGAAATGGAAAATATGGACAAAAATATGGAAGATATACAAATTTAATGTCGCATCTCTCCCATTGTCACCAAACTTAATATCGATCTTCGGGTGACCTCTAGATGGGAGCCTCCTATTTTTACCGTCTTGGCTTTCAAATTTGAATTCATCGGCACACCCTGCACCCCGCATTTATTGGAGAATTGTTTTGTTTAAAATCACCTCGAGATGGGACCTATTAAATTAAAAAAAATTGAGATAAAAAAACATGGCTGCTGGCTGCCATCTTCGATTTTGCTCTTTGCATGACTAAATCCTTCGGCACACCCTACAGACCTCATCCCTCATATGATCATCACCAAACTTGTCTAAAAACATGGCTATCAGTGGATATCTTCGATTTTACTCTTTGCATGCTTAAATCCTTTGGCACACCATACAGGCGACATCCCTCATCCCAAACTTCATATGGATATTCGGGTTGACCTTGATGGGATCCATTGGTTATTTCCAAAATTAAAAAACTTCATATGGATATTCGGGTTGACCTTGATGGGATCCATTGGTTATTTCCAAAATTTAAAAAAAAACATCGGCACACCCTGCAGCCTACATTTATTGGTGAAATGAAAATAATTTCTTCTACACAATACAACTTGTAACTTTTTGACTTTCCTTCTTAATTATTCTTTTCATTGCTCAGCAAAAAATTGACTCCTCCCAGTCCTTCCCACGAGGAAAACACAGCGAGAGCATTTGCGAGTTTTGCTGTTTGCGATCCATGCATGACTGTGCTGGTAAACAAAAATGCAATTGCATTATAAAATACCACATCAAATGCTGTCGCACATTGCAATAAATTTCGCCTTGGCTATGTATATTCGGAATATACGTAGTCCTATTGACCGGCCCGATATTTTTTAAGCTGGAGTTGTCCCATGATTTGTCTTCTTCAAGACATTATCTGCAATGCCACATGTGTTGTTCCCAGAAACGTAAATATTGATGACCCCAATTCCTGGAATCGGGCTAAAAATAGAACATAGGCCTACGACATCTCATGTTAAGACTGCACTCGATTGTGCATGCATTAATTGTGTCGTCGGCTATTCGCGAATAAATACAAATCTTTTACATTTGCCATAATATATTTATATCTTTATTTCCTCCATATTTAAAAGTCGGAGGTATTTAAACATATTACAAACACAAGCTTTGAAGTTAGTATACAACTGCATACGTATTTGGGTATGCGATTTGGGTATGTATGTATCCCCGCGAATTGATTTTGAAGATTTCCCGATGGGTGGGGTATATTGTCCGAGTAAAATACCGATATTGTACGTAGCACCCACTATTCACCACAGTATATATCGTATAATAGTTCTACTACACGTGTCCTCTGATACTGTAAAACTTTATACCAACGATTTCTCATATTAGGAAACTATTAAATCAATAATAAAGATAGGCCTATAAAACATAAAATCCCGATAATAGTCCAGAGTAATCCCAATACAGAAACTTTCCAAACAACATGCGTTGTTTTCAGAATAAGATACTCCGAAATGAAAGTAAACTCCGATAGAATCCCGATAGACTATGTAAATATTCCGATAATTTCCCGAAAAACGTTGCGTCATTTCCCGATAATTTCCCGATAACTGTATATATCTGCTATCGGGATCTATCGGGAAACAGGCCTCAGCTCACAAGGCGACTCGGGCGAGATTGTCGCCTTACTGTCGACTTCGCCCTATCGTCGATCTAAGGCGAAATCGAAGTCGCCTTCAATTTTAGGGGGAATTTTTTTTTTTTTTTTTCTTAATTGTTTTTCTAGTTTTTTTTCCGGACATGTCTGGACATGTCCGTATAAAGATGAATTGTGGCGGCCATCCCAAAAAGAAACAGACGATGCAGAGCCAAAGACCCAAGTGTTTAAAATAAAAAAATGAAATATGACCTATTGTTTTGTGTTGTTATTCCGTCGCCTTTGTTCCCTTTGCGGTAATGAATGTTAATCACGAATGTTTTGACACGCTGATAACACGATGAGATGTTTGCATCTGTGTTGTTACTGACCATCGTGAGTGTCACAAATAAATGTTTTAATTAACTTAAAAGACCGCCGTCCCGCTTTTCAGATATAAAACAATTACGACATTATCAGAGTATGTACCAGGCGCTTCGGAAGTTCGTTTCGGTAACGCGTCGGACTTTTTGACGAGACCGCGTCGGACTTTTTGAAGAGACCGACTTCCGTAAATAAAATAATGTCAAGTTTATTGCTTTAATCGGATTATACCAGTGATGTTGGCATTAATTAAGGGAGGCCATTAATTAATAAAAGCTTTTGCAACTCCTTTGTTAGTTAGTCCTTATTGTTTATTTTAGCGGACACCCACATTACAGCCGTGACCAAATTAAACTTAAAAAGTTACATGCATCATGATTCAGACTGTACAACAAACGTATCTTCCAATCCAAGCTGCAGTCTAGGAAATAATACTACTTTCATTTAGTTAAAAAAGTAACTATTACTGTAACTTGATAATTGTCTTGCTTAAATGATAGCCACACAAAACATTTCCAGATAAAGTCAATTTTTTTTTAGTTTTATTTGTTATTTTATCTTTTTAAATTTTTTATTGTCAGATGTTATAAAATAAAGCGATATTTGGACCCCTAGGCTGAGGCCTGTCGGGAAATAGTCTGATTTCCCGATAGTAGTTTTGAGATGACCCCTATATGAGAAAATGAATTATCCCGGAAAAACACCAGTACAAAACTAATCCTTTGCTATGTGGTCAGCGTTTCGATTATTGTAAATCCTCATTCAGGACCAGATGTGGTTTGTGAAAAAGTACGGATTACCTCGCCTTTATATAGTCCGTGTGGGGAGAAGCTTCATTGTGATTGGCTATTGCCATATATGGTTATCATGTGTGGAATGGTTCTCACATGGTTCTCATTTGGTTTTCATAATGGTTCTCATGTGTGGGATAGATGGTTCTTATGTGTGGGATGGTTCTCATAAATGGTTCTCATGTGGTTTTGATATATGGTTCTCATGTGTAGGATGGTTCTCATGTGTGGGATGGTTTTCATGTGTGAGATGGATGGTTCTCATTTGTAGGATGGTTATCATAAATGGTTCTCATGTGGTCCGTATACAGCTATGCTCTCAGTAAGTGACCTGTTTAACGAGGTTATGGGCCGGTACTTACCGCGGTGATACCACCAAACTACCGCGGTTATCATTCTGTACCGCGACGGAGGGCTGTTGACCCGCGGTACTGGTACAGTATTTTTACCGTTGGTTACCGCAGGTCACCGCGTTATTGGTGTTCGTTACCGCCATACACCGCGTTATTTTTTTCGTAACCGCGTTCAAATTACCGCTAACGGCCCTCCACCGCGGAGAGAACACGACTGAAACAAGGCGTCACACGGTAGGTAAATGATTATGAATAACTTTTGTATTGAATGAATAACTGTAAGCTGCACGTAATTATGTATACGTCATAATATAAATGAATAATAATGCAATCGGATTACATATGAACGTGGAGTAATAGTTTTGTTGTTAGCATCTATTTTACATATCGTCAAATGATTTACACACCCGATTCCTATATTGGTTTCCACTCATGCGGATTTTTTTTTTTTTTTGTGTTTCCGAAATCTAAATTTCTTATAAAATGAGAAAAGTAAATCCTCCATTTATCTGAATTTGGTCGAAACCAGCGGGGACGGTGCATTAGTAACACTGAGTCCGATTTTAGTCTTAGAAGCCAGGGCGTCGATCATTGCAGAAATATTCTTATTCGTTCAAATCTATAGTTTTGTTCATATGCCAAACAAAATCGGCGCGTAAATAGTATATTGTCGCCAAGACGTATGATTGTACGCATGCGTGAAATAGTAAAGTAATTTACAAACATTTGCGCCTGAAGATTTCTTGTCTGTGGGAATACAATGTATAACTAAGAAAGCGTGGCACATGTCATGCAGCAAAGTAAAGTTGTTATCATCACCAATGTGCGCGACAAAAGACACACGCAAAACACCAAACATTGAAAGACACAACGTTATCAAATCAGTCTTTGATTTTGTTATGTGAACATTCATTGAGCTCACGAGTGCGTGTCGTGCGGCATCGTTTGATGTGAAATTGCAACTTTTGGCGAGGGCATGCACTTATAGTTCTCGGTGGGTCGCAGTATAAATTATATCACATACCGGTATTCCTATCTAATCGTTATTTGGAAGAAAATATGCATGGTGTTGGAAAGTTGACCTCTAAATATGTTTGTTTGGTTATATACAGAGGTTAACATTGTAACATTATTATTTCAAGTGATCGAATTCGGTGTGTTTTAGTCCTTGTTAGTTTATCCCGTTACGGTAGCAATAAAGAGCGTTTGTCTCACTTTTGTGCAACAAATATTTATAAATAGCTATTACGTGCACAACATTTTAAAGATCGAATGAGACTTGTCTGTTTAAAGCCACATGGCGGTTCACATAATATTATTCGCAATACCAAAATAGATCGATAAATATCTGAACTACCTTCTGCGAGCATTATGTAAGCCAAACGGACGCATTGAAGTAATGGAAATACAAGTGTCCAAAACACAAAACAGCCATTCGCGCGTCACGTGTGTAGTTTTACTAATAGCACTATCAACAAAACACAAATATTTATTTCACCCATTGAGGCCAGTTATAAAAAGACATGACGACATCTTAATTTATGTGCCCCGTGCCCTATATTAACAAAGTCTGCCAGCTACAGTATGACGTAATCAGTGACAAGTGCTTTTGCACAGAATGTGTTTTTTTCCTGGATATACGGGAGTTCCACTTTGTTTCTTTTATTGCTAAGACAATAATTCCCGTTATACGAACAAATGGTGTTTGTGATTTGCAGTTAATGAATGTCAATAAAGTTAATAACGATATTTATTCTGGGGACTATTAAAATAGTGTCGTTATCATTCAATTTAGGGATCACGTACAACTGAACATTGATATAAACTGTAGATACGGGATTTATCGAGCTGTCTAAAATGGCCGAAATCATTTGTTCCCTTCCCGATAACCAATACTGATTACAAATAGTGTCATTTATGGGAATTTTTGGCAATAAAACAAGACTAGAAATGTTATTTTAATATTTTAATATTCACATTAATTGAAAAATGACTCTCAAAGTAACTTATACTTACCTTTACTTAATCTGGAAGCCCGTTATAATGGGCATATTTCCCCGATACTCGGCTTTCATCTATTTGAATATTTTAATAATACACTTCACGGTACACAATCATGGACGGAGATCGTGAAAACGGCCGTCCTATTTTGGAAGATTGACGGTCAGCCATCGAATCCCGTCATTAACCTCGTTACAAAAATGCTACCGCATAGCGGTAATGTCACCGCGTTTGTGCGGTGCATTACCGCGTGCCACCGCGCTACCAACATTCGTTACCGCTGGTAGTGCGGTGGTACCGTGAACGTCGCGGTGGTACTCGCGGTGGTACCGCGGTGCGCGCGTGGTAGTGCAACCGCGAATCGGCGGTATGTCGCGGTATTGCACCGCGGTATTAACGCATGTACACCTCGTTAAAACAGGTTGCTTAATTTGAGCAGTGCTGTATATGGTTCTCATGTACAGGGTGGTTCTCATGAATGGTTCTCATGATTAACATAAATGAATTTCATGTGTAGGACGAATCACACATGGTTCTCACATGTAGCATGGCTCTCATATGGTTCTCATAGGTGTTTCGCATGTGGTTCTCATATATGAAGAATATTAACTGTGGAATGGTTCTCATGTGTGTGATGGTTCTCACATGGTTCTCAAGGTTGGTTCTCATGTGTAGGATGGTTCTCATGTGTTTCTCATACAAGGTACGCTTGTGGTTCTCATGTATGGTTCTCATATGTAGGGTGGTTCTCATGTGTAGTTTTCATGAATGGTACTCATGTGTGGGATGGTTCTCATATGGTGCTCATATGTGGCTCTGCTGAGGGAGGTGGTTCTCATATGTTGTCATGTTGGTTCGTATGGAGGACATAAGTAGTTCTTACCTTTTGGTCTTACCTTGTGGTATGGTAGAGATTCAGAAATTTCTTCTGTCGTAAGTTCTGTCTGTTGTGTGATGTTGTCACAACATTTATCCTCATGATGTTCTTTTGGAGGGTGGGTGGAATGGGGAGGGATATGAGATATACTGGCGAAGCTCTACTTAAAAGGCTAGTGGGTTGTATTCCGTTAATGGGGATGTGAAGTCCTGAACTTTGGGGTTCAGGGTTTAGTAATGACGATTGAGTGAAGTGATATGATTTTTATTTAAACTTCAAACTTGGCACGTCTTCTTTGAGATTTGCTTTGGCATAAAGAGCGACGTTGTTGTCCATCAATAGTTGTGTGACGTCCTTTTCTTTCCTTCTTAAGCCACTTTCTTTGGGTGGAGTGTGTCCGTGGTGTGTGGCGATATAATGTCTGTGTAGTGGTTGTGGGATGTTGTTGCTGTGGTGTATGTGGGTAAGCCTGTTGCTGTGTGGGTTGGTGAAAATGTCATTATGTTCCCATGAGTCATATGTGTTGTCTGTGGGGCTGTATGGAAGCATCCATCGTGTAGGTTCTGTGTCTAGGTGTATGTTTGGTGTGGTGTCTGTGCAGTCTTGTGGCGGAGAGGTGTCCATTATTGGGCAACGTGGGTTGTTGTCCCAGTGGCTACAGCCTGGTTTAGGTTCATTGTACTCCTGTTCTACGAGCATCGGCGATGTGTTACTTGGGTTGGTAATATCGTCGGCCAGAAGGTGCATCCTGGTTCAAATAAGTCCGTGGTGTCACTGTTCAATGTCCATATTGGGTCGGGAACTCTTGGTGTAGTTGCTGTTCGTTCAGCGGAGGTTGCTGACCTGTACCCGCTGCTCTCTGTGGTGTGAGTACCAGGGGTGAACTCAATGGGTGCTGGGTACTCGTCCTCTGGTAACCATAAATCCAGAGGTGAGTAGTAAATGATAATTTCACCGTCGTTTGAGCTGGTTGGTGGTGATACATTGCCCAAAATGTGGGGGCAAATGTGCTTACGCAAGGTTTCTTTGCATGCAAAGGAGAGTGAGCATCGTCCGCATTTGTGATTGCGGATGTTGCGATGCTTTTCACGGATGTGTCTGTCCCTTCCGGTTCTGTGTTTGAATGATTTGTCGCAGAGATTGCAATCAAAAAGGTCCATCTTAATTGTGTTAATGGATGGAATGACGTTACGTTGTCACTTTCCTGGGGTGGCTAGCAACAGGTGTGGCTGTGTGTGAACAGGAAACGGAAATGGATCAATAATAAAAAGGTATATGACTAGAAGTCCTTCCTGTTCATACTGAGTGGGGTCAGGTTCGGAGGGCGAATATCCAGTGGATTTCGCGTGTTTTACAGGGGTTGGGTTCTCTGGGTCATAGTTCAAGATCTCAATGACCCGATGTAGAAGGTTGCTTGTATCGTGGTCTGGTAGATTGAAGTGAAACGCTACCGGAGTATCTCTATTATGTCGAATGTCGGCCAGGTGTTCTGCTAGGCGTGTTCTAAATTTGCGCTTGGTCTCCCCTACGTATTGGGAGTTGTAATTGTTGCATGTGAGTAGATACATACAATTTTTCGTGAGGCAATTGTATCATGAGGGTCCCTTGAATCGCTTTTTGGTGATTGTGCTTCTGAACCATTTTTGGTGTGGGATGTCCTTGCATATTGAGCAATATTTCCATTCACAGGGTGTGAATGCGTTGGGAAAATGTTTTCCCATGGTGCCTCTCGATTGTGGGAGTTTGGCTTTAGTCAATATGTCTTTGAGGTTGGGTGGTCTGCGTCTCGCTAGGAGAGGTGGTTTTGGAAAAAGACGTCGATATCGTATCGATGTCTGAAGTATAGGCCAGTGTGCCCTGATTAAATGGAATGTCCGTGAAGATTCTGGGTGGTAGTCCGTGACAAATGGTATGACTATTGTCATCACTTTTGGGTTTATCTATAAACTATGTCTTTCCTGTTAAGTTTACCTGCCTCGATCGCCGCTTGAACAATCGTGGTTTTGTTATAGCCGCGTGCTACAAAGTGTTGGATGAATTTGCGGGCGTTTTCGTAGTAGTCGGTGATGTCACTACAGATTCGCCTGATACGTAGGAATTGACTAAATGGGATACCCTGGAATGTGGGTTTTTGGTGGCAGGAGTCTGCCATTAGGTACGCATGGCTGTCAGTCTTCTTTGTGAATAAAGTTGTTTTGATTCCAGTGGGGGTATGTCTGATGGTGACGTCCAGGAAATCGACTGAGTCCGTGCCGTGCTGTATCGGTGAACTTAATAGTTGGGTGGGACTTGTTGAAATAGTCGATGAAGTTGTCGAGGTTGGCTTGGCCGTGTGTCCAGATTAATAGGATATCATCATTATATCTGAGATAAAGTGCAGGTTTATGTTCTGCTTCTGATAAGAGCTTGTTTTCAAGCTCTCCCATGAATATGAATATGTTAGCATAGGATGGGGCTACTCGTGTGCCCATTGCTGTACCCCCGATTTGAAGGTAATTATCACCATTGAACTGAAAGTTGTTGCTGTGTAGCACAAGTTTCAGTAGTTTGAGGAGACGACTGGTGGATATGCAATAGTTTGGGTTTTGTTTTCGAATGCATTGAGCGACTGCTCTGAGGCCGCCCATGTTTGGAATATTTGTGTATAGTTGGGTGACATCGAGGGTGCATAATATGTAGTGGTCAGGAAGATCCTTGATGGAATCTAGTTTCTGAAGTAGGTGGGTGGTGTCCCGGATGTAACATGGATACGTGCTGGCAAATTTTGTAATGTGTTCATCAACGAAGCTGCTGATAAGTTCAGTGGGCGAGCCATTGCCGCTAATGATCGGTCTGCCTGGAATTGAACCCTTTGTGGTTGACTTGTGTATTTTTGGGAGGAGTAAAATTGGGGTGTGCGAGCTTCATGTTTGTATAGACCTTCGCGTATTTTCCCCAGTATTTTCCCTAGCGCAAAGAGTTTGGATAGTTCGTTCCTAACTTGGTTTTGGACATAGAAGTTGGTGTCCTGGAGTTGCCTGTTGGCTTCATTGATGTAGTCAGTTCTGTCGAGAATGACTAAAGCCAAACCTTTGTCGGCTTTTTTAATTACTATTTTGTAGTTAGATTTCAGATCCCGGATGGCTTTTTCCATATTCGTGTCAATGTTTTGACTTTGGAAATGGAGGAGCATGGAGGTGAGGTTATGGTGGTTTGTGAGCCTGCATAGTGAGTCGATTGTATATTGACTAAAGCCAAAGCCAACGCATTCACACCCTGTGAACGGAAATATTGCTCAATATGCAAGGACATCCCACACCAAAAATGGTTCAAAAGCACAATCACCAAAAAGCGATTCAAGGGACCCTCACGATACAATTGCCTCACGAAAAATTGTATCTATCTACTCACATGCAACAAATGCATAATAGAGATACTCCGGTAGCGTTTCACTTCAATCTACCAGACCACGATACAAGAAACCTTCTACATCGGGTCATTGAGATCTTGAACTATGACCCAGAGAGCGATTTGGGAACCCAACCCCGTAAAACACGCGAAATCCACTGGATTTTCGCCCTCCGAACCCTGACCCCACTCGGTTTGAACAGGAAGGACTTCTAGTCTTATACCTTTTTACTAAACAATTAGGTATCTTTTCTTTGATTTAAAGAGTTAATAATTAACCGCTAATATGTTTCCTGGTATTAATTGCATGTCTGGTCACTAGTGCATGTTTTGAAAACCGTTGATGCAAGAAAGCTTGTACTGAATTTCAATAGGGTTTTTTTGGGGGGGGGATATGGAAAATTCACATCGATTCGAACCGCCGTAATAGAATGTTCAGCGACATTAACAATTTGTTTTCATCCCTGGCGATTATAGAAACGTACATGACAAGTTATTTATCAATTCATCAAGGTTCTACATTGTCATAGTTTGGCTGATTATACCTCCTTATAATGGAGAAAATTGAAAGGATAAATGAAAAATGGACTAGAAAAAGATAGATTTGTACTGTGAATACTATAGAGGAAAATAGTTTTGGGAATTCGTGTTAAGACTGGGATGTATAGCATGTGGAATGATACTGCAGTGCAATAGGAATAATCCAATGTGTTCCATGTGATACTCGGGTGCAAAGGGGAGTAATTTAATTTCCAGCTATGGCAGTAATTGTCGGAATTCGTTCACTTACAATAATCATTACAACTACATGTATGAGAGTCAGTAACATTTAAATGTGTCATTTGCAATTATGTTTCAGGATGTTCAGTGAGGAAATTATTACTAACAGCAACCAATACTTTTATTAAAAAAGTCACAAAATTACGATGCGCCTGAGTGTACTATCTTACACTGAAGGACGACAATCAGCTGGTGACACAACACGTGTGTGGAACGTACATGGTGCTCTGTGTATGCATGCGTGAGGAACTTGAATTGTATCACATTCTGGATGCTCTAATTTCACCTTGAGTGACGCCATCGGAATGGAAGGCATGATGTATTAATGTGACTTTAATAATTACTCTTTTTCTCGGTTGGACTATTATAAAGTATGCATTTCATTTATAAAACTCATATGAAACATTCTTTCTTTATCTGGAATCACTATGTGCCATATGAGACTAACTATTTACTCTTGCTTATTTTTACAGAATATTCTCCGTGCTATCAGCTGTTCTTCATTTGGGAAATATTGAGTTCAAAAAGGTGAGAATTAGACACAGAAAATGTCCGGTTTCTTACTTTATTGTGATGTTTCTATACAATAATATCTTAGTCATTACTTTGTTCACATGCCATCATTTCCCCCACAATGTTTTCCCAGAATCTTGTAACTATTAATATATGGCAATGGGTGTATTATACCTCAGTGTGAAGTTCTAGCAATCACCTTGAACCAGTTTCATTTTCCATTGCATTTTTCCTTCCCACTCACTCTATCTGTTTTCTATTTTATACAGAAAGGTGATCAGCACCATGATGAATCAGTCAGTGTCAAAAATGAAGCCACTGTGCAAATCATATCCAGGTTACTTATGGTAAGTATTCCACAAAACAAGCGTGAATGTTCAGATTTCTATCACATACTGTCACCAAATAGTACAGTGTCGCTATGCAAGGATAGGAAACTGAACTCAGAAGCTATACATGCAGGATGCAGGCGATTGTCCCTTTTAGTTTGAAAAAAAAAGGTCATACTATGTAATCAGTCCAAGTTTGGATTTTATTTGATCTGATCCAAAGTTGGTATGTGTATTTCCGAGCTACAGATACAGGCCAAGTTCTATTAATGGATTCCTCTAAGATAATCTACCCACTAAACTATATGGTATATCTCTCCTAAGTCCTTACTTTTCTAAATGTAACACTAAAATTGGCACGGTAACGAATGTACGATATCGTTATTTAGTAAACATTGTTTCCGGTGCCCGCGCTAGGCCGCACTGTTCTTTCCTTTGCCTCAGGTGAACATCGTCCCGAAGATAAGTACATTAACTAGACAGGAAATAATAATTTTTTGTTTGAAGATGACAGAAATCTTAACACAATAACACAACGACATTTCCTAATTTCATTCAATGACACATGTTTCTTTGTTCGAATTTTTTTCAAAATTGATAACAGATATTTTTATAGCAATTGTCGAGTCTGTCTTAATGGATATCAATGTGTGTGATTTCTTCATGTAGTATCATAGCCACAGACAAAATCAGGTCAATTAATGAAAAACAAACTTCAACAATGTCAATATTGCATTTTATTGGCATCAATTCGATGACAAATCATTATGAATGTTCCTCTATAAAGGGCTCGTTAATTAATCAATGTGTATAGTTTTATAGCTAACATTTCGTTTGCAAAATGCAGAATAAGCCCAAACAAAAAAAGATATTTGATTCTCAGGCACTTTATACACCGCTTGTCAAACTGTATTGTGCTCCGGTTTGCGTGCCTTCGATCGCAATGGTGTAGCAAGTGGGAAAACTTTATCTTGCAGGGTTAGTTATTTACTGTGCAAAGGTCAGGTTGGCGGATCACTCATTCAATATCCAACTTCCTGCTTTTATTGAAATAGATCAACACATTTGACCAATAAACTTGGGGGTTTGGACAGCCTGTCATGACAATCTGCCTGAGTTATCATTGCCTATGATCTTTTGTTGAATACCCACAAATAGCAAATACTATAAGCTATACAGTATACAACACAACTATGACTCACATGAGCCCATAATGGTTCTTATAACCATCGAATAAAGGAGTATACGGTTATAGTCAAGTGTGAATTCAAATAAATGCATTATAAGCTGTTATGATCATGTTCATGACATCCTCAAGTAAAGAGGATGCTAAATCTATAAAATTTTCAAGAAAGTTATAGCATTTGCACAGTGATTCGGCTACTTTTGCAAGAATCATCTGCAAACTGCAAATATGATTTTCCCCAGATGTTAAGAAGCAAGGTCCTCCTTTATTTACCAACAATTTGTCAACCTTTTTGGAAAGCAGGTCAGTCGGTTTTATGGAATTAAGTGCTTACTCTGTATTGCGCTGATTACTTCAAAGCATAAATCAGACATCCCCTGGTACTTTAGACCTGAAGAATATGATATGCACATAACCGTTGCTGAAAAATCAAGGGTCCCCAATGTTTACCAGAAAATTGTTAACCTTTTTGGACTACGCGTCAATCTGTTTTCTTAGAATACAGAGGTCGCTTGTTAAAGAGTAAGGGCCTCTTTATTTACCATAAATTTGTCGACCTTTTTGGATAGCATCTCAATTGGTTCTCTAGAATTAAGTTGTTAATCTGTATTGCGAATGATATATTTAAAGCAATAATCAGACTTCCCCTGAAGAATGTTTTTATTCTAATATAAATAAAAAACAGAACCTAAAAAATACTAAAAATATGTCCCATTTGCCACAGATGATAAAATTCTTTCTGGGACAAACGAGGGTCCCCTCAAGTCAAGGAGTTCAAGAGGGTTCAGATCACAGAGCTTTGGGCTCCGGCCTATCACAATTCCCAAATCTGAAACCACGATGAGTCAACCGAAGGAAAAGGATTGATTCTTGTTCTCCTACAACAGAGTGAACATTCCGACGATGTGTTGGTTTGCCAGTAAACTCGCCAGACCATATAAAATAACTCAAAGCAATGAATTCAACCCTTATGTTTGAGTTAATTCTATTTAGATACAGTGTTCGAGCTGTTGGTGGCCAATTTTTTAGCGAAATTGGCAAATAAAACTGGCCAAACTTTTTTTTACCCCGAATTGAGATGGAAAGCTAATTCAAAATCACTGAATAAATCAACGAAGTTAGGTGACAAAAGTATATGTGGGTCTCGTACTTCGGAAATATCGTACTATGAAAACCCAAATTTATTTTGTGATGGGAGTGTTGATTTAATTGTGATGCCTGTCGGCTGTACGAAGGAGACAAGGTAAGCTCTAACATTTAACCAGCCATTTCAAATAATATTGGATTTAAAACACTAATCGTCAAAACGCTGAATCTACACACTGCCCATAATAACATTTCCAGGGTTTATCTTGTCATATACAATCTGGAAAGTGACTGGGAAGTATTTACATATTACAAGAATCAAAGTCGTAAGGATATTTGACTTTGATTAGAGACAGTATTATAACAGCTCATGCGAATAAGAGGATCTGTTTCGTCAAGAACACTCCCTTACTCTGACCCTCAAGCCAGGATGACTTCCATACTTTATAATTATTATAAAATTATGATGGTCTAAGGAAAGTTACATGTAAATTGCTAGTATGTAGCAATTAATGTAAGAATCACAGAGATAGTAGTGTTAAGATTAAACAGATCTCAGTATGATATCCTCCTTTTTGCGATTCTACCATATAGTTTAGTGGGTATGTTATCTTAGGGGAATACCAAATTTTTACAGTATAAATTGTATTCCTTTAAGATTACTGCCCACCTCCCAGTTCTAAAGAACATCCCACCCCCACAAATTCGGATCATGGAACGATCAGTCAGGATTCAAAAAGTGCAGCCTTGCGAGGACGCTGGCAATATCTTGGCAGGCGCCGGAAACATTTACTAAATATGGTATGATATCGTACCTTCGATATTCCATTCCAATTTTAGTTTCACCTTTCGAAAAGTAAGGACTTAGGAGAGATATACCATATAGTTTAGTGGGTAGTAATCTTCAAGGGAATACTAATTATACTGTAAAAATTTTGTTTCCATGACGGCAATTCCGTCCAATAATTTTTCTACTTAGAATTTGACAAATTTAATAACATTTCGTTTCTGACTGATTTCATAATGGTTTGGTTTCTGATCGATAACTTCTGTTTGGATTCTTTGATCTGAATCAAAGCTGGTATGTGAGTTTCCCAGCTAAAAATACAGGCCGTGTTCGAATATGGGTTCTGTCCAATTATTTTCACAAAGTTATGGCCCTTTTTCAACTTATAATTTGACTGCATTTTGGCATTGAAATTAGGTGTACATCATATATTCTTTGTAAGCTGAAATTGTTATTGTATTTTGTGGTAGTGTAAGTCAAAATGGCCAACAAGCTTATTTTGCCACGCCCTAGCATTGCTCTTGTTCATTCTTGCAATTTAATATAAGTATTTAAAAAAAGTATGTATAAGAATCTCGCACTCTTTGAGGCACTATATCATGAAATGTCTCTTTGTGTACGGTATATTTGAGCATTATAAATTGAAATCTTCTGGTCAATCACATTTCATCAACTGACTTTGATGAAAGATAAAACCAATTATCATTTCACTTTACAAACTTATATGAAAATTATGTAGCGTTTCCACTTACAATTTTATATCGCTATAAATGTAACAACCTTGCTAGAATATATCAGATATGTAAAGATTAGAAGCCTTATTCCATGCAGACTATTAAGATGCTTATTGCCTGGTAAGTAACCATAAGTTTTTTTTTATTTCTCAAGCTGTAAGTATCCATCTTGATGAGAAAAAAAGACAGCTATAGTCTTTTAAATGCTTTTAATCAATAATGTATCACTATAAGGACGGCAATATAAGATTCTTCTTGTCTGTTATTTTAGGTGCAGGAGAAAACATTGGTTGAGGCTCTTACAACGAAGAAAACGACAGCTGGTGATGAAACTGTAGTCATAAACTATAGGATGGAAGACGTATGTTTAATACTGTGGGGTCTCGGCCTGTTACACTTGTAAATACATGTAGAATGCTTAGATATCTAATCTGCAATAACGCACAAAAGTCAAAGGGTATATATTATTATCGATACATCCATTCAGATAATTATGCAGCTACTCTTAGTATTTGAAACCTCATATTCAAATATATGTGAAACGCATTCATCCATAAATGACCTAAGTTACCTAATACAGTAAATTGCTACACTATTGTCGTGCTGAACGAAATTGATACATTGTGACTTTTAGGATAATTTATCTTGGGTAGTACTCAGTGGCTGGGTAGCAGTTGTGTAATTCGTGCATTTTGTGGGTTTTGAACACTGGAATAACCAACTTTAAAGTGACATTTGCCATTGCTGTTTCATTGACTACCTGATAGACTCAATAAACTGTGAAAGGAGAGGGATTAAATGCATTTTATAACATGTGATATGGTGTGGACTGTGGAGAAAAAGTATTTATTTTAATTCAGTTGTTCAGGTTGCACTTATGCAGTTACAACTTGTGAGGTGGAGTGGGGGGGGGGGGGTGGTGGTGTCATATTAGAAATGACTTGAAGATTGATTGGGGTCATTAGATTTTGAAGGGATTACATGAACTTTGTTTAAATACTCTGCCGGTCATAACTAATACACCAGTACATTTTAATAGAACATTAATAACATGAACAACTTTTCATAACTACCAAAACAATTGTGAGTAACATATTGTTCAATTCCAACACAGTCTCCCAATAACAACATGCAAGGAGCACGTGTACATGATTGGCTTGAAGTGATGTAGACCATTCATCGCTTTTTAGCTCACCTGAGACAAAGTCTCCGGTGGAGCTATAGTCATCACTCCTCGTCCGGCATCCGTCCGTCCGTCAAGAATATTCTTCTTCTCCAGAACTATTAGACCGAATCGGTTCATATTTGATGTGGATGTTCCCTAGGTGACTGACATTCAGATTTGTTCAAATGAGGTCACCAGGTCAATTAGTTGCGAAACCAGGGCCATAACTATATTCCTCCATGGTAATTCTTATAACGACTTCTTGTCTAGAACCATTGGGCCGATTTAGCTTATATTTGGTATGGAGGGTCCTTGAATGACTGGGGTTCAGATTTGTTCAAATGGGGTCACTGGGTCAAATAGGGGTGGAGCCAGGGACATAACTCCAAAAAAAAAAAAAAATTCAGATTCAACTCCTTGATCAATTTAACATACAAAACATGTTTAAAAATTAGAAAAACTAATACCGTTGTAACATCCGCAGAGTTATGAAAATCTTTAATGAAATCATGGAAACTTTCCCTTTCATCACCCCCCCCCCCACATGACCCAGACCACCACCCTCTCCCCAACCAACAGCACCCCCACCCCATCTCATCTCCTAACTCACAGGATCTCTCCCACCAGCAGATTCAGTCAATTGTATTAGCTACAGACAGAGAGAGTTAATAATACACAGTCATCGATTGAGATGTTATCAGACTGACAGGTGTAAACAAATGCTTAGCTAGCACTCATGCCCGTGTGTGTCATTAAAATCAAAACAAATTATTGTTCCAATTTAGTGTGTCTGACATTTTCAGAATGAGGTCCCCAGAGGGTGAATTTAATTATTCTACCCTGCATAGCAGGCTAGCATCACCAAATACACTAGCCATGGTCCTCATTCTGCTTAGGCCTCATCTTCTGGGAAGTATATAGGGTCTTAAATTGACATTTTTACTTAATTTTTCCATTCTGTTTAGTTTCTATATCCCCTAATTTGCAGAAGATAAAATGCATAATTGAGGTGCCCAATGGGTGCACATCACCAACTTTAACTGGAGAACTTCAATCTGATGCTATGTCTCCCATAGCAGTTGAGGCCTAACAGAATGAGGTCCCCAGAGACCAGGGTCCTCATTCTGCTTAGGCCTCATCTTCTGGGAAGTATATAGGGTCTTAAATTGACATTTTTACTTACTTTTCCCTTCTGTTTAGTTTCTATATCCCCTAATTTGCAGAAGATAAAATGCATAATTGAGGTGCCCAATGGGTGCACATCACCAACTTTAACTGGAGAACTTCAATCTGATGCTATGTCTCCCATAGCAGTTGAGGCCTAAACAGAATGAGGTCACCAGAGGGTGAATTTGGTGATGCTAGCCCGCATTGCAGGATTGCATCATTAAATTCACCCTTTGGGGACCTCATTCTGCAAATGTCAGACACTATGTTCAGGCTTGGCTGTTCCAATATTATTTTCTTAACCACCAGTATCCAATTAAACTCATTTATACCCTGATTTTGCAAAGAAAACTTGGGGGGTATATTGGATTGAATTTGTCTGTCTCTATGTCAGACTGTTCTCCCATCCATCCGTCTGTCAGGATGTCTTTCCACCGTCCATCAATTGTTTTCTTCTCCAGATACATATTAAAGACCAAATGGGTTTATATATTTTGGTGTTGATGTCCCCTAGGTGACTCACATTCAGATTTGTTCAAATGAGTTCATCAGGTCAAATAGGTGAGAAGCCAGGGCCATAACTCTTTCCTTCCATAGTAATTCTTAAAACAATTTCTTCTCAAGAACCATCGGGCCTATTTAGCTTATGTTTGGTATGGAGGGTCCTTCGGTAACTGGGGTTCAGATTTGGGGTAATTTTAGGAAATTTGAGGAAAATCAGTTCAGTTCAACTCTTAAAATCTACCGTCTGAAATTACTAGATGAATGGATCTCATAGATGGGGATTCACGTTTGTTCAAATAGGGGCGGAGATAAGAGATTTTCCTATCAACCAGCCATCCTACCTGTGGTTTTTCACTGTCGAGGATCTGCTCCTCGAATTCTCTTTCCGCCCGAGCAAAACTCCGATTCCGAGCGGTATATGATCCGATTCCGTTAACGTTTTGCTCGATTTTCCACGACCATGTTTACTAATTAATGTATATCGAGGGAGCAACTCATGAGATGATACATTTAAATGATAGGACTTGTTTCTGGGGTATTTTACTCTTCACTTACTTATTCTTTAGTCCCATATCTAGCACGCTGAACCAAATTACAAGGGTTTGCTCACTCAAATTCACACACAGAGAAGAAAAGTTTTGTGCACAAATGTGAATTTCGAAGCGAAAGAGATAATGTTTTGAAGAACAAATTGCTTATGTGTATCCGCAAACAACCCATCGTTACTTTAAAAATACAGTTGATCAAAATACGCTATTTTAACTTGACATAATGCCTTCAAAGTAACACTACCATATGTTCCGATTCTGTTTTTGGAGTGTTCCGATTCACGACACGCACATTTTCAGTGTTCCGATTCCTGACATGGATAAATGTTTACCGTAATCCAGTTAATTGCCTCATTTTGCTGGCTTCACGACCGTTCTACGTGACGGTAAATTGTCCTATAATGATTGACTAAGTACAACGAATTAGTATATTATACTACAACAGATCTTCAACATCAATGGTGTTGATTGAGGTGTGATGTTTTTATATTTTCCTATAATATCTTGAGGTACTTTATTAAAAACACCAAACATACATGTACATGTATGTGGGAATCAAATTTACATTTAATAAATAATTGAGCTTAAAGGGGCTCAATCCGAAACGATGGTCCCCATGTTATCAGATTCCAAAAACAACAACGGTTTTTATTAAATGCTGCTCCAGTTATCAGTATCGATTAATTGGAAAAAAATAATGCTAATCAGTCAACTGCAGTACAAAATCTGTTATTTATCAACATTTTGTTCAATGAAATTTTGCCAGTTTGTCAATTATTTGACACAAAAAGCCACTTGATTTCAGAGTTACCCATCTTCATCTGCAATTTGGTCCGAGACCGTCTTCTCGTCGACCTTTTACTGGGCCAATAAAAATGATCGGTGGTGAAAAATAATAGATTCCAAAAATCACTCTGAACTTTGATGAGTGGGATCCTCGATTCATATCAAATATTTGACCACCGAAGCCAAGGAAATAGTAATTTTCGATCGATAATTCGGATTATGCATCTTTAAACGCAATAAGGAATCTCTAATTGCACTTTTAAAATGCAATAAGGAATATTCTTATTGCACTTAAGAGCAACAAGAGCTAATTGGGCTTAAGTTGAATTAAAAATTAATCTTCCTTATTGCCCTCAAACACAATTAGCCACATTACATAACCACCCTGTAATTCAAATGGTGTAGTCCATAGCGCAATGTGTGCACCTGGTGACTGTCCACACGTAGGCCTATTTGGATTCTACTATTTGCACAGAGGGGTGATCTCATAAGGGAGATATTAATTGCGCTTAAACGCAATACTGATGAGGAGCCAGAGATGTAATTGCGCTTAAGTGCAATAAGGAACGTCTTATTTCGCTTAAGCACAATAAGGAAACTCTAATAGCGCTTAAGCGCAATACGGGAAAATATAATTGAGCTTAAGCACAATTAGAAAAGATCATATTGCGCATAGCGCAATAAGGAATATATCATTGCGTTTAAGCGGAATAACGAATATTCTTATTGCACTTAAGCGCAATTAGTGATTCCTTATTGTGCTTAAGCTTAATTCCTTATTGCACTTAAGCATAATTGTCCCCCGACGTTTCCGTCGGAGGACTATAGAAATGACCCTCGTCCGTCCGTGCGTCCGTGCGTCCGTGCGTCCGTGTGTCCGTGCGTCCGAGATTGGGTACCTTCATGGTGTAATCAACTCCTCCTACAGTTTTAAACGTAGAGATTTGAAACTCTGGGATATTGTTCCTAACATGTTGGTGATTTGCAACATCTATAAAGCTAATCAAAAATATAATTTTTTCCATATTTTTGGGGGGGTTTTCGACTTAGAAAATTTGGAACATTTTTGCCTTTTGGATGAGATTGGGTACCTTCATGGTGTAATCAACTCCTCCTACAGTTTTAAATGTAGAGATTTGAAACTCTGGGATATTGTTCCTAACATGTTGGTGATTTGCAACATCTATATAGCTAATCAAAAATATCATTTTTTCCATATTTTTGGGGGGTTTTCGACTTAGAAAATTTTGAACATTTTTGCCTTTTGGATGAGATTGGGTACCTTCATGGTGTAATCAACTCCTCCTACAGTTTTAAATGTAGAGATTTGAAACTCTGGGATATTGTTCCTAACATGTTGGTGATTTGCAACATCTATATAGCTAATACAAAAATATCATTTTTTTCGTGTTTGCATGCATTTGTTCATCGGGTTGTTTTGTCCAAGAAATTTTGCGGTGGTTTGCAACATCTATATACTGTATAACATTGTTGCAAATAGTATCCTACAAACAAATCCAATCATGAAGTTTACCACTCGAGTCGGGGGACATGTGGTCTGCGACCTTTTATTATTTATTAAATGAGACGAGTCATTCAGTTGGCGATCAGCTGATTCGTTTTCGTCTACAAATAATTTGTCAAAACAGTCGCCTGACAGCAATAATTGTAAATTGAAATCATGAAACCGCATGTAATAAAAAGGAAACCTACGGCTTTTGACTGAACACATATCAAGCCGCTCATGGAAAATCGTTATTTGCTTGTACCCGCTCATGATAATTCTCGTTTTTAGTCAAAAGCCACATAGTTATCCTCTCGTATCATCATTAGTGGGGTTGATGTTTGCCCTGCTAATCGATATATATACGTCGCTCGACACAATTTCAAAGTAAAATGTGAGACTTCCGATGCGAAATTGATGTAGGAACGTTTTTAACGACGAATACTGTTTATATCAGGAAAATGAAGACATTGATAACATTTCATAACATTATCCGAAAATGTAGGCCTACTGCATAAAGAGTCTTAATGCATGCCCCTTTAATACTCTCGTCATCATTTTGAAGACAAAAGCTAAGGGCCGTCCCATGGAGACATCTATCGCTAGAAAACTGGACGTTTCTATAGTCGAAATCTTAATAGCATTGCTCGCGCGACAATTGAACTTACTCGGGTGATAACGGAACATACAGGGCGGGAATCGGAGCGAAAACATAAATCGCCGATTACAGCATTTTGCTGGGTTTTTTTGGCAACAAAATGATCGGGGAACATGTCCCGGTTGAAGCTAGAGGTAAAAATTAACATAATATGTTATTAAACGTAACTTATATCTGTCTTTATAAGTTTTTCTGCCGCTAAATTTGAAAATGCTCGTCGACAATCGGAAAAACTCACAACAGAATCGGACTTTGCTCGGGCGGAATGAGAAATCGAGGAGCATATCATCCACATTGTTTTTGATACTAGTATAATAATGTATAGATTCCTATTGATTTCTAAGCTGCCTGGGTTGGGGGCAATGGGGCGGAAGTGTAGAGTGGTGGGGTTTTGACTCCCATACTTTGATCCAAATTTTCGAACAGTTAGAAATTCATGCCTGATTTTTCAACCAGTAACAGTCCATATTTTCCTACTTTGGGTTAAACTGTAGGACCGAAATGGCCACAAATTTAACTTTATGGGGATATCAGGTTGGAAATTTCCAAGTGCGAGAGCTTGAAGTACTTGTAACAGTTGTAAAATTCATTATAAGAGGGATGTGCAAAAGGAATTTTGTGAACTTAGGACTGTGGTCTGGTTGTATTTTACTCTTTGCATGACTAAATCCTTTGGCACACCCTACAGACCACATCCCTCGTCCTATCATCACCAAACTTTATAATCATCTTCGGGGTGACCTCAAGATGGGAGCCAATGCTGTTTTCCAAAATTTGTTGAAAAACATGGATGCCAGCGGCCATCTTGGATTTTACTCTTTGCATGACTAAATCCTTCAGCACAACCTACAGGCCACATCCCTCATCCAATTATCACCAACTACTTCATACAGATCTTCAGGGTGACCTCTAAATGGGAGCCAACATTCATTTTCCGAATTTCGTAAAAAACAAAAAATATGGTCACCAGCGTCCATCTTTGATTTTACTCTTTTCATGACTAAAATCCTTTGGCACAAACTACTTGCCACATCCCCCATCCCTCATCCAAACTTCATTTGGTTCTTTTAGTGTGACCGCTAGATGGAAATTGTCCAATTCTTCCGAAATATGTTAAAAAACATGGGCGTCTGGAGCCATCTTGAATTTCACATTTTAATCCATCGGTACACCCTGCAGCCCACTTTTAGTGGAGAAATGTTTGAAATTAATTTCATTTATACAATACAATCCATTTACTGAAACATTTTGACTTTCCTTCTTTATCAATCTATTGACTGCTCAGCTTAAAATTATTAATGCCTTACCAAGTTGAGCTACAGTGTCATTGACACTTTCATTTATTATTAGCTCAACTTGACGATGTTTGAGCTATTGCCATGGGTTAGAGTCTGTGGGGGCGGGGGCGGGGCGTCTGTCTGTCCATCGACAATTTTCGATAGCACACCCTACAGGATCTTTGCATGACTAAATCCTTTAGCTCACTCTACAGGCCACATCCTAGGCCCCTGCAAATATTCGATATTCAATTTGGCTTTGGACACCGAATAGTAATTTTGAATACACCAAAACCAGCAAATATGAACATAATGAATTTATTATACCCCCCGCAACGAAGTTAGGGGGGGGGATACTGGAATCTTCTTGTCCGTCCGTCCATCCGTCAGTGGACACAAATTTGTCCGGAGTTTTTCTCAGTCGTTTTTTTTATCAATTTCCGTGAAACTTGGCACAGACATCAACCACTATGGGAACCTGTGCACCTGCGATTATGACGTCTGTCGGATTTTTTTTGGTGGAGTTATCCCTCCTTTTTTGACTTATATGTTTAAGATTAGGGTTAGGGTTGTGCACCTACAATGGGAACTGTTATTTTATTATTTAACTAAATGTTTACTGACATGTGAAACATCTTAGTATTTTAAAAACACAGGGGGGTATCCTTAGTCCCATTGGGACAGTCACACCTCTAGTTGGTATTATTTGAACTTTCACAACTACTGCGTTTGTCTGCGAAGTATAAAAAGTAGAAATACTTGCAAGTATTCCCTCACAATCTGTCGTTTTAAGTTAACTTTAACTGTTCTAACCCTCTTGTTTCGCGACTGCAAATATAACAGTTAAGTTACAATTTATTCCGTGGACATTCAATTTGAGATCGACAGAAAGATACGTCACGTGACTGCGTATAGACGCTATCAGATGCATTATCTTTTCATTATTTGATTGTCTTTGTTCAGTTTTGACTTGCAGTGGCAGTTGTAATGTCGTTCACGAAAGTGCAGGTCAAACCCCTGTTTTATAGTTGACAAAGTTGTGATAGCGTAATTCTACAATGGTTCATCTCCTATTCTGCGTTTTGAATAGATCTAGAATTTCCCTCTAGTGACATCAGAAGTTTTTATTTACTGCGCATGAAAACTGTATTTTCCTAATTGTTTGTTATATTTTGAAGAAATTATATATTTAATTGTCGATCCACCATTCAAAACATATCTTTATCTTATCATTTCGGAGAGCCAGATTATGAAATATTCAATTTGATATTCAATTTGTTTTCAAATTTTTTGAGCTATTCTGTTCGAAATTCGATTCGATCAAAAACCCACTATCCCTCATCCGATCATCACCAAACTACATATGGATCTTCGGGGTGACCTGTTGATGGGAGCCATCAATTGTTTCCGAAATTTGTTAACCCTTTGAACCCGAGCGGCCAGTAAACCTCCAAATACCCGAGCTGAACGGGCCACTATACCAACCGCCACGTGTGTATTGTTTACAAGCATTGTCGCGGTCGTCTGCTTCTCCAATAATTATGTTTTTGTTTGTGTCTTGTTGCTATTGCATTTAAACAGACAACATCATGAATTATGAAGACTAAAACATTTTCGGTAGACAAGATGGTCAGACAAATTTTGGAATCGGATGCGGAAGATTTAGATGATGACTACGACAGTTGTGAGTTAGAATGGGAGAATGAAAGCACAGTGACACCAGTCGCTCCAGCAGCGGGTGGCATTGTTAGTAGAGTTTTTTTTCCAAAACTCGACTTATAGTTTGATGAGGGACGGTGGGCGGGCGGGCGGGCGGCGTGTTTTGCTTATAACTCAACCGTTTATTTTGGTGTGTGAGTACATATCCATGCACGTAAGCTGCAGACAAAAAATCGGGTTCGTCCGCACATTTATTACAGTTATGGCCCTTTGTCATTTTTCACTGATTTTAGGCTCGTTAGCGCAACAACTTCAACAAACGTTATCTGATTCGATTGAAATTTGGAATATAGGTGTCTCCCAAGAATATCTCGGACGAGTTCGAAAACCGGCCTGGTCCGTTAAAATTTGATAGAGTTATGGCCCTTAATTAGTAATTTTTCACGAATTTTCAGCTCTTTAGCGTGATAACTTCAACAAACGTTATCTGATTTGATTGAAATTTGGTATATAGGTGTCTCCCAAGAATATCTCAGTCGAGTTAGAAAACCGGCCAAGTCCGATAAAATTTGATAGAGTTATGGCCCTTAATTAGTAATTTTTCACGAATTTTCAGCTCGTTAGCGTGATAACTTCAACAAACGTTATCCGATTTGATTGAAATTTGGTATATAGGTGTCTCCCAAGAATATCTCGGTCGAGTTCGAAAACCGGCCAGGTCCGATAAAATTTTATAGAGTTACCGGTATGGCCCTTAATTAGTCATTTTTTCAAAAATTTTCAGCTTGTTAGCGCGATAATTTAACAAACATCATCCTATTTGATTGAAATTTTGATATATAGGTGTCTCCCAAGAATACCTCGGACGAGTTAGAAAACCGGCCCGGTCCGATAAAATTTGATAGAGTTATGGTCCTTCAGTAGTCATTTTGTACGAATTTTGAACTCGTTAGCGCGATAACTTCAACAAACGTCATCCGATTCAACTAAAATTTGGTATATAAGTGTCTTCCAATAATATCCTGGACGAGTTCGAAAACCAGCCTGGCCCATTAAAATTTGATAGAGTTATGGCCCTTAATTAGTCATTTTTCGTGAATTTTTAGCTCGTTAGCGCGATAACTTCAACAAACGTCCTCCGATTTGTTTAAAATTTGGAATAGACATACTTGCCAAGAATATTTCGGACGAGTTCGAAAACCAGCCTGGCCTGATAAAATTTGATAGAGTTATGGCCCTTAATTAGTCATTTGTGAATTCTTCGCGATTTTGAGGCCGTTAGCGCGATAACTTGAACAAATATTAACCGATTTTACCTATTAACTAGTCTACCGATACTGATGCACACCAATTGGCGGTAGCCACCGGCGGTAAGCCACCGAAAACGAGACACAGCATCTCTGATGCCACCTCTTGTTTCAAGTACTGATACAACAAGTGGTCAATGTATGGGACAGTTGAGGTGTTGTGGAAGTGGGCGGAGCTTATGTCGATGTAGGGGGCATGACAATAGGCATGGCTTCATATATACAATTAGTCACATTGATCATAATGTCCATACCGGGAAAAGGGACAAGCCAGGACAAGCCGGGACAAAAGAATGTACCAACTTCAATAAGTATGGACAGTTCACCCCTTGATTACTTAAATTTATTATATTTAAAATACTCAGTGGTCCATGTGGAACATACCTGTAAATTTCAGACCCATGGCACCACTTAAACATAACCAACGCATGCAACAAGGAAATGTCTAAAATGGGGCATAATTCAATTGAGTGCAATGGTGTCATTGGATCATTAGGTGTATTAGCTAAGCAACCGTTCCTACATGTACTCTTAAACAAAAGTTAGGTTCACTCAAATGACCAGATATATATCAAATTTCACAATGGGGCATTGGCTGCATCGAAAACGCCATTTCCTATGGCTGAAATACGTCAATAAAAGCTATAATTATTATTAATTTCAATTTTGGGTAGTTGCATGGCAACTGTTGCCAGGGAGTGATCGTGTGACAATGTATCCCGATTGTAAAATACTCAGTGGTCCATGGGGAACATACATGTAAAGTTTCAGACATGTGACACCACTTTATCATAACCAATACATTGCGCCTAAACACAGTCTACAATAAATCAAAAATAACACTGGGAGTCCAGGGTCATGGTGTTGATCGTTGTGGGGAGCCAGGGTTCAAAGGGTTGCCATCTTGGATTTTACTCTTTGCATGACTAAATCCTTTGGAACACCCTACAGACCATATCCCACATCCGATTGTCACCAAACTTCATATTGATCTTCAGGGTGACCACTAGATAGGAGCTGTCAATTTATTTTAATTTCATTGAAAAACCTGTCCACCAGCGTCCATCTTGGATTTTACTTTATATGTATCTTTTCATATTGACATCTGGTATTACTTAGACATTTCACTTGACTGTAACACATGAAATTTTCACCTATCCAAATTGAGCTACAGTGTCATTTACACTTTCATTTTTCATAATAAATTGACAAAATATTTTCTTTGCAGGCTTTAGCTACAAGAGATGCCATGGCTAAGTGCATGTATGGTGCTTTGTTTGATTGGATTGTGTTGAAAGTCAATCAAGCTCTCCTCACCAAACGACACAACAGTGAACATCAGGTTAGTTCATAGTAAACCATGAAAAATTTTTTAAAGCCAAAGAACATAAAGGTGTACAGTTGTCATCTTTTTGTTAAGGCACTCAAATATGGACTCCGGTTCAAATTTGGGTAATGGGTAATTTTTCTAAATAGAGAAAAAAATGGCACAAACTTCACATGAGAAGCTGAAAAGAACTATACATATATTATATGTAGTAAATAACACTTTACTGTGACAGAAATTGGAAATATTTTATACTTTCTTCCGAACTGAAATCTGACTTTGTGCACACTTACAGGGTCTGTTGTTGAGAAATTTCCACAAACAAAACTGAATCCTGGTTGGGGAGTTCTCTCCGGCCGCCAGGTCACGGATGCGTGTTTTGGCGTATAAAGTTTTTTTCTCTGCAGATTTTGTATATTCAGGTATCCGACATCAAGATTTTATCGGCTGACCATCTGTCAGCCTTGAGCAATTTTTTTTATAGCGCCCTAAAAAGTATACCCCCCCCCCCCAAATTTTTTCCCGGACGTAAAACCAGTTACTTGGAATTTGTTGCAAATTCACATGACTAATCTAGTAAAATGTATATATTTTCATGAAGCTAAGACATAATGACACTATTTTGGGCTAAAATTGAAACTCACCATCCAAGATGGCCACCCAAATGGCCGCCAGAAGTTGAAAATATGACATTTTTTCACAAATATCTTCTAGATCTGTTCATGCTGTTTGGAACTGGTTGAGTAATATGACTTTATTTTGTACTTTGTATATTAACTGATCATTGGAGCAATTAAATATGCAATTATTGGGGTCCTATCCGCTTGTGATCCCTCAAAAATTCGATTTTACAGAATGCGGTATAAAATTTCACAAAAAATCAAAACTGGGATTCTAGTCATATTTCAACAAGAAATGAACAGAAGGTTGCAATTAAGTGAGGCATACCATTACCTATGAATATTCCAACTCACTGGAACCAAAATTCTTACTTTGGCTCAAAATGGCTGCCAAAATGGCCGCCAAAATATGGAAAATGGTCAATATTGCCCTAGGGTGTCCTGCAATCGCTTACAAGTTGTGGTTGATGTACAAAATTGGCTATTATGCCTTCTATATATTGTATACTAACATGTCTGCTGCACCATGGCAAGGATCATAAATAACAGGATGGCTCACCCAATCATATTTGTGTAATCGTCTTGGTAGAGTTATCGATCCTCCTGGTAGGACAGGCGCCGTATTTGAAATGGTAAATACACGAGGAATACAGAAATCGAATGAATGTTTTTTGTATCAAATGACTCACCGGCCACCTAGACCATGTAGAGGTAAACTGAAGTGATCTATATATTCACCGAGTATTAATCTTGGTGATTGTTACGTTTATTTCATTTTAATAACGGTTGTTGACTTTATTCTGATTTATTTTAATCGGTCTGTCAGTGTCAAATTCCGACGAATACGAGTGAATGGAAATACTGGTACATCGTTTTTGGTCAACATTCTCAACCAAAAGCAAGGAAAACTACCCAGCCACTTTTATAACTGAGAAAATACGTCGTTTATATTCAATCCTTGCGTACTACAGTTGTTATTTTTGTTTTGTTGCAACTTTTAAAGAATGTTTTTAACTTTTATTTTTGTTTACATTTTTACGTTGTCTTTAAATTTATCTGCAGTCTGTGCCTGCATATGTGGCACTGTGACTATTGGTTTAGTACATGGAAATTTCAAATTCGTCCTTTCACTTTTTATCTTATTTGTAGAACTCATCTATTGGGATCACAAATCTGAAAACCTTTTTTTTTCAGTTTAGTTAATAGGCTAATTATTGTTTGAGTTATAGACATTTTTGTACCTCAAAACATGTCATCAAATTCAGATGGGCACTCCATTTGTATTTATTCAACCTGAATCTTCCACTTTTACATGGTAGTGTTCCCCAAATCAACACAATTCATATTATCTACATGCAGTTGCAATAGAACATTTCTAAAGTTATGTGTTCAATTGTCCAATCAGAAATATTAGGCCATGTCAAATTATATGGTGATATTCTCAGCTGGAGAACATGTCCCCCCCCCCAAATATGTTGATTCTTTCATGCAGTACAGCCTACCGGTATGGTCAACTTAGTAAAATTTGTCATTGTTACATGGGCATCGCATTAATAGGAAATGTCATATTTGATATCTTGTAACTCAGTCAGTATATTCATCCCCTCACACCTTGATATTTGCACAACATATTAATTCATACGACACATTAATGATTAAGTTGATTAACTGTTGATCTGTTGTGAAGCAATTTCTCTTATTATATGTAAAATATTTAAAATGATTGCCCTATCATGACATGCATGGTATGAGAAGCCAAATTGACATTTAATAAATAATTGAGCTTAAGCGCAATAAGGAATCCCTTAAGGAATCTCTTATTGCGCAAGGAATCTCTTATTGCGCTTAAGGCTTAAGCGCAATAAGGAATTTCTTATTGCGCTTAATTAATTAAGCGCAATAAGGAATTTCCTTATTGTGCTTAAGCGCAATAAGGAATAGTCTTATTGCGCTTAAGCGCAATAAGGGAAGATCTAATTGAGCTTAACCGCAATAAGAATATTCCTTATTGCGCTTAAGCGCAATAAGAAAGAAGATTCCTTATTGCGCTTAAGCTCAATTATTTATTAAATGTTAATTTGGCTTCCCATAGCATGGGTCCTTGGAATCCACTTATTTTGACATTTGTTAAAATGTATTGATCAAGTTTGTTTTTATAGCATTTTGTTCTAGTTTCTGTATGTACTATTAGTCTTTCACTATAAATTCATTGATATATATATCATATAATGACATATTAGGCATTAATTACCCTTCAAATAATGGTATGCTTAATAAGTGTAGATTGACATCTGTCATTTGGGAGTATTTCATCATTTACAATATACTTATTTAATTTAATGTAATGCTATTGCACATTTGCACTGGTACATGTATTCATAGTAATTTTTTTTATCAAAATGGGAGTTATGGGAGACAAAATTAAAATTTTCAATAATGACAATCAACATGCGCGATTCCATCACAGGAATCCGGGAATTTTGTTTTAAATTTTATTATATTATTTTATATAAAAATAATATATAAATAAAAAAAATACCCGGGGGTGGTAACTTAATCTAATTTAATTATGGTTAAGTCAAGAAGTGCAATTCATTTGCACTTATAGTGTACGGTAAATCTATAAATCCATAATTGTGTGGTGGGATGCCAAATTCCATTAGGTAGGAAATACGCTTAAGCGTAATTGAGATATAAATGCTTAAAAATAATTGGGTTTTCTGATCTTCATACATGTGCATTGAATAAAATGTTGTATAATCTAAAATGGTATCATTGTGAGCGATGCCTGACTAGACCTAGATCATTTTGAGGAATTATTTTTGAGTCAATTTAATGACATGAGATATGTAAAAGTTTTCCAGTGTGTCAGCTGGACTTTGAAGTGTAGCACTTGGTTAATAATAGACTTACTAGTAATAATAGGCCTATATTAGTTATATATACTCTATTATATTAGTTCATGATTGATCTATCCAGTTTTCCAGCCTGGTAAATGGATAATTGGGATGGTAGAACTGCAAGTAAAGTTAGTAATGAATAATGGTAATATGGTACTGGTACTAGTGGTAGGCCTATAATATGTCCCTATGGCATGTTCATAAAATAAAAAAACAAACTATTTTGGCTAAATTTTGATTTAAGTTCTATAAATGACTGGTCAATGCCATATATTATAATTCAGATACGCATGTAGTTATATATTATAGTACTAAACAAATACAAACAAAAAAAGTTCAGTTGTATACAAATTGACTGATTGACAGCGAATTTGGGTGATGCTTTTCATCATTTTAACTGGACATTAGCAGTAACTTTCACCAGAAAGTTCAATATAGTGTAGGTCAATGCGTATTGTTTATGGAAATATCGACAAAATAGGGAACATTTGGTTTAAATGTTGTTTTAAAATGATTTTTGGACGGGAGAAATGAGCAACTCTATAGAATTCTATAGTGTATCCATAGACGCATTTCTCGGTTTAACATACCGACCGCAAGAGGGCGCTGCGGCGGTACGCATTACAATAGAACCAATGGGAAGTGAACCTTCCCGTTATTTAAGTTCCCTGACCATGGTTAATTGTTACTGTTGTCACCACTGACATCACCAAAAATATTGGACTCTTCTCTCAAAACCTTGAATTAAATATCGGCAAAAATTTACTTTTCAGGTTTGAACCATTTTTTCTAGTAATATTAACTATCTTTGGATTGAAAGGTGTTTTATTTATTGGTCTATCTTAAATTTGTCACACTACGGTGTTTATAGACCAAATTGCTCAAGATGGCTTCCAAAATGGCAACCAAATTGGTAATAAGTTATTTTTTTACATATATCATTATAACATTATATATATAACATTATTCTCTGCGTTATCCGAAAATGTAGCAAATTGTGACTCACTTGGTTATTATACGTGTTAGTTAATTAACTGACAACTAAATGTTCTATTATGGTTCTCCCAGTTCCGTATGGGGCATGACAAATTCATTTTAAAGTATGGAATTTTGCGGAGAACCTCTTGTAGGGTCCTGCGAATTGGGGATTTTGATCGAATCGAATTCAGGAAATCGAATCGAATATCGATTCGAATCATATCTGTATGTTGTATTCTTAATTGGGCATGTTTTGTCAACAATTAGAAGATTTTTGAAACGATCCATGAACTACATGCACGAAGTTCCATCATAACTTATGTGGCGATGAACCGTCATTTGCAATACTATTAACTTCAATTGATAATTGATTAAAACGCACATGAGGCCGTCACGACGATCAATATATAACCACTAAACGGATTATTGGAACTAAAATCACGCAAAATTTGTACAGATTGCATGTGCATGCAAAATTGCAAATCAACATTCGGAATCACCCGTTGTTATAAACTTGAAGATGCAACAACAGTCGCAGTGTAGCCTGTTTATATATGTAGTGTTGTATGCTTCTTGGACAGATGATTCCATAGATGGGTCGTTGTCCCAGATACTTTTCGATTTATACACCATGTTGCATTCATCACGTGTGTAAGCCTGCAGCTTTTTCATGTTTAAAATAAACACGAATAACGGATGACGTTTTGTCTATGGGCAAAGAACGCTCCGAAATTGAAAGTAAATTTCAAAAGAAAACACTGCCAAAATGCAGTTTTCGATGTCGGGAACACGTGTTGTTTAAATTCTTAGCTATATTACATAACGCGGAATCTGAGAAGGATAGACCGCGGATAACGCTAGCGGTTGATCAGTCTCATAGCTATTATAATTTATACGCGCGTCGTCGGTCCATCGGCGATCTCCGAGCTTTTGGCTACCATGTTCAAAGATAGAAATCAGACGTATTTAGTTGTCCTATAGTGGCTAATTGCTGTCCTACTTATATATAATCACGATGTACAATGAGAATTATAAGGTACATATATACATCATTTTCTGTACTTAAATGGCACTAAACAGCTAAGACCGACGTGTGTACCTGCCCGTAAACAGCCTACTTTTCCATCAGTGTATATTCGAAATTTCGAGTTGGCAATTTCGAATTGAATTTGAATCGAATTTGAATTTTGAATCGAATCTCGAATCGAATATCGAATATTCGCAGGACCCTACTCTTTTGTGATTCTGACCATATTATTGAAAGGAAATGGGCAGAACTTTTGAGACGGAACTGAGATGAACCATAATATGTGGCTCTTCTGGTCCATTATGATAAACCAATATCAACTGGATACAGGATGGATGCCAAGATTGTAGCCAGGGAGTTAATCTATGATCATATGTGAGGTGAATAGGTATACATGGAGTTAGTGTATGTCATGAATGATGTGAATATGTATACAATGAGTGACTATATGGTTATGAGTGTGTTGTCCATAGTGAGATGTATAGGTATACAGGGAGAGGTCGTGGTCAGGTGTGGGGTGAATCGGTATGAATGGAGTGACTGTATGGTGTATGGTTGTGTGTATCCTGTACGGGTGCACCCAGTGTGCATGTATGGACATTGATGTGGTGTATGGATATAGCTACATGGTCATCTATGTATTGATTATGTATATATGGAGTGACTGTAAGGTCATGGGTGGGATGTACATGTGTTTCTGTATGATCACGGATAAATAGTGAGTGATTTTATGGTTACGGGTAATGTGTATGGTATACATATTCACCTCAGCATTGGCCATGTCACTCACTGTTTCCCTATTTGTCATACCATAGCCGAAATGCCACTCAAGATATACTAATACACCCCAGCCATGTCAGTATAGTCACTCCATGTGTGCATATGCGCATCATCCATGGCCATATAGCCACTCGCTATATACACATACATATCGCCCATGACCATATAGCAACACGATTGTATACCCGCATAACCTACACATGACCATACCACCACGAGTCGCCAAGCAGGAACACCGGGTATACTCACACACCTGACACATGACCATTTAGTCACTCACTGCATAGATATTCATTACATTGATGATCATACAGTCACTCCTTGTATACCTACTCATCTCACCATTGACCATACAGTCACTACCTGTATACATATTCCACATAGTCATATAACCACTCGATATATACATATGAAGCCCACCTAGATGATAGATTTGATCAAATGAGGTCACTGGGTCGAATGTGGCCGAGCCAGTGACATAACTCCAAAAAAATAAAAAAAATTAAATTCAGATTTTTGGAATTTTCACCTTGCTCATTTACAAACATTTTTTTTTTTAAACATGTTATAAAATTTGAAAAAAGTGACACTATTATAACATCTGCAGAGTTATGAAACTTTAATATTCAATGAAATTACAGAAATATTTCATTACCCATTACCCCTGCCACATGGCCCAGACCCACCCCCCCCCCCCCCCCCCCCCCCACCCAGCACCCAACCAACATCCCTTCCAACCGATATTATCTCCAACTTCCAACTTTAATAGTCTACCTGTTCTATCCAGAAGCAGATATTTCTCTGCAGATAGACACAGAGAGACACATGTCATTAATCTAGATTAGAATAATATGTCATCTGGCAACTTGTGTAAACAACACTCGGCTATCAAATTTAAACAAACTGCCTGAATTTAGTGTGTCTGACATTTGCAGAATGAGGTCCCCAGAGGGTGAATTTAGTGTTGCTACCCTGTACAGCAGGCTAGCATCACCAAATACACACCCAGGGACCTAATTCTGCTTAGGCATCATCTTCTGGGAAGTATCTTAAGTATCAAATTGAAATTTTGTTTTAGTTTACTTTTTGACTTTTTCCCTTCTGTTCAGTTTCTATGTCCCTCTAATTTGCAGAAGATAAAATGCATAATTGAGGTGCTTAATGTGTGTGCATTACAAACTTCAACTGTAGAACTTGAATCTGTTCCTAGGTTTCCCATGGCTGTTGAGGCCTAATCAGACTGAGGATGAATCCGGTGATGCTAGCCCGCCTTGGGGAATATTGTCATTAAATTCACCTTTTGGGGACCTCATTCTTCAAATGTCAGACACACTACATGTATATTCAGACTTGGCTGGCATATTATTTTCTTAACCACTGCTTATCCAGATGAAATCATACCCTGATTTTTCAAAGAAACATTGGGGGGTATATTGGATTGAATTTGTCTTCTGTCTGTCAGGCTGTCCTTCCATCCGTCTGTCTGTTGGGATCTATCCATCCGTCTATCAACATTTCTTCTCCAGATTAAAGACCAAATATGTTTATATATTTCAGTGTGCATGTTCCCTAGGTGACTCACAATCAGATTTGTTCAAATAAGTTCATCAGATCAAATAGGTGCTAAGCTAGGGCCATACTCTTTCCCTCCATAGTAAATCTTAACATAATTTCTTCTCAAGAACCATTGAGCCTATATTAGCTTATATTTGGTATGGATGGGGCTTGGGTGACCGGGTTCAGATTTGATAAAATGGGGTCATTTTTAGGAAATGAGGTCCCCAGAGGGCGAATTCGTTGATGCTATTCCACCTTGGGGAATAGTGTCATTAAATTCATCTTTTGGGGACCTAATTCTGCAAAGGTCAGACTCACTAAATACAGACTTGGCTGTTTCAATATTATTTTCTTAACCACCACTTATCCAGGTGAAATCATACCCTATTGGATATTGGGGTGTATATTGATATTACTAGATGAATGGATCTCATAGATGGGGATTCACATTTGTTCTAATAGGGGCAGAGATAAGAGATTTAACTCTCCTCTATCCTGTTTGGTATTGGTGTAATAATATTGATTTCTAGGCAGACTGGGTGGGGGCAATGTTTGAGGCAATGGGGAAGGAGTGTAGAGGGGGTGAAGCTTTGACCCCCTACTTTGATCAAAATTTAAACAGCTGAAAATTTCATGCCTGGTATAACATTAGTTGTAGATTAGATGTTCACATCAAAAATAGGTTAGAATAATTCTTATAGTTTGGTTTGATTTTCCAACATGTATGTTTTTAAACCATCAGTCCATATGTTCCTACTTCAGGTTAAACTGTTGGACCAAATTGGCCACAAATTTTAACTTTATGGGGTGGGTAATTTTCAAACGTTTGAGAGCTTGAAGTACTGGTACCAGTTGTAAAATTCAACCTAAGAGGGATGTGCGAAAAGTATTTTTGTGAACTTAGTACTGTGGTATGGTTGTCTTCTTTAAAAGGTAAGAGGTTGTAGATTTGTCAGTGGTGTGCAATTAGAAATTTCAAGTTGAAGAGCCCTGCTCATCTGAGATCCTCCAGCTATGTCCATGTTTAGAACTACCTGTCTTAAGTGATATTGTCATGTACTGACTCTGGTAGTCTTCAGAGTCCCAGTCTTCTCAGTCTTTACAGTCTGGTGAGAGACCCAGTCATTGACTGTCTTGTTGGAATATATGTGACAAATCAACTTTTTACCAAATTTGGTTGCCATTTTGCAAGCCATCTTGAGTAATTTTGTCTAAAACACCTCAGTGTGACACATTTAACACATATCAAAACAATAAACACCTTTGGTACCAAAGATAGTTTCATTTTACTTTTAAAATGGTTCAAACATGAACAGTGAAGTTTTGCCAATTTTTATGTCAAGTTTGTGACAATTTTTTTTGGAATAATTCTGATAATTTCAGTGGTTAAAATAGTAACAATTAAACATGATGCATCAGAAATGTTAGTATTCAATGTATATAAGACAGAATAGTCAATGTACATCAACTACAAATTGTAAGCAGTTGCATGGCACGCTGGGACAATATTTACCATTTTCCATATTTTGGCAGCCATTTTGAGCTAAAGGGACAATTTTGGTATCATTGAGTTGGGATATTCATAAGAAATTGAATGCATCGCTTTCATTGCACAGTTCTTCCCATTTCTTGATGAAATATGACTAGAATCTCAATGGTGATATTTGTGTGAAATGTTATACCTCGTTTTGTAAAATCAAATTTTTGAGTGATTGGAATGGGTGGGGACACTATGAATGGCATATTTCATTGCTCCAATGGTTGGTTAACATGCTAAATACAAAATAAAGTCACAATTCTCGACCAGTTCCAAACAGCAGAAACTGATCTTAAAGATATTAGTAAAAAACATAAGAGTTTCCACTTTCGGTTGCCATTTTGGTGGCCATCTTGAATGCAGAGTTCCAATTTTGGCATGAAAAGGTGACGTTAAATCTTAGCTTCACAATAGTGCATACATGTGTATACATATGACAAGATTTTCTCACTATAATTGCATCAAACTGACTTCTAGGAAAGTGGCAACCATCTTAGATGCCATCTTGAATTACAAAAAATGCTCAAAGCGGATTTCAGCAGATTTTGGATATGTTATAGAGGATATATTCCTATTCAAAATGGTATAAAAACCAACAGTCAAAATTTGTTCTAGTTCAAACCTTTTATCGACCAGGCTATCATACAGAAATACACAGATACATGTCTCTTGCAAAAAGTCAATCTTAGCATCAATCTCAGCGATTTTCCTCTAGCATTTAATCACTAACATTCATTATTATTTGCAGACTTCTTGTGAAATTCGGTATGAACTTTATGTCAAATATAACTTTTTGACACAGCATATTGATTACATTTTGTTTGAGGAATTTATATCGTGGTGCATGGTATCATGCATTCAGATGGCAATGCATGATTTTATCCAGCCCAAATAATATTATATCTACTAGCATTTTGCAATTTTGGCATTCAAGATAAAGGAATCGTTTGCTCAATCGCAGATCTGAGCAGTATAAACTTTTGCTCAGAAAAATGAATTGATATACAATATATCCTTGTCTAAATACAAACAGTGAATGATGTATATGTGTGGGTAAAGCAGATAGTTTTTTATTTACTATTGATGAAGTCTATCAACGTGCATGTTTTTTGAGACATCATTGTTTTATTTAACCTGGTATATCTTTCTATGTTACATTGCTACTATATACTGATTTGCTATTTTTATTCATATTTTCAGGGTAATTCTATTGGGGTGCTGGATATATTTGGATTTGAGGACTTCTGTAAGAACAGCTTTGAGCAGTTCTGTATCAACTATGCAAATGAGCACCTGCAGTATTACTTCAATCAGCATATATTTAAATTTGAACAGGTAATTATCCATGAAAATAAGGTAAAGGTATAGAATTTATAGAACACTTTGTTGTAATTGAAAGCAGTTGAGATCCCAGAACACTTTATATCTCACTGGATTATTGAAGCAACTTGATCATTTGTGCGGGTTGATGGTTTCGATTGATTTTTGTTGTGAAAAATTATCTCTCTTCACAATTTACTGCAATGCTTGATTACATCCGCTGAAAATAACTTTTACAATGTCAACAGTACGATCCACTCCCAGCTATTATATTTGGGGAGCCAAAAAAAGCAAATATAACTGACCATATGCAAATGTTTGACTGATTCAACAATTTACCAATGAAAACTTACTAGTATTTGCTCGCTAAAACTTTATTAATATTTCTAAAGAATAATATCAAGCAAGGTTGGAGTTGTTGGTTGATGGAGGGACTAAATTGGGACACCGAGCTTGTGTATAAGTGATAACCAAAGCATTTGAAGATAAATTCTCATTGGGAATTTCTGGCTGTAGTCATATAATCAGAATTAGAAATGTTGCTAATATCGGAATATATATGCAATGTTGTTATCTCTACAGTAGTTGTTTTCCTGAAATTATTAGCTACTTTTTCCACTTCTGATTGTGATATGACTCTATTTTTCATTGATGACATTCTTGGAACAGGGCCCGCTTGTTTATCATCATCTATTTTTCCACTGGAGTATTTCTCATCTCCACCACTCATATGTGATTTCAGGAGGAGTATAAAAAGGAAGGGATACAGTGGAAAAACATTGAGTTTATTGACAACACACGATGTTTGGAGCTCTTCTCTAAGAAACCACATGGTCTCTTCTGTCTTCTTGATGAGGAGTGCAAGTATGTTACAATTAATTCTTACCTTTGTAGTGGCGTGGTGGTCAAGCGGTTAGCTTGCATAGCGGCATGTAGTCCAAGTCTTCTTGTACTAAAACCAGCTAAGATATTGGTATGGCGATTTGCTGGTGTTTAGTCCAAGCCCGCCTGCATAGGCTTCTTATAACACGACTTAAGCGTTAGTGACCCGCTCAAATAAAACCACAATTATATGAAATAAAATATCACAATTGCGACAATAAACGGATATTTTCCGCAGAAGACATGCTATTTGATATGAAACCCACATCAGTTGTGATTTGAACGCGGTTATTTTTTGTGAAAAGAGACATTTAACGCAATGTTTACATAATTTTAAAAGTATGCGAACTCAGTTGACCTCACGAACTGCGTTCGGCATTTTCCGGGGAAAATATTCCGTAGATTTTCGATCAACCACGCACGATGAATTCTCCATTGTAAATTGTAATCGTAATTGTACGTGTCAATAAATAAATAAATGCATAGATTAAGTAAATATTGAAGATATAAATGTAATACATTAAATAAATTGTGGGAATTACAACCATCTCACAGTTTAAAACAGTGTAAACACAACGAGCATTATGGGGGCCGCCATTTTGTTTGTATAGCCAGACCAAACTCCGGACTGTGCCGGAGTTCTTCCGTACGACTTCGGCTTTCGGTTAAAACGTAAACAAAATATACAGCGATGTCACAAAATGCGATGTCGGTGACAATCAACCGGAATATTTTATGCGTAATTTAACATGAAAGTTAGATTATTATACACCATTATGACCATAAGATGTCACTCTTTCCGATGTATATAGCATCATGTATTGATTTTTTAGGTAAATCGAGTAAAATACACCACAAATTCCCGCCACAGATCCTGGGCGTAAGTCGTGTTATAAGAAGCCTATGCAGGCGGGCTTGGACTAAACACCAGCAAATCACCATACCAAATATCTTAGCTGGTTTTAGTACAAGAAGACTTGGACTAAGCGGCATGGTGTGAAGATGTCATGCATTTGAATCCTGCTTGCTGTTGGAATATCACACTGAGTTGGTCGCCTTCGACAAGCGACTTTGTACTGCAATTGTTGCAGGGGGTTCAAACCACCCATAAAACAAGTACCTGGCTTGGGGAAGAAAAGCTCAACTTGACATACGGCGGATTGGATGACTGTATGTCTAATGGTCCATGGGTTGAAACTAATTACAATTCAATAATTTATTATTATATTTCTATTTTGTGTCATTGCTGACCACATTAAATCTAAGATAGCAATGTAAAGATAGGATGCAAGAGGTGGGCTTTCAGTTTGACCATATAGCCACTGTTAGGGTTGTTTCTCAGTGAGTCTATTTTGCTGGATTAGACACTTCATATGACTGAAATTGCTTACACAGAATATTTAAGGAATTAATATTGACTTTTAGACTTGCATTGAATTGTGAAACCTGTTTTTCAAAGTCATGTGTCCATGAAACTTACAGATTTTTAAATTGTTCAACTGGATTAATGAACCAATGCAAATCTCAATTCAAAGAAAGCAGAATGACAAACCAGTGTTTATTTCCACCTGCTGTATAGTAATAACGAGTGTTTATTTCCATGTGCTGTATAGTAATAACGAGTGTTTATTTCCACCTGCTGTATAGTAATAACGAGTGTTTATTTCCACCTGCTGTATAGTAATAACGAGTTTATTTCCACCTCCTGTATAGTAATAACGAGTGTTTATTTCCACCTGCTGTATAGTAATAACGAGTTTATTTCCACCTGCTGTATAGTAATAACGAGTGTTTATTTCCACCTGCTGTATAGTAATAACGAGTGTTTATTTCCACCTGCTGTATAGTAATAACGAGTGTTTATTTCCACCTGCTGTATAGTAATAACGAGTGTTTATTTCCACCTGCTGTATAGTAATAACGAGTGTTTATTTCCACCTGCTGTATAGTAATAACGAGTGTTTATTTCCACCTGCTGTATAGTAATAACGAGTGTTTATTTCCACCTGCTGTATAGTAATAACGAGTGTTTATTTCCACCTGCTGTATAGTAATAACGAGTGTTTATTTCCACCTGCTGTATAGTAATAACGAGTTTATTTCCACCTGCTGTATAGTAATAACGAGTGTTTATTTCCACCTCCTGTATAGTAATAACGAGTGTTTATTTCCACCTGCTGTATAGTAATAACAAGTGTTTATTTCCACCTGCTGTATAGTAATAACGAGTGTTTATTTCCACCTGCTGTATAGTAATAACGAGTGTTTATTTCCACCTGCTGTATAGTAATAACGAGTGTTTATTTCCACCTGCTGTATAGTAATAACGAGTGTTTATTTCCACCTGCTGTATAGTAATAACGAGTTTATTTCCACCTGCTGTATAGTAATAACGAGTGTTTATTTCCACCTGCTGTATAGTAATAACGAGTGTTTATTTCCACCTGCTGTATAGTAATAACAAGTGTTTATTTCCACCTGCTGTATAGTAATAACAAGTGTTTATTTCCACCTGCTGTATAGTAATAACGAGTGTTTATTTCCACCTGCTGTATAGTAATAACAAGTGTTTATTTCCACCTGCTGTATAGTAATAACAAGTGTTTATTTCCACCTGCTGTATAGTAATAACGAGTGTTTATTTCCACCTGCTGTATAGTAATAACGAGTGTTTATTTCCACCTGCTGTATAGTAATAACGAGTTTATTTCCACCTGCTGTATAGTAATAACGAGTGTTTATTTCCACCTGCTGTATAGTAATAACGAGTGTTTATTTCCACCTGCTGTATAGTAATAACGAGTTTATTTCCACCTGCTGTATAGTAATAACGAGTGTTTATTTCCACCTGCTGTATAGTAATAACGAGTGTTTATTTCCACCTGCTGTATAGTAATAACAAGTGTTTATTTCCACCTGCTGTATAGTAATAACAAGTGTTTATTTCCACCTGCTGTATAGTAATAACGAGTGTTTATTTCCACCTGCTGTATAGTAATAACGAGTGTTTATTTCCACCTGCTGTATAGTAATAACAAGTGTTTATTTCCACCTGCTGTATAGTAATAACGAGTGTTTATTTCCACCTGCTGTATAGTAATAACGATTGTTTATTTCCACCTGCTGTATAGTAATAACGAGTGTTTATTTCCACCTGCTGTATAGTAATAACGAGTTTATTTCCACCTGCTGTATAGTAATAACGAGTGTTTATTTCCACCTGCTGTATAGTAATAACGAGTGTTTATTTCCACCTGCTGTATAGTAATAACGAGTGTTTATTTCCACCTGCTGTATAGTAATAACGAGTTTATTTCCACCTGCTGTATAGTAATAACGAGTGTTTATTTCCACCTGCTGTATAGTAGTAACGAGTGTTTATTTCCACCTGCTGTATAGTAATAACGAGTGTTTATTTCCACCTGCTGTATAGTAATAACGAGTGATTATTTCCACCTGCTGTATAGTAATAACGAGTGTTTATTTCCACCTGCTGTATAGTAATAACGAGTGTTTATTTCCACCTCCTGTATAGTAATAACGAGTTTATTTCCACCTCCTGTATAGTAATAACGAGTGTTTATTTCCACCTCCTGTATAGTAATAACGAGTGTTTATTTCCATCTCCTGTATAGTAATAACGAGTGTTTATTTCCACCTGCTGTATAGTAATAACGAGTGTTTATTTCCACCTGCTGTATAGTAATAACGAGTGTTTATTTCCACCTGCTGTATAGTAATAACGAGTGTTTATTTCCACCTGCTGTATAGTAATAACGAGTTTATTTCCACCTGCTGTATAGTAATAACGAGTGTTTATTTCCACCTGCTGTATAGTAATAACGAGTGTTTATTTCCACCTGCTGTATAGTAATAACGAGTGTTTATTTCCACCTCCTGTATAGTAATAACGAGTTTATTTCCACCTGCTGTATAGTAATAACGAGTGTTTATTTCCACCTGCTGTATAGTAATAACGAGTGTTTATTTCCACCTGCTGTATAGTAATAACGAGTGTTTATTTCCACCTGCTGTATAGTAATAACAAGTGTTTATTTCCACCTGCTGTATAGTAATAACGAGTGTTTATTTCCACCTCCTGTATAGTAATAACGAGTTTATTTCCACCTGCTGTATAGTAATAACGAGTGTTTATTTCCACCTGCTGTATAGTAATAACGAGTGTTTATTTCCACCTGCTGTATAGTAATAACGAGTGTTTATTTCCACCTGCTGTATAGTAATAACGAGTGTTTATTTCCACCTGCTGTATAGTAATAACGAGTTTATTTCCACCTGCTGTATAGTAATAACGAGTGTTTATTTCCACCTGCTGTATAGTAATAACGAGTGTTTATTTCCACCTGCTGTATAGTAATAACGAGTGTTTATTTCCACCTGCTGTATAGTAATAACGAGTGTTTATTTCCACCTGCTGTATAGTAATAACGAGTGTTTATTTCCACCTGCTGTATAGTAATAACGAGTGTTTATTTCCACCTGCTGTATAGTAATAACGAGTGTTTATTTCCACCTGCTGTATAGTAATAACAAGTGTTTATTTCCACCTGCTGTATAGTAATAACAAGTGTTTATTTCCACCTGCTGTATAGTAATAACGAGTGTTTATTTCCACCTGCTGTATAGTAATAACGAGTGTTTATTTCCACCTGCTGTATAGTAATAACAAGTGTTTATTTCCACCTGCTGTATAGTAATAACGAGTGTTTATTTCCACCTGCTGTATAGTAATAACGATTGTTTATTTCCACCTGCTGTATAGTAATAACGAGTGTTTATTTCCACCTGCTGTATAGTAATAACGAGTTTATTTCCACCTGCTGTATAGTAATAACGAGTGTTTATTTCCACCTGCTGTATAGTAATAACGAGTGTTTATTTCCACCTGCTGTATAGTAATAACGAGTGTTTATTTCCACCTGCTGTATAGTAATAACGAGTTTATTTCCACCTGCTGTATAGTAATAACGAGTGTTTATTTCCACCTGCTGTATAGTAGTAACGAGTGTTTATTTCCACCTGCTGTATAGTAATAACGAGTGTTTATTTCCACCTGCTGTATAGTAATAACGAGTGTTTATTTCCACCTGCTGTATAGTAATAACGAGTGTTTATTTCCACCTGCTGTATAGTAATAACGAGTGTTTATTTCCACCTCCTGTATAGTAATAACGAGTTTATTTCCACCTCCTGTATAGTAATAACGAGTGTTTATTTCCACCTCCTGTATAGTAATAACGAGTGTTTATTTCCATCTCCTGTATAGTAATAACGAGTGTTTATTTCCACCTGCTGTATAGTAATAACGAGTGTTTATTTCCACCTGCTGTATAGTAATAACGAGTGTTTATTTCCACCTCCTGTATAGTAATAACGAGTGTTTATTTCCACCTGCTGTATAGTAATAACGAGTTTATTTCCACCTGCTGTATAGTAATAATGAGTGTTTATTTCCACCTGCTGTATAGTAATAACGAGTGTTTATTTCCACCTGCTGTATAGTAATAACGAGTGTTTATTTCCACCTCCTGTATAGTAATAACGAGTTTATTTCCACCTGCTGTATAGTAATAACGAGTGTTTATTTCCACCTGCTGTATAGTAATAACGAGTGTTTATTTCCACCTGCTGTATAGTAATAACGAGTGTTTATTTCCACCTGCTGTATAGTAATAACGAGTGTTTATTTCCACCTGCTGTATAGTAATAACGAGTGTTTATTTCCACCTCCTGTATAGTAATAACGAGTTTATTTCCACCTGCTGTATAGTAATAACGAGTGTTTATTTCCACCTGCTGTATAGTAATAACGAGTGTTTATTTCCACCTGCTGTATAGTAATAACGAGTGTTTATTTCCACCTGCTGTATAGTAATAACGAGTGTTTATTTCCACCTGCTGTATAGTAATAACGAGTTTATTTCCACCTGCTGTATAGTAATAACGAGTGTTTATTTCCACCTGCTGTATAGTAATAACGAGTGTTTATTTCCACCTGCTGTATAGTAATAACGAGTGTTTATTTCCACCTGCTGTATAGTAATAACGAGTGTTTATTTCCACCTGCTGTATAGTAATAACGAGTGTTTATTTCCACCTGCTGTATAGTAATAACGAGTGTTTATTTCCACCTGCTGTATAGTAATAACGAGTGTTTATTTCCACCTGCTGTATAGTAATAACGAGTGTTTATTTCCACCTGCTGTATAGTAATAACGAGTGTTTATTTCCACCTGCTGTATAGTAATAACGAGTGTTTATTTCCACCTGCTGTATAGTAATAACGAGTTTATTTCCACCTGCTGTATAGTAATAACGAGTGTTTATTTCCACCTGCTGTATAGTAATAACGAGTGTTTATTTCCACCTGCTGTATAGTAATAACGAGTTTATTTCCACCTGCTCTATAGTAATAACGAGTGTTTATTTCCACCTGCTGTATAGTAATAACGAGTGTTTATTTCCACCTGCTGTATAGTAATAACGAGTGTTTATTTCCACCTGCTGTATAGTAATAACGAGTGTTTATTTCCACCTCCTGTATAGTAATAACGAGTGTTTATTTCCACCTGCTGTATAGTAATAACGAGTTTATTTCCACCTGCTGTATAGTAATAACGAGTGTTTATTTCCACCTGCTGTATAGTAATAACGAGTGTTTATTTCCACCTGCTGTATAGTAATAACGAGTGTTTATGACCACCTGCTGTATAGTAATAACGAGTGTTTATTTCCACCTGCTGTATAGAAATAACGAGTGTTTATTTCCACCTGCTGTATAGTAATAACGAGTGTTTATTTCCACCTGCTGTATAGTAATAACGAGTGTTTATGACCACCTGCTGTATAGTAATAACGAGTGTTTATTTCCACCTGCTGTATAGTAATAACGAGTGTTTATTTCCACCTCCTGTATAGTAATAACGAGTGTTTATTTCCACCTGCTGTATAGTAATAACGAGTGTTTATTTCCACCTGCTGTATAGTAATAACGAGTTTATTTCCACCTGCTGTATAGTAATAACGAGTGTTTATTTCCACCTGCTGTATAGTAATAACGAGTGTTTATGACCACCTGCTGTATAGTAATAACGAGTTTATTTCCACCTCCTGTATAGTAATAACGAGTGTTTATTTCCACCTGCTGTATAGTAATAACGAGTTTATTTCCACCTGCTGTATAGTAATAACGAGTGTTTATTTCCACCTGCTGTATAGTAATAACGAGTGTTTATTTCCACCTGCTGTATAGTAATAACGAGTGTTTATGACCACCTGCTGTATAGTAATAACGAGTGTTTATTTCCACCTGCTGTATAGTAATAACGAGTGTTTATTTCCACCTGCTGTATAGTAATAACAAGTTTATTTCCACCTGCTGTATAGTAATAACGAGTGTTTATTTCCACCTGCTGTATAGTAATAACGAGTGTTTATTTCCACCTGCTGTATAGTAATAACAAGTTTATTTCCACCTGCTGTATAGTAATAATGAGTGTTTATTTCCACCTGCTGTATAGTAATAACTGTCAAATAATGTTAGCTACTTCATTTGGAGATCAGTCCAATTTTCTTGATATTTAAGTTTTGATATATTTGCTAAAGGTATTCAGATAATAAATATACATATATCAGGGTTTCTACTAGGGGTCAGGGGAATGGGGCCGTTCGCTGATACGGGAAAAATCCAGTAAATGATTTCAATGTAGGAACACCAATTTATCTACATGTACTTTTGCCAGGTCTATAATCTAGAAGTGTAAGATATTGTAATTGGCAGATCGTTTTACCTGCATATATTTTCTACCAAAGTTGTCAAGCTATCAAAATATCAGAAGCAATAGAAATTTATTGTGATCGTAAAAAAATACAATGGAGTCTATAAATAAATAATCCGCAGACTCTATATGTACCCATTCAAACGATCAGAACCTATTTACGGATGCATAGTATGTTTTACATCATCGTTGTATTCGACTGCATTAACCTTGTCATCCTAACTTGTTTCTTCAGCTTTCCTGGTGCTACCAATGAGACACTGCTGTCAAAGTTCCATCACCATCACAAGAAAAATCTATATTATGAGATCACACATGTCAGAGAAGAGGCATTTGTTGTAGTGCATTATGCTGGCAAAGTCAAGTACAATGTTCAGGTATTATTAGAATCCTCCTCATCAATCAGTGAAATATAACCGTAGTTTGATATATTTAAATTTATATAGATATCCCAATCTGCCATTTTACTGGAGTTATAACGTGATAGGGATGAACTTTTGGTATAAATACTACTGGAACTAGAAAAACTCCAAACAAAAACAACTTTTCATTTACTTTTGCTTGACAATGATATAGTGGGTCATCTATAATGTGATTCTTCCTAATTATGACTTTTTCACTAGTCGACAGATGACCAATTTATATATAATAGGCCTAACGAGAACTGATGTCCTAAAAATTTAATTGTGGCGTGAACCAGCATGCCCAGTATTAATGAGTACCAAATTTTCAAACGCCTATCTGATTCATGGTGCTAGTTTACATCTTTTGAAATATTTCTTCTACTGCATTGTTTTAGAAGTGCATGGTGGCTTCTATGGCTTTTTTACAGTATTGCCTTTGCATAGCTAATTTCGAGGGCTGATTTTGTAAATCACAAAGTGGTATTTTTGTTATTCAACAAATCAATGTTTTCTATGTAGACTTCAAATGCAATTTATTAGTCAACAATCTTTTTTCTCTATTCAATTTTAAGATTATATTTCTTGGTAGTTATATTATCATTATGAATAATAATGCTTCTCATTCATCAGGTTATATTATCGTTATGAATAAATATGCTTTTCATTCATCTGGTAACCAATGCCTCAATTAACTCATTCAAATGTTCATATTTTTAGGACTTCCGAGAGAAGAATGCTGATCATATCCGACAAGATATTGTGGGTGTTCTCAAAAACAGTAGTTTGTCATTTGTAAGAGAATTAATGGGTATGTAACTCCTGTCTCGCCACTGTCTTGTACTTGGTAATTATTACGCACATTTGTCCAAAATTTTTCCATTTTTTGGTGGGTTAAGTACAATGGAAAATCTTGATAATTCCACAACCATACCAAATGAAACTTCACAGGTATATACAACAAATATTGAGGAATACACACAATGTATTGGAAATTTAGAAATCTCACATTGTAATACCCACTAGTATCAGGAAGCCATCCTCACAGTTAGTCGACAATGGTCACAAATGGGAAGGATTTCATTTCTTTGATTCCATTTAATGTTCAATCAGCTATACGAACTAAATAAAAACTTATGATGACAAACCCCAAATTTAAAAACATCAAAACTTTCATATAAATAATTTAGCACCACTTATGACATTGCTTTCTGGGGGTAAAAGTATTACATGCTACATATTGATAAAATAACAGAAATTATATTAGATGTAAAGATAAATGTAGTATTCAGTAGCCAGGCTTGTAAAAAAAAAAAATTATAGAAACAAATTACCAATTTTATTTACCAAACACCTCAAAAGGGTTGCAGACATTTTGAGAGATTTTGGATATCTACTTGATAATTTCCTCCTGTCGATATGTAGATCCCTGTGCTGGTACAACTTGAAATAATTTGGAAAAAAATTAACATCCACTTCAATGTTTTTGTTATTGGACAAGGACCAATTTCATCATATTAAAACTTTTATAACATGTCAGGCAGTCAGAGATCCTGAATGTGTCTTTGAATGGCAATGATAGGATAAATAAGTAAATATTATTTTTATCATTCAGATGTCGCATACATTTTAGATGGAACTTATCAGAGACCCCAGTTCTGATTTCATGTCTCTACTAATGTGGCTTATAAAATCTGGTGCAAGCTCAACAAAACATATACATGCACAGAGGAAAAATCTGGCTGGTGCAAGCTTAGTCCAACAAATTAGACGATTCGGATTAAGACCTATTTTAATATTTGGACATTTATGTGGTCTTAATCCCTCATCGTCCAACAAAGGACGTGAAAACTGTGAACGCTACGAAGCCGCAAAAGTTATGTGGCAAGGGCATGCCCCTTTAACTTACACTGTTCACGTCTAATGACACAAATAAAACTACAAATAAAAAACACATACCTTTTGTTGGAATGTTAAATATCATGACTGAACTAACTAGCATAAATATGTGTCACTATTAATCCATATAATTTTATAACAACTCAACCGACAGAAATATTCAAACCCGTCTACGCTAGCAAACACATACGAAAACGAAAGCACGCGCATGCGTAATAGATCAGAAATCTGGGAAAACACGCGAAATTAACATAATTTATTTGTATTTGAAAATGGTGGTATGTTTTCCAATCCGGGATTAAACTAACAAATCTGTAATTCTGTCAACTTTTATATCACAATCTATGTGTGAACACAAAGTATACTATCTCGGCTACAGGTAAGACTAATGTATTTGTAGATAATTTAAGAGAAAATGGTATTTTGATGGGGTCATATCGGTGGTCACTGATGTTGACCTGCTTCAATATGTGTGCTAACTTTGCTTTCAGCTCTTTTATTAGGATTAATACAATCGTAAATGTCCAAATATTAAAATATGTATTAATCCGAATAGTCTAATTTGTTGGACTAGTGCAAGCTCAACAAAACATATACATGCACAGAGGAAAAATCTAAACTCACCAGTTTGATTTAATGTTCATCAATGTGATGGAATGTTCAAAAAGCTATTGTCACATCGGATAACATTGTATATATATAGTGGAAATCCAAAGCTTATTCGTGATAATTTTGGTATCAGCCCTAATAAATCTCAATTTAGCTGATGACAGTCACTGGTAAACCTGAAATGTACTTCTCATTGCTCTTTGGCTGCCAGGTACAACATAACCTTGTAAAATCAATGTGTTCAGTCACCTGTAATTGTGACCCAAAAAATGAAAGCACTCCATAAACAATATTAATGAAAATGAGGGAAATGGACAACAATAAGGGAATTGAAAATATATTCTGTGGGTTAAGTTTAAAAAATTGTGGATTGCTGCATATTAATTACTAACAAAATGCAAATATTTCAGTAATACCATGCACACCTCTTTTAGATAGGCTGATAGCTCCTGCTGGCACAATTTTACCTAGGTGATTTAGACAGTATGAGTTCTGAGGATTCTGAGCAATGCTCAATTTGTAAAACAAAAATGTCAAAATTTATACATGTACAGGGAACACTAAGCCCTTTTATTTGATATGTACTGGTTGAGATTTGATAGCTTACGTTTTTAATGTGTACCCTTAGCATGTATGGTACACATAATGCCGACATCATGATTTTATATTCAGGTTTATGATGAGATTTTTCGTAATTATGGAGTCTTGTTTTAGGCTTTGATCTCATTGCTTTTTCCAGGTTTGTTATAATTCAAGATTTCATTTTTGTTATTAATTTATTTTAGGCTTTGATCCTGTTGCTGTTTTGAGATGGGCTATCATTCGAGCTTTCTTCAGAGGGGTGGTGGCCTTCAAAGCTGCTGGAAGGAAGTACCGACTATCAGGAGGTATTATTTATAGTAGTATTTCTTGTTATGGGGGGTATACTGGAATCAGCTTGTTTGTCCATCTGTGGCAGCATACTTTGTATTAAACATATATTTAATACCATACTGACCCGCGTTTAGGCCCAGGGGGCCTTTGTTTTATTTGAGCTCAAAAATCCAAGTGGGCTTAAACTCGGATATGGCCCTTTGCAAACCAAAAATCCTAAGAAATCGGGACAGTAAAACTGATGAAAGCCGATCTAACGCCGATTATTTGGGAATTTTTTCAATTAAATGTGAATATTAAAATATTATAATAACACTTTAAGTCTTGTAGTTTTATTGGACAACATTCCCATGTTGAAATGACACTATTATGTAAGTAGTCTTGACTGACAGCCGTCTTGTTCCCAAAGTGTGTGCTTGGAGTCAGGAATGCCCTGGTTATTATGTAAGCGGCAGTGTGGGTTATCTATAGTCTGACTATAGTTTATATCAATGTTCAGATTTAATCCGATTATGAAAACAATAAGCCCGGCGCTTTATTCGTGATCCATTGTCTACATAGAGGATGTTACAATGGCGACTAATTGCATGTTTAACAAAAGCCAGTGAGTGTAATTATTTAACAGCACTGACAAGGCAGTTGTATTTCTACTAAAACGGCATTCTGAACTCCTCGACCTGTGACCTCTGGGGGCAAACGGTGACGGAATCTGACGAGGTTTGCCGAATGCTAAAACGTATAAAAAAAACGTATACAAAAGCACGTGTTTGAATATTTTGGTTTTGAGTGAATAAAGTTGACGCAATTTGGAAGACATTTTTGTTTATTAACAAGTTCCCCCTTCTGCTCCATTATGATACCCACTGTGTGTTTACATAACCAAGAGGCCACATGTAGGAACACACAGGTCTTTGTTGTCACTGAACACGAAAAATATGTTTTTACAGTAGCGGTACTGTAGTTGGAACAGGTGCGCTGTGATTAAACTTAAAAGTATTTCACGCGCATAGCCGCACATGGCTTTTAAAGCTATACGCTGTTAGCAAGTGGGTTCTATTGTATTTTATGTCTGTTAAACGTTTGGTTTAACACAAGAGCATCCTCAGTTAGGATTCCCATCTAGATGTTAAACTTGAAGCAAATTGGGAAAACTTTATTAATTTATGATCTCGAACCATTCAGAGGCCATAATGTATGGAATTTACCCAAAGAAGGTATTAATATGGTGGGCAAATAACTGAACCCTTTTTGGGAGGATGTTTTTGAAGCCTGGTGATGCTTAGACCAGACCGCCACCTCAACCCCTGAAGAATGTTCATCAACCAACACTTCAGAGGAAGGGTGTTTATTTTCTGGATGACCTTCTGGACAAAAACTTGGACATATTCAAGTTTGAGAAATTCTGCCAAACGTATAACATCAGGACTTCTTTCACCGTCTAGGCATGTTAGCATCCTTACCACATAAGTGGAAATTATATGCAAAGGAAACTATCCAAAAATTGAAATCTTGTGAAAAGGCATGCAGAACTTTTTACTCCATTTAAAAAAAAAAAATTCTTCTGCAGTCCCTCAAGTACCACAGAAGAAATGGCAAGAAAAACTATTATTATTATTATTACAATTTTAGAAAATTGCTGAGGATAAATGCAATCTCATTTGAAAAATCTCCATAGAAAATATAATTTTTGGAACAATTAGTGAAAGCATGAATGAAAGTATAATAGATATTATTCAAGAGATATATCTACTCCTGGAAGATTAGAAAGCTGCATCCAATCTAACATGGTTTCACAGAATGGCTCAAAAGTTACAAAACAATTGAAAATGCAACTTTAAAATGTTATGCCACAAAAAAAGAACTTTTATTTCAAGAGAGATGTAACAATATTTAAGATTTGTTCATAAATTGATGCAAAGTACATGGCAATCACTTATGATTTGAGTTGTCATGGTGTTGAGTCCTGGTTGTCTTACTTTATTTATTTTATAGATATAAATATTTGCTATTGATATATTATATTTAGGTTTTCTCACACTTCTTGTCTTTGGAATGATTGCTCATGGACTGTAGGTGCAACACTTAGCTAACCCCTTTGTCTTGCATTTTGCAGTGGTGCAGTTAATGAGCTCCCTTCCATCTATAATTTAGTAAAAAAAAAAATATTCAACTACCTGTAACTTTATTTATGCTACAAACCAAATTATTGAGATTTTATATTCCATCTGTATGTATTCAATATATTTAAACCCAAATAAAAAGTATTAAAAAAACAATATATGGATTCTCTATTTCCCATTAATATTTTCTAGGGAAAATGCAAATGGCCTGAGGCCATTTGTTGAAAGTACTATCTGAACATTGCTCAGTTAGTGTCTTGTCATCAAAGGGTTAACCATGGAACATATCCATGCCAGTGATATACATTACTCTTGGCTGATGGAAGTCTCATAACCTTTAGATTGTGATACACCTTTGATTGATGCCTTGTTGCTTGTCTTTCATTCAGGTTCTGAAATAAAACGTAAAGTCAGTGTACCAGAAACCAAAAGAGAAGATTCGATTCTAAGGTAAATAGTTATCAATAACTAAATTACACGATTCTTAGTACAGCAACATTTATGTGTAATGGTTAACTCTGTATATGGAAGTTTCTATAGATAAGTGTTCCTTTAGACTCCATTTGGTTATATCAATGTGTGCATATATAGTATCATTATTAGAGAGTTCAGACAACGTAACGTCATACGTCATGTAACCGGCGAATACCGGAAAAATGACGAAAATGTTGCTTTTAAAATTAAATTTTCTTGGAAAAAATATAATTTTTCATAAAAACTGAAGAAATATTCTGAATCTTCAGAATAAAAACGGTGTATTGAACTATTTCTCTCCAATATTAGACACACATATCCATTATTTTATATGACGTCCATTACTCCGCTCAAGAGAAAACATGCTAATTTAGCGGTTTTGTGGACCGTTTTTTCGTAAAAACATCGTATGCGTGTTGATTTTGGCACGAATTCCGATGGATTTCCGCTCCGATTGACCTTCCCAAATATAGAAACATATTTTGGGGAAGTCCCAAGGATTAATTTTACGAGTGCCGTTTCTAGAGTCCCATCCCACAGTTCGAATGATCAATAAAAGTTCGAAAACAAGTTCAAAAACACTACAAACTATCTTGAAAATAAAAATTCGGCACCCGGAATATGAATATTGAGTGGATTTCATATCTAACGGTATTCATCTTATTTATTTCCGTAACCGGTAAGTCCATTGGCCAGCCGTTTCTATGCGCCCATTCTCCCATTTTCGTGGCATTTCCCCAAACACGATGGCTGAAGACGCGAAATACAGTGCTCGCGACGTCGCAATTTGTCAAAATTAAGACGTAATTTTCATGGTAATTTTATTTCCTAAGAGCACGGTTATTTAACATTAATCAAATATCGAATTGGAAATTTCAACGTCGAAATATAAAAGAATGACCCAGTTATTTTATTTTGAAAGAAGACCGCCAGGACAAATAGCACTAAAAATAAACATTCAAGTTGACCGGGTTATATGAAGGAACAGCCACAGTGCAAGGCTTCTACGGAAGTCTCCTTTTCGTGCTGTTCTTTCGGCTCTTACGTTAATTAATCTCGCCGCTGTCTGTTCAAATAAGCACCATTTTTCGACACATGGGCGCACATTTTTAGTCTATAAATCGATGCTAATTCTTAAATCACATTTAATAACCATTTATATCATAAAATTATGAAATTAATATCATGTAATCGAATCTCGAAAGTGTACTTTGACAAATAACGGCACAAAGTGATCGGCAGGCATTTTTTGCACAATTGGGAAGAGCAATAACTCTATCCACCGCGATAGTCTATAGTTGGAACTTGCAGTTGGAAATCGGATTACGGCATATGGTGGTGGTGTGGGGGGGGGGTGTAGTTGGTTGGTGTAACACAAGAAGGTGACATGTACATATACAGGGATGGGGGTATAGAGGGGGTGGTGGGAATCCAGAGATAATTCCAAGGACACCTTGTTCTCGCAGAGGATAATTATATTACAAATATGACATAATATTTTTGATCATTTTTTATTTCAATTGAATATGGACATGCAGATATAGGCTCTATCATCGATCTATATTTAATATACGTCCATGGCTCTATTCAGATCTATTTACAATATACTATATTCTTGAATTGCATTTAAAAGTATAATTTTGATTCAATCAATACTGTCCACTGTGAAATTGTGGAAATTTGGGCTTCTCGAGTTTGGGAACTGATCAAAACAGCCCTGGGTGCGGTCCCAATGTTGGCAAAATTGTCGAATGTTCGAAATATTTGGTATGGATGTTCTCTACTATGAGGGTATGCAATGGAATGTCCAATTGTTTTATTTTGGGTTTTTCATTCTGGAGTTGTTTATCTGGAAATGTTGTTTTTTCCATCGAAGCAGATATCTGGATCCACTACCGGTTATCGGATCTAAATGAGATTTGGTATGGATACATGTACTATGGATGTTCTCTACTATGACAACATTCAATGGAGTGTCCAATTGTTTTATTTGGGTTTTTATACCCCCCCGCAACGAAGTCAGGGGGATGTATACTGGAATCAGTTTGTCCGTACATCCGTCGTCTGTCTGTGGACACAAATTTGTCCTGAGTTTTTCTCAGTCGTTTTTTGATCAATTTCCGTGAAACTTGGCACAGACATCAACCACTATCGGAACCTGTGCACCTGCGATTATGACGTATGTCAGACTTTTTTTGGTGGGTTATCCCCCCTTTTTCGACTTAGAAATTTTTTGCAACATGTATAATTTTGTCCAAAGCTTTTATTCCTACATTTTAGGTCAATTTTTAAAAAACTTGGCACAGATATTTAGTACCAAGGGAACCTGTGATTATGACGTCTGTCCGACATTGTTTGGTGGAGTTATCCCCCTTTTTTGACTTAGAAAATGTGTTTGCAACATGCATAATTTTGTCCGAGCTTTTATTCCTACATTTTTTGGTCAATGTTTTGAAATCTTGGCACAAGGGGGTGGGGGCCAAAAAAAAACTGCGGGACACAACGTACCGGGGGGTGGGGGGGGGGTACCTAGGCGTAAAAAAAATTACACGTAAATTTTTTCCTTATTCATTTAGGGGGGGGGGGGGTTGTCGGAAAAAATTTGCATGTAATTTTTTTTCAAATATGTATTTTCAGACTCACAACTTCAATTTTCTCTCATTTTATAGAATATGGATTAACCTTAATAGCCAAATCATATATACATGAGTAGTACAATCCACCTAAAACAATTTTGGATAACCACTGTCTTGGTTTACATGTGATATTGACCCCATTAACCCTCTTAATAATGCCGACTATGTCAGTGTCTACCAGTCGAATGCAGAATTCTACCCTGCGATCGCTTATCTGGCAAATATTTACTGCAGAACTATCCCATGTATTAAACAATTTCTCCTTCAATGGTATCAGAAAACAGTTATATGCTGGTATCTCACTCATCTCATTTGCATCTTTTTCAAAGTCGAGGTAATGACTAGTTGTCATTTTTTAAAGTGCATTCAAAGCGTTGCGATCACCAATATACATGTTTGTACATGTCATGACATCACGAGGTACAAATCTGCGTTCTACTGGTAGACAATGACCATTTTAGTCATAATAATCTAAACTAAGTTACCAAGCACCTTTTCGTGAATTGTATACAGTTTTACTCCGGTGTTTTATTCGGTTTCCGGTCAAACCGAGTTGTTGTCCGGCTGGGGTAGATTTGATTTTTCTGGGGGGGGGGGGCAATGGTCAGTGGGAAAAAAACTGCAGTTTTTGCTGTTTTGGGGGGGGGGGGGGGGTACCCAAACCGAAGAAAACAGTTTTTTCCACCCTATGTCTGCAGTTTTTTTCCAGACCCCCCCTGCTTGGCACTGATAATTAGTACCATAGGAACCTGTGCACCTGCGATTATGATGTCTGTCCGACTTTTTTGTGTGGAGTTATTCCCATTGTTCGACTTAGAACTTTTATTCCTACATTTTTCGGTCAATAGGTTTCAGATTAGGGTTAGGGTTGTGCACCTACAATGGGAACTGTTATTTTATTATTTAACTAAATGTTTACTGACATGTGAAACATCTTAGTGTTTTAAAAACACAGGGTGGGGGTGGGGTATCCTTAGTCCCATTGGGACAGTCACACCTCTAGTTCATTCTGGAGTTATTCATCTTTGTTTATCTAAAAATGTAGTTTTTTCATCCATCTGCCTGAGTATCTCAGCAATGGGTTTTTATATATGCCCACACAGGCCACACTATGCGGTATAATGCGTATGTCACATGGGGTATGTACCGGGCGACAGCCCAGCTCTTGTTAATGGAGACTTGAAGTTTCATGGATACATGGCTCTGGAGGCATTTGTAGCATTGATAACATTCGTGACATTATTATCTGATAGTTTACATGCCCCTTTCTGAATTCTATCTTCATATACCTTTAATTTGATACCTCACATGACGGGGGGTTACAGGGTTATTTCCTTCAAAACTTCAGAATAATCGACAGACAGACTAAATATTATGCTAATTAGCTACTAATTAATTCAATAACTTGCTAATTAATATTCAATAACAGTTAACTAAAATATTATGGTAGAAATGTCTCATCATTCGGGTGAAAATTATTTCCACAATTTAAACAAAATAATCATGCCTATATTGTGAGATTAACTATGCTCCATCTGTGGTAAAACCAAAGAAATTACTAATTTGCATAATAATGAGTATCAATATATGCTAATTAACCTAATTAGTATGCATAACTCATTAGATATTCAAGTTTTCGTACTTAATATCAAGCATATACAATGAACATCAACTATGTTAAGTTTCGTTGCTCTACCTTAAAAAATGTCCAAATTATGATTAATAAACTGAATTTTAAAGGGAAATAGCCTCCAAAAAGTGGTGCCATTATCCAGGTCAAACCACCTTGAAACCCATACAAATGTACATTGCCCAATGGCATGATTTTCACCAAAATGCGGCAATTTTTGGTCACTTTATTGATCACACACCAAGTAATACTTCTCCTTTATTCAAACTTTTGGTACCGAAATGATCAGAAATGTACTCTTTTCCATGAAATATAATTCAATAAACAACATTACTATGACTGAACTCTCTATCATTATTATAATAAGGTGACTGATTTTGTAAGATGGTAGATACTAATGTTAGTAAATGAATATGAGTTATGTCGTCATATTTATTTGCTTTATTAATGACTCTAAATAAGTTGCTCAAACATCCTACATTATTTTTTATGTATACATACGACTATATTTGTCTTTTCACATTTCGGAAGAATAACTTTGTTCTTACTGCTTATTAAATAGAGGATCTACAACGAGTCCCCATTTTATAGCGGAATTTACAAAATGAGTCCAGTAAATTAGGTCTGGACCGAGCCTTTGGCAAGGTCCTATTACATGATCAAAAACCTTGATAAAACATACTTAAATAAACAAATGGCATGTGAAACTAACATCAGCGTCTAAAAGGCCTGTGATGACGTTTCACTTAACTATGCATTGTTTGGCTGCGTAAAGAAATAGTCCCAGATAAATAAAGACTGTTTAATGTATTTAATGGCGTTTATTTAATGAAAGAAGTCTTCAAACTCTTCATTCATTAGAGTTTGTTGGAAAAATATTGGAAGCCATATTATTTTGAGACGTAGTGCTCGGAATGTAAACAGACGACAAACTGGAAGTCAAAGGTCACCTGGCACTATTTCCTGTTATGTTATGCAACGAACGTTGCATATCACAATTTATAGAATGGGTTTATTGAATGGAATAAGGGTAGGATCATGTAATAAAGATGTATTCAGGCTTCCTGACCTACAATTACAGTAAAATTCCCAAGTACATATATTTTTGTTGAAATCACAAATGGTATTTCTGTCACTTAAAATTTTTTGTTCCAAACACATGTCACATTTAACCCTTTAGTGTTCATAAAGCCCCAGAGCGCCCTGCCGCCAGAATGCCCTAGAGTGCCCGGCATTTTGCGTTTTATTTTCGTCGTTGTTTAGAACAAATATATTGCACTATAACACAATATTTTTTCTTCTTATTGAATGTAATAATAAAATATGTGTTACATTATTATATTTTTTGTTTTATGGTGTTTTGTGCTAGATTTTGTACAATTTAATCAACATTTCTTGATAAAATCGTAATAAAACTAAAACTGCGACACCGCAGTGCAATTTTTCAAGTCAACTAAATCAATTTACTCAGGCAAATGTTTATAGTCATCTTATATAGTTTTATTTTACACATTTCTATTTACCAACTTTATTTTTATTTCCAATAAAATATTTATTGACTTGTTTATGTATTTGAGATGTTAATATATATATATTTACCTGAATTTAAACAATCAGTATCATGATTTTACCAGCGAAGCAATTTCAATTTCAAGACACCTGCGCTGCTGGTGTTACTAAGGAAGCTGTGTTGTTCTAACTCTATTGGCCCTATATATGTTCTCAAATAAAACTGTTTGCCAATTTGTTTTTTTTTACTCATTCATCACATGACCATATTAAAAATATCTTATTTTAATACATTTGAGTGAAAAGTGTTGAAAATTCAATTAAGTTTTGATCGGAATGATTGACAGAAATGTTTTATCTCAACGCATTGCAGAATGAGTTATGTCCCAACGTCATGCCAAGTCAGCCCAATGTTGTGGGCACGGAGATTGCTTGGATTAATACTCAAATAAATGATTTAATTAAAGCATATTGACAAATACATAATCTTAAGTATATTCTCCACACTATAATTGAAAAATACAAAGGAATTGACACGAAATTAAATCCCGATGCTTTATTTAAAAACACTCCTGCCAAGAAACGCCCACTGACAATGTGGAAAAATATGTGTTTTATGTTCAGGGGCACAGTGGGGGCGGTCACTTGTGGCCATAATATTATCCATTCAGTAATAAATAAATGAACATTCAATAACCAACAGTTTTGTTATCAATGGAAAGCTGAGATTATCATATAGCTATCGTTCATGTTATTTTGTACTTTTTATTCAGTTTATGAAGATTTTCACACCACAAACCCTTCCACATAGCTTTTATTTCCAACGACAAAAATATTAGCGAAGCCAACTTCTCATTTGTCACATGTTGTCAGAGACACTTTCTTGTTGACTGTACATTCTGCAGGGCCGCTCTGTCAATCTGTGTGACATCCGACTACTTGAAATTGATATTTATATTGGATTGTGTAATATTTCTTAGATAGTGATTTTTTATTTCCAAATAGTGCAATATATTATTTTTCCCAGCCCTAAATCGGTCATTGATAAGTGAAATCTCAGCACAACGTTTGTCTAAATTGGATGTTTTCCCTGTCGAGTTAACATTTATACTATCAGTCACTAAAGTCTAAGAAAAATATTTATTATAACAAATTTTTAAATCAACTTAAAATTTAAGTAATTTCAATTATAACTGGGTCTGGGACTAATATACCATTATATTAGTCCCAGACTGGGTCAAACTAAATGTACTTGACATGTTATGTTCATGAGGCTCACAGATGGCTTGTTGTCATCGCTGATTATTTGTTTGTTGTGTGATTACTAAAGTTTATATTCACAGCGCTTTATAAACATGGTGATATTCTGTGGTAAATTTGCCAAATTGTGTTGGGAAAAGCCAAGAAATGACAACTGAACTTTGTTTTATGTTATTTAAATTGTCTTGTGTCAAAACACAGCGAGGTACCATGTGGCATACCATTTTCATAATTTTTTGTATGCAATCTCCTTAGGACCGCCTCTCCACATGATGCTAATTGTGGTGCGGTCCGACTTTCTTTTTTTAAGTTACGCCTTACTTTTCGACTTATTTTGACTTAGAAAATTCTGTCCGACTTAATAACATTAGCACATATGAACCGATTTCAATAATTTTTGGTATACATGCTTCTCACAACACCCTCTCTACATGATGCGGCTCAGGGTTGGCTCGGACTGTTTTTTCCTAACATTACACTTCATTTTCGACTTATTTTGACTTAGAAAATTTTGGGATTTTTTTTTTTTGTGGATTTGGGATTACGGATAATGCGGGTTGAATTTGCCACAGTGGGGGTATGCTAGCATGCGAGTGCACACCTCTTGTTTGACATTGGAAGATTTGCATTGGCTATGATGGTCATTATCACCATCCAATGTTGGCTGTGGGTAAAGGAGTCCTCTAAATACAAAAGCAGTCCTCTCTTTAAACAAAATTCTTCCTATAATTTTAGTGTCCCTCTAATTCATCAAATACATATATTATGCTATTACAGAATTCAGCATCTAACAAAATGATCACTTTCAGGTGGCAATTTTTACCTCAAGCAAGTTATGCACTAGAATCCGAATGAAAATGAAGAATTTATTTTGTGAACATTAGCCTTCAAGGCTGGAATCCTGAAGATATTTTATGAAATCCATGTTCATTTTCCTCCACATATTTGATATTATAAGCAAATGAATATAAGATCGCTATGTTTTATTCCCACCTTCCCTCAGCATGTTAATAGGGTTTGTACACATAGAATAAATAGTTTATAGATTGAGAGACAAGACTTGCTGAACCTCAAGTCGCTTTTCCATTAATGCTCTATTAACTTTGATGGACAAGTGTTATGTGTCAGTTGAGGTGTGCCAATATCAATTTCACTGGGTATAAAAGTTGTTGACATTAAAAGAGCAACTACTCTTTAAAAGAACTTCTATTATTTTATGAGCAAATTTTCAGTCCAGTGATGCCTACTCACCATTGTACTTGTAGAGTTTTTACATTTTATTATGAAAATTATTTTATCGCAAAAACATTTATATTTAAATCAGACCTAATATAAATTTGGCAAAGAGTTGTTACAAATTTTTTTTTTAAAGTAAACATAATTCTTGTTATAGGTGGTGGGGGAAGATACCCAGGTTTGGGGGAGGAATTTTTTCTACAAGATATCCAGGGGGATCATGATATAGTACAACAGGCTCAATATTGATTGAAAACATGTTGCTGCACCTTCCGCATATCACCCCTATCTGACAGAGTTATTATAGCAAGTTTAGGTAGACTCTCATCTTAATGAATGAACCCTAGTTGGTTGAATTATCTCTAACATATGAATTAGACTGACAATATGTCTGACCATTTTCCTGTTTTATTTAAGCTTTTACCAAGTAGCACAAACATTGAAGTTGCTCAAAAAAATTCAGTAAGTTGTTTCCATTGAAACGTGATCGTGCTTCTCAATGCTGCATCACTTTAGTATTGCAACTAACCTTGTTTTTACTGCTTAAAGATTTTCGACCTTTTAACTGATGTTTACAAGGTTACTGTTTGTTCTTCAATGTAACGTTCTTTGAACAAGACACCCTATTATCACTATTATCACAATTTTACCAAGATAATGCACACACAAATTGTAGGCTAGTCCTGTGGTTTCTTTCTGTATTCACTTCTATGAATCACATGATCTTCGGCTGTGGACTGTTAATGAATTTGAACTTTTCTTTATTTAAAGCAATTTTATTTTTTCAGCAAAATCAAAGTTTATTTGAACTATCATTTTGAAATAATTCATAGCAGCCATTGTCCATCAGATCAGGGACGTTATTATAATAAACTGTAACATTATAACTCTTTAATGCCAAGCTTTCGGCCCGAGCTGGACCTTTATCAGGACAGTCGAAATGTTAGAACTACATCTTCACAGTACAGCAATCAATTACATAATGAACCAGGTCAGTTAATATGGTGACGTTGTACAACGACACTGCGACGTCCATGGAAACGCCAGCGATGGCGCTGTGGATGTAGTTCTAATATTTCGACTGTCCTGATGAAGGTCCAGCTCGGGCCGAAAGCTTGGCATTAAAGAGTTATAATGTTACAGTTTATCATTTTGAAGTATATAGTCATAAATTACAGCTTGTATTTTTTTCGATCTCGAAACACTTCCTGTTGCTGCAGTATTTTCATGTGTACGCTTAATTAGAATCCTTAGAAGACATTAGCTAGTCTTTTGTTATTTATGAAAATTCTACCTAGTTTATTAGTCATTAACTTAATAAAGTAGCTTAATAATTAGGTCCCATTAAGAGTGTGTGAATTTGATATCCCTGCTTATAGCATGGCTCCTTGATTTTTGTATTTCAGTTTTCTTGTGTCTTTCTGTGTTATTTATGGAGAAGGCCTTTTCAAATGTATTTCGTTGAGAAAAATAAAAAAAATTCTTATTGTAAATTTTGCACTTCCACTGGGGGAATTGTTCCTTGGAAAAAAAAATGGCACTTACCCTCTAAAGAATTAATTAAATCCTCTCTTTCGAATCAGCTTTTAAAGTAATTGGTTCAATACTTACATGTAGGATGTTGCACAAACACAGGTTCTATGTTAGGAGATAGAATTTGTAATCTTTCCAAGTTATTTTTAATTAGACAATATGTGATAAACTTTAAAAGAGACTAGTCTTTTTCAGTCTCTCCAGTTTGGTAAGCTATTCAGACGTCCTTGACTAACAGCCATTAGTGGTCTTGAATAATTATATGAGCAAAAGTTTGAACTAAAACTTATTACAGATCAAAAATCCACCAAAAATGTAAATGTAAACATTATTCCATATATCAACTCCATCAATTGTAGGCTTTCTCCAGACATAATAACTTTAGTAGTCACAAGGAATGTAATGCATTTTATGAAATCGCCATACAAATGAAAATGGTTTCTTTGTCTGGGGTCATATATTAGATTTCCATTAAATGAGAGCAAAATAATGTTAGTACTTTTATCTGTGTATCTGACTACTGTTTGCTAATATGGGCCCAGATTTGATGAAATATTTTTCAATTAAAAAATTATTTTCCCAATTTTCCTCTCTTTTCTGTAATAAATTAATAGTATTAGATATTTATTTAGTCTCATCTAGTCAAATATTCAGTATAGTTAGTGCCATTTCAAGTAGAATCTATCTCTGAGTATAATTTTATCACCTTTGAAGTGCTGTCAGAAAAGAAATTAGCATAAACATTCGAGAGAAATCCAGCTTTATGTGCTTTTGCTTTGTTTATTATAAGCTGATTATTCCAAAAAAAAAAGTGTCTCTGCAGCTATTCATTTTCTATATTTGTGACATTTTGTGGAGTCTGTGTTGACTAAATGGTTCCTATACATACTTATTGTACCCCGAAAAAAACAATTTGGGGGACTTTAGAAATGAGCGGTGTCAATCCGACCATTTGTCCATCTGTTCATCCGTCCGTCCGAAATGTTTGTGTCCAGATGATAACTTGAAAAATATTTTATAGCATTTTATGAATCTTGGTGTGGTCTTCATAGGAGAAAGTCCCAGTCAAATTTTAATTTGGATCTGGTCCAACCATTTTTGATGGAGTTATGCTCTTTTTTTTACTAAGAATTTGCCAATTATTTGTTGTCCGGATGATATTTTAAGTTATGATGATCCAATAGCTTTCAAATTTAGTATGTGGATTAATCACATGGAAATACAGGTCAATTTCGAATTTGTGTTTGGTCCGATCATTTCTGAACATTTTCGACTAAATATTTGCTGACTAATTTGTTGTCCGGATTATATCTCAAGTTAGGATTATCTGGTAGCTCTAAAATTTAGTGTGTTGACTAATCATATGAAAATACAGGTCAAGTTTGCATTTGGGTTGGGTTCGACTATTTCTGGTGGAGTTATTCCCCTTTTCAACATAGTATATATGCCGATTATTTTGATGTCGATTGTTCCCAAAATAAAAAATTTTGTTTCTAAAAAAGCCACCTTTTTGGTGGACATTTTACAAAGCAACCTTTAATTTATTTCCTAGAAACATGAGTGAAATCATCTGCAGACAACTGTTATTAATATGGTATGGAAATAAGCTTTACTATTTTCATCTTATTTGACACCATATATATTTTGTCAAAGTTATGCCATCCTAGTAATCTGGATTGATTTGAATTGTAGTTTTGAGGCATTGGAAAATAAAAATGTTGACCAACAAATCAACCTGAATCTTAATTGACATCAGTCTGAGTTTCGTTCACAGAACAAACCATTTTTAGCTCAACTTTACTTTGAAGTTTGAGCTATTGCCGTGGGTTGGTGTCCGTCGTGTGTGCATGCGTCTAGCCGTCCATCAATAATTTCATTTGGCTCACCTTACAGACTGCATCCCTCATCGATATCATCACCAAACTTCATATGGCTCTTTGGGGTGACCTCCAGATGGGAGAAATTCGTTTAAAAAATGGCTGCCGACAGCCATTTTGAATTTCAAATTTGAATCCATTGGCACACCCTGCAGTCCGTATTTATTGGAGAAATGTTTTGAACATTTATAGGCATGTTTAGGATCACCTCTAGATGGGAGCTATCAAATTGTAGCGATTTTCGATCAAAAACATGGCCACGGGAGTCATCTTGGATTTTACTCTTTGCATGACTAATTCCTTTGGCTCACCCTACAGGCCATATCCCTCCTCCGATCATCACCAAACTTCAATTGGATCTTCGGGGTTACCTCTAGATGGGATAGAGCAGCCATCTTGGATTTTACTCTTTGCATGACTAAATCCTTCGGCACACCCTGCAGGCCACATCCCTTATCCGATCATCACCAATCTTCATATATTTCTTCGGGTTGACCTCTAGATGGGAGTCATCGATTTTTTCCAAAATTTGTTAAAAAACATGGCCAACAGCAGCCATCTTGGATTTCAAATTTGAATCAGTCCGCTCAGCCCGCAGTCAGCATTTTTTTGTAAAATGTTTAAAATGAATATAATTTCATCTACACAATATAAGACCTTTACTGTCACTTTTTGGCTTTCCTTCTTCTTTATCATACTATTCATTGTTCAGCAAAAAAAAATCCTTCCCAAGTTGATCTACATTTTATATGTTTATCGTCACAGTTAACTATGTACATATTTTTGTCAGAATCCTAGCCTCTCTGGGTTTATTGATGTCAACAGGTGGTATGTCATAAGGGTTTGTGCAGGCCAGGAAATGAAGTTACCCAATTTGTTTTATCCATTGCAGAATTTGGCTATTTACCTCAAAGTTAAATGGTGGAACAGTGGGGAAAATCAAACTAATCAAAAACACAAACTTAACTACACTAAAACAAGTGGAAGAAAAACATCCGTGGTTAATTATGGGAATGACTTACCAGAAAATATTGACAATGAAGGCCTCACTGACATGTACCTTACATATGTAGTGTTACCTATTCAGCCGGTATCACAACCGCATAATTAGGCAATGATTGGCCATTTATTTGACTTTATGTCATTCAGAAACCATATAAAGTATTTAATTTGAGAAATCACTTATGGACCAAACATCAGTGTTTTGATAAGTAAGCACATGTGTCTAAGTAGTTAATTTTAAATTTAAATTGATTCTGATGTTTGCAAGATACATGTGTATGTTCATTTTCATTGACTGGTTTGCAACAAATTTAGAGTGTAGAAACACAGATGCCCCCCCCCCCCCCTTTATGCCCTATTTTGAAAGTCGGACTGGTATATCAATTATATATCATTTAAAGTTCCCACACCAAATTATTGGGAATACTTTTAATGCATTGCATACTAAATACACGGATGAAAAATAAATATCATTGAACATTGAACTGATCTAACCTCAAACTAAATTTACATCTGACATCACTTCATCTTGTTTATTAGTAATGTTCACTGTTAACATTATTTTATTTATTTTGTTATTTGTTTAGGTTGTTCGGATCGATTCTGGATACTCATGAATCTTCTGCTAACTTGCATGAAAACAACATTAATGCATGTAAATTGGTCGAGTCAGACAGTGATGGAGAAGAAACATTTGTTGATTGCCCCAGCATTCCAACGAGTCCAAATCGGGAGATGATTTTACACATGGAAGCTTGTTTATCCCAGCACCAGGCTAAAGTCATGAAAAAAGCAACCAAAGTTATCATGTATGTGTTATGGAGAAATATCTCTTAAAGCTTACTAATGATCTCCCTAAACTTGGAAATCTCACTCACATCAGCTGTTGCTTAGTTTGAAGCTTCCTTGAAATTGCAATTTTATAATTTAAACTGGTGCATCTTCTATCAATGACCATTTGAGCATTACTCAGCCAGTATGCATATATATCTATCATTGAATGATACCAAATTAAATTTGAACCTTGTACTTACTAATTCTCTGACTTTTTTTCAAGTGTAGAAAACATTTTCCAAGACAAATTATAACTATTCAATCGTATAAAATATGGTTCCCTGTTTAAAACATGGTTAGTTTAGTCCACATTAAAGGCTAATTAGATCTACATATTTATCTGTCTCCTAATGTATTGTTCTGCATTGAACAACATAACTGACCTCATTATAAAATACCAATATATGTAAGAGTTGCATACATACACAGAACGACACAATGTGTAAATGGGTTTGTCGATATGGCACGAGTGCTGTCGCGGAAGGATAGAACGAGAGACGCTCGAGTTCTATCCTTCCGCGACAGCACGAGTGCCGTATCGAGAAATCCATTTACACACTGTGTCATTCTGTGTTTATTACACGCTTCGCGTCCTAGAATCCGTGCATTAAAAATACAGGATTAGAAGGTTTATTTAGGCAGTCATTTTACGTCAACGAGATGCGTATGGAACGTATGTTCCATACGGATTTGTAAATATGGAGCAGCAATAACACTGTAATTCTAGGAACAAGCGTGTAATAAAAGGATTTTACCCTAATGTAGTAAATGTTTCCATGGTGATATAATCCAAAATCACTTGTGATATGATGTTGTAATTTGATCATTCCTATGGTTCTTAATTTAACCAGGTACCTTCAATCTGTTCACACACTATAGTTAACACTTAGAATTATAAAGCACTTTACTCAACACTTTCCTACCTTCCCGTTCTTTCCTATCTTTTATGAGAGCCTTGGACATTTTCTCCTTTGTTTTATATTATGAAATGTTTTCTCTGCCAGCTGAAAGTTACTATAGTAATGGAAATATACCATTTCTAAAGTTAATTCTTTAGTTAATAAGCTCCAAAATGCTTTATTAATTGACAGATCAAATTCAATTCATCTAAACTGTGTGTGAACTGTAACAATCTTCTGAGGGTCTATTTGAACTCATTGTTTGCATTAAAATTTGAGCATTACATAGTCTTTTTCTTTGGAATTTATTATCTAATTAAGAAATCAAAAGGCTAAATTTTTGTGGTATTGAGATTTTGTGAGCAAGAAAACTGCATGAATCTTGGAGTTCGCTGAATTTTTCCATGGTAAAATCTCATGACCATATTAGCTCAGTCATTCTTTACTTATATTTTACTTTACTTATTATTTTATGTCCGGCAAGTTCAAACCAGAGTTATGGCCCTTTGTTAGCTCAACTTACTCTGTAAGTTTGAGCTATTGCCATGGTTTGGCGTCCGTCGTCCGTGTGTCCGTGTGTCCGTCAACAATTTCCTTTGGTGCGGGCTACAGGTCGTACCTTTGGTCTGATCTTTATGAGATTTGTCATGAATATTGACATGTAGATGGGAACGAGTCATTTTGGTGTCATTCGGCCAAAAAACATGGCCGCTGGCGGCCATCTTGGATTTCAAAATTCAATCCATTGGCGCGGGCTACAGGTCGTACTGTTCGTCTGATCAACATGAAATTGTCATGGATGTTAATATTGACATGTAGATGGGAACGAGTGATTTTGGGGTCGTTCGGCCAAAAAACATGGCTGCCAGCAGCCATCTTGGATTTTACTCTTTGCATGACTAAATCCTTTGGCGCGGGCTACAGGTTGTAGCTTTGGTCGGAACTTCATGAAATTTGTCATGGATATTAACAATGACATGTAGATGGGAACGAGTCATTTTGGTGTCGTTCGGCCGAAAAAATTTGGCTTGGATTTTACTCTTTGCATGACTAAATCATTTGGCACGGGCTACAGGTCGTACCTTTGATCCGATGTTTATGAAATTTGTCATGAATGTTGCCATTGACATGTAGATGGGAACGAGTCATTTTAGGGTCATTCGGCAAAAAAACATGGCTGCTGGTGGCCATCTTGGATTTCAAAATTCAATCCATTGGCGCGGGCTACAGGTCGTACTGTTCGTCTGATCATCATGAAATTTGTCATGGATGTTCATATTATCATGTAGATGGGAACGAGTGATTTTGGGGTCGTTCGGTCAAAAAACATGGCCGCCAGCAGCCATCTTGGATTTTACTCTTTGCATGACTAAATCCTTTGGCACGGGCTACAGGTCGTAGCTTTGGTCGGAACTTCATGAAATTTGTCATGGATGTTAACAATGACATGTAGATGGGAACGAGTGATTTTGGGGTCGTTCGGCTGAAAAACATGGCTGCCAGCAGCCATCTTGGATTTTACTCTTTGCATGACTATATCCTTTGGCGCGGGCTACAGGTTGTAGCTTTGGTCAGATCTTCATGAAATTTGTAATGGATGTTAACAATGACATGTAGATGGGAACGAGTCCTTTTGGGGTCAATTGGCCAAAAAAACATGGCCGCCAGCAGCCATCTTGGATTTTACTCTTTGCATGACTAAATCCTTTGGCACAGGTTAGACATTTCAATTAGCACCTTTCCTATTCCTCCATTTACTGTCAACCATTAAATTATTCCCCTACCTAAGTTGAGCTACAGTGTCATTGACACTTTCATTGGAATTACCATGGGCATATTTTGCCATTACTTAGTGATGCTCTTGTTGCAGTTCTAGAAGAAGGAATCCATGACTTACAAGAAATTTAAGTTACTTATAAATCACTATTTATATGAAATACTTGTATAAACTAGGTGCATTGAGGGGTGGCTTCAACAAGGATCCTCTGCCTATATCAAACTTTGAATGTGTAACCAAGAAGGTGACAACAAGTGCTGTATGATCATGGAGGGGCATCATCTCTCTAGTTATCGTTTAAACTTTGCTATGCTGTCATTTCACTTGGTAAAGACCACTAAAATGGTCAATCAAAAGCAAGTTATAACTAATTGTCCCCCGAAAAATTTCAGAGGACTATTATAATCAGAACATCCGTAACTTGAGTAATATTCAACAGAATTTGAGAAGATGCAGGCCAAGTTCAAATGTGGTCACAGTCCGATAATTTTTGAGGGATTTAAGCTCCTTTTTCAACAAATTCAACAGAATATCTTGATATTTGGTTTTTTGTTCACATTTGAGAAGACACAAGTCAAGTTCGAATGTGGTTATGGTCTGATGATTTTTGATGGACTTAGAAATCCCCGTTTGTTTTGTTGTCCGCATGGTAACTTGAGCAATATTTAACATAATTTCTTGAAATTTGGTACCTAGTTCACATTTGTGAAGACTCAGGCCAGGTTCGAATTTGATTACAGTCCAATGACTTTTGACGGAGTTATGCCCATTTTTCGACTTAGAAAGTGCTGTTTTCGTGTTGTACGCATGGTAACTTGAGAAATATTCAATGGAATATCTTGATATTTGGAACGTGGGTCACATTTGAGAAGGTGCAGACCAAGTTCCAATGAGGTCATAGTCCGATGATTTTTTACAGAGTTATGCCCCTTTTTCGACTTAGAAAGTGCTGTTTTTGTGTTTTCCCGCATAGTAACTTCAGCAATATTCAACAGAATTTCTTGATATTTGACATTTGGTTCTCTATTTTACTCTATTTAGAAATAACATTTCTGTTGCGTCAATGATAAATTGAGCATTCTTCAATTTTCTTTTGATACTTGGTGACTGGCTCACTTTGAGAACACACAGGTCATGGTCTAGTTTGAGTCAATTTTTGCTAGAATTTTAATTCTTTGTTCTTAAAAAAAAGCCAACGTCCCAAAAAGTCACCTCGATTTGGGGGATGTGGTGTCTGCGACCTTTTATTTCTTTGTATATCTGTCATATTCTTCATAATCAGAACAAGCTTGTATGGCAATATATATCAACTATTCCTGTAACTAACCTCATATTCACTGACTCTGTTACTCAATTTTCTGAAAAGTTTTCTTTACAGTATTTCTATTCATATTACAAATATCAGTGCCTATAAAAACTCATGACGATTTTCTTTCAGAGTCCTATTCACTTATTAATACCTGCATATCTTAGCAGGCCATAAGGTTATTGAAATGATAAATATGAATAAATCTTGTATCTGCTAAAAGTATCCAAGCATTCATACATCATAAGAGTTTGTGTTTTCTGAAAATATATATATATAAATTCAGTATTAAATTAAGCACTTAAAAATGGCAAGGACCATTCATTTTGTTAAAGGGAGAGTGTACACCAATTTCAATACATTCCTTGTAGTAACAACGATCTAGTATCGATAATATATTAAAAATATAATTAATTTGAGTTGAAGATGTCTGCTGAAAATGTTCTATTTAACTGGCTATCATAAAAATCAAATTTAATTATATACTATAAATTAGTTTATGGCTGGAGACATTAACTAAGTTACGAATTATTTCCATATATGTTAATATGCAATTACAATTAATTAACGGATGTAATTGTGTTACATTAATTAATGGATGTGGATTGCGTTACAGTTAGCACACATCATTCAAAAATATGTTGAGACGGAGCATTAACTCAAGACAATTGTACAAGAATATCATGATGATGAGCAATCCCATCTTACTCAGTACAGTGAAAGTTGTTAGATTTTGATTGACTAACATGTGATGTCCTTTTCCATTGGTACTCACACTTGGCATATTGGTAAAGTTCATGTTATACAGGAAATTTGAGTAAGTCCCCCTTTAAATAAGCATTGTTGCCACTATCTATATAGGTGTTTTTCTTGTTTAAAAACCATGTCCACTGAGTTAGCTGGTCGGCTGTTGAGCATCCAAATACTGGTTAAATAAAATTCCATATAGGTCTTAAATGAAGCTATGTTTAAACCTGCATATAATCCTATATGGCTCCCACCAAAACTTATGTCTCTCGGTTACTTTCTTTTCCCCCTGAGTCTTGATATGCCTTATCAGTACATTTCTATGTTGATTGCGTTGGTCAATGTCAAGTTGACACTCATTCTTCATTTCGAAAGGATATAAAATATTTATTTTAAACATTAAATTCTTCTACATAAACTCAAGTGAGAATTGTATTTCACAATTTTTGAAGAATTAACTTTTTCTAGTTTATTGGATATTATATACACACAATTTGATAAGAAATTATTGTTTATATAGTTTATTCTAGTGATTTTGTGATTATTTGTTACAGTTTTGATGATTTGATAGATACAAGTATCATGTTGGGCTATGTTAACTTGTATTTGCGTAATTTAAATTCTTTTGGAGTATTAAACAGTCTCACATTTAGTAATGTTCTATAACCATATTTTGAATTTTTTAGGAAAAATAAATCATTCAAACCAAAAACCAAACCACCAGTGGTGAGTATATTCTAATTTTTAAAATTATCTCAACTTGCTTGTACATCCTTTATAACATTGTGGAAGTTGAATTCCACTTTCAGTTAGACATAATTCAACAATTCATGGCAAATCACTTTCAAATATGTAATTTAACTTGATTCAAAATCTTAGGAATTTACTCCAACCTTCTTATTCATAAAAATAAAAATTCCAATTCTCCAAGTTGTACTGATTTCAGCAATATTTATGGAATAGTGAAGGTAGTTTCAGTATTTTAAACAAGGCCACATAATTCGGTCAGATAATTTGCAATATGTTCTGGAGGCAATATGTTCATAAAGGATATCAATAACATTTAATAGCAAGCATAAATTTTACTGTCCAATGCATAATAGGTATTGTTTATCAGTGTGTTGTACCTTCTGCCAAAAGACTTAATTTGTAAATCTGTAATATTGCATGCTTTTAATGCAATATTTGATGTTTTGATGTGAAGTTGTTAATTTCTTGGAAGAGAAAAATACTGCTTAATGTTATTTTTATTCCTCTTGTCATTGAAATAGTCATTGCAATTTGGTCGGCTGCAGCATTTTTAAAATGTTGGATTAGAATCATATGACATTCTTGATCATTAAAGAAAACTAAAGTCAGCTCTGCCTCATTTGTTCAGAATGTCATTGTCTCAATATAACTTCAGGCAATCTCACAGATTGTTCTGAGAATCATCCATAGAGCTCAAATCAGAAAGACCATGTACATGTTCCGCACAAGAAAGATGCCCACCAATGAGATTGTCACATCAGAGACCAGCCTGGAGGTTTCAAATTGGGAGAAGTTACTTCTCCCTGTTTGGTTATTAGGGAGAAGTGGACTATTATCAGAGAGAAGTAACAATGGCAGACGCTAAATTCACACTCCAACATCACTGTTCTATGATCCAATAAGAATTATGCAACACAAGAGCCCATTTATAAAACCATTATCAGGGACTAATCTAGGTTTTAAGTTTCGGCACCCTGTAAGTCCTAGGACGATATGCCGTAGGCATATCCCGATGGCCGCAGGCCAGATGTGGGGGTGGGTTTGTGAGGGGGTGTCCCCCTCCCATGAAATGGGGGTCTGGGAAATCCAGGAAATTTTTGAAAATCCAATGCCCTGAGAGTGAATCTGGGGCATTCTGAACCTTTATATTGTGCTATTCAGGTTGGTAAATTTAGTCATAAAAAAGACAACAAATTTTTAATTGTTTGTGATTTTCTACTATCATACTCATTGATCTGATAGCTAAAAGTCATGACCAAACTTAGTTTGTTTCTACTCTTAATCATTGTACAACACGCTGAAATATTCTTTTGTTTATTAAAAGATTTGTTTCACTTTGAATGTTTCAGTTTCACCCTTTTTATACCAATATGTATATTTCCTTGAAACAAAAATATATATTCTACCTACCCTGTGTTAAAATTGTGGGTGAGAGTAGAAACTCTTACACCACTGGTTTTTTTCGTCGCGGCATCTTGTTTAAATATTCGCGGAAATAAACTTCTGGTTAAACTTTATATCTCTTAGTTTTAATTATAAATTCAAGTTATGTTAAAAAATGTACCACGTAATCACGTACCGTGATATGCTATCGTAAATTTAACCGTCGTGGAAATAACATTTCAAGCGCTTTAAAGTTTTATTTGCACACGTAACGGCAAGCACTCGATGTGGAGTTTTGGTAAGTACCGTAAGATTGATCTATAAATGAAATTGTTTTAGATCTATACGATCTTTGCGGATTTCAGTAGTTTAGTTTCAGCGCGTTGCGAAGTTTAATTTATTTACCCAAACCGGAAGAGGAAGACATGTTTTGATTCGTTCGCGAAACAACCGACTGACTTAATTTTTATGATTAAAATGGGTCGTTTTCCAATGTTTTCTTTCATTGTATAAGCGTTCAATTAACATTTCCATCGTATTAAAATTAGTTGGCAGTCTCTTTTTATCTAAAAATTCCTGATTGACTGGGAAATGTTGTTTTACAACTCTGAGGCATATTTCGTTTGGGCGCCTAAACTACCGGCGCCCAAACCCGTTTTACGGATCCAAATACGGCCTAGATTAGCCACTGATTATAGTGAGTAAGAACACCATTATAATCAGTAAATATGCTTTAAGTATGCTGTTGGGACATATGCATACTGGTATATGTGAGAGACTTCACTTCTCCCTGCAACAAAAATAGGGAGAGGTGGCACATATTTCCGCCAAAGGAAGCCCTCACACTGAACTATATGGATAGATGTCCTGCGTTTGTAAACCATAGCAGAAAAGGGTTAACTTTTTGGTCGCCTACGGTAACTAATGGTCAGTGGCTTGCCTCGGTATCAGTCACGCATGCGCAGTCCCAATATAATTCACTGTACAGATTGAATTAGCCAGTTTATTTTTCTGCTACCAACCGACCGGATCATAAGGGAGTATTTTTCCGAATTTGTCGTTTAACAATAGCGACAAATTCAATTTATCGATACAATAATTACTGGTCGCCTACGCGTTCGTTTTTATAATTATCGTTTCGAATTCACGGACCGTTTCGTTTCAAACATATAATTGTTCGTGTTTTTCGAATAGGCGGCTGACTTCAAAATTTTCGAATATGAAAATCGACATTTCGCCATAATCAGCCGCCATTTCAAGGCCTTACGAGGCGCATAGACTACTGTGAACAATTCATCTATGTAATTATTATAGAACCTATAAGGTATGATATAATTTGTCAGATATAAAAAATGCCACGTGATTCGCTAACGGAAGTCTCCTAATTTCGTGGGAATTTATTTACGCGTGGACATTTATTTAGCAATAATTACCATCGCTACTGACGCTATCTATCATAATGTTATGAACAACATTCTTTCTCATAATACTTTGTTGTTTTATGGTTCTATACCACTGATCCAGATGTGTTGGTCACATTCGAACTTAAAGTTGATAACATTAACATCTTGGTTTATCAATGTCAAAACCAGATACCATTTCAAGGCCTTACGAGGCGCACAGATTATTGTGAGAAATACATCTATGGAATTATTATAGCACCTATAAGGTATGATTGAATTTGTCAGATATCAAAAATGCCACGTGATTCTCCGCCGGAAATATCATAATTTCGTGGGAATTATTTTGACGTTTTAATGCGTGGAAATTTATTTAACAATCATTCCATCGCTACTGACGCTATCTCTCGTCATGTTATGAACAACGTGCTTTCACATAATACTATGTTTCAATACAAATGATCCAGATGTGTTAATCACGTTTGACCTTGAAGTTGATTACAATCTACCCAAGAATACTGACAGTTGATTAGTTCTTGGTTTATCAATGTCACATGCATAACAATAACTTCATATGACAGTAGTACCGTAGTGCTACGAATAAATCTCAGCCATGTCATAGAGGTATGTCGATTAATAGCTACCTTGTATATACCGCTATTCTCAAAGTGATTGACCAGAGAAACGGGGTGATACCCCGGTCATGACCGCGGTGATACCGGTAAAAAACGGTAGCGGTATCGAGACGGTCATGGCGTGAAGTTACGGTATTGGGTGATGATACAGTGGTCTTTTAGCGGGCACCGCATTAATTTTGTGGAATACCGCGGTGATTTTCATGGAACTCTTTTAGGGGAGGTATTTACTCGCGCATGCTTGTTCGCGTTAACAAGCGGTATCGGTGCCGCGGTGTTGGAGGATACCGCGGTATAGTACCGCCATATTAACTGGGTGACACCACGTTATTGGTGGTTAATTACTTTAAGTATGGCGGTAGGTCTAATGAACAATAGCTGCGATTATACACCAGCCGGTTCAGCAAGCCGGTCTGAACCGGTGGGCTTGTAAATTTCTGAGAAGGATCCAGGGATGTTTTTCTACCTGCTACAGGTTTGGGCGCTCAAACTCTGGAGACCCTGGGGATAGTAATTATTAAAGTGGTTCTCCATTATTTCAACAAATTTTTCTAAGAGAAGAATAATTCAACAACTAAACATGAAAATCGGATGAGATAGTCTACTAGTATGATATAGAGCCTTTATTTGCACCATCTCTGGATCCTTCCCAGGTAGTATTTCTCGGTCGGATCTCTTCTCGGGCAGGAACAGTTCACGCTCCCCCGATTATGCCGCGGCATTAAATCAATTAGTGGGGAAGTGACCGGTGGCGATGCAGGGGTACTTGGGACCCCCAGGACATTTGGTCCCACACCGGCGCAAGCGGTTCTGTGTGCTGAAGTTGCCAAAATCGCGTGCGAACGTAACGACACCGGCTGGGCGGCCTACGGCGACTTCGGCATAGGGCAGTGGCCCTACCCATGAGGTAGCAAGCCCGGTCCCCTTGGTCACGATCTATATAAAGACACGGCCTTGCCTGCCTCTCAGCCGTCTTGGGGTTTCTGCTGTAATGGCCTCTACCCATCGTTCTGCTTGGACAGGACATTCAGCTTGGTCGGGACCACCTGCATTTGGGGGGGGGGCTCACCCCGGTCCGATGGCTCCACCTCCTTCCGGTTATCAGAAGGAACCAGTTTTGGCTATGGGATTCTTCATTTCGACACTGGACTCCAAAATTGGAACTCAGTTTATCAGCCTTAAAATTCCATGGGAGGTATTTACTCCTCGATTGAGCCATCGCCGGAATGGGCCTCCCTCTAGTGTTTTGTCGTCCATTATTGCAGGTCGTTCCGACGCTAGGGCAGAGAGCGACATGCTATCCTTACACCCCAAGGCGTCTGAGGCTTTCGATGACGACCCGTCTGCGCACAATACGTCAGACTGTGGGTCTTTTCGGTCGTCACAGTCTGGCATCGGTAAGGCAGAAGCTGCGGATCGTGATTTCCTATCCACGGATTATCTCATCTATAGGCTTCTTCCTACTGAACTATGAACTCTCAAGCCCTCCTGGCAATAGAAAAGAAAAGAGAAACGCCCTGCGCAATCGTACCACCGTCTTCAAAATGCATCGAGAACTCGATCTATCTTACCTGTGATATACATTTCATAGGTAAGTGACACGACCCGCGACTGACACACTGGTCAATAGACTTCACACATGAATGAAGCACATTTACATGGAAAGCATTTCTCTTGTCACGTGCCACAACGACCCTGCCAATGGCCTGGCCGACAGAGTACATCTCATGGCTCTTCATACTACTATTACCAATATCAATTTGATTATCTGGCACATGGTAATAAAATTAACAGGGCACTGCACGCCTATAGACAATAGACAATAACGCGGGCAAAGACGTTTGCACTGTCCATCTCAGCTTTCTAGGAAGCTCATTGACTAGCGTTATAGACCTTTCTTTGCAGGCAGGGGACCACCCAGTCCGAGTGGATCCCAACCCCATGGCACCCGATCATACGGGCCTGAAACCATGCTGCCAACTCTGCGCGCTTCGGTATATGCCGGAATTGTCCTATCAACATTCGACAATAAAAACAGGCAAAGACGTTTGCGCTGTCCAGCTCAGCTTTCGAGGAAGCTCTTTGACTAGCCATCAAACCTTTCCTTGCAGGCAGGGACCAACCCATATGAGGGGATCCCAACCACATGGCACCAGCCGCCCAATCATAAGGGCCTGAGATCATGCTGACAACTCTGCTCGCTTCGGTCTATGCTGGATTTGTCCTATTTTCCTTAAACCTGCCTTCAACAGGACCACTTAGGTCGGGGGAGCTCCTCTCCATCATGGCTCTTAAAATTCAATAAGTAACAACATTATAAAGGGATGTGTGTCCTTTACTAGGAGGATAAAAAATTTCATTTGTTTCCTTAATCAGCGAGCCTTTTTGGAGGGGGTCTTCCCCTAGTTTGCTGCATGCCTCACACTAACATATCACACACCTAGGTCGTTCTGCTGCATGTTTGGGGGGGAAAGTGACATGATGTTCTGGGCAGAGGCTCAGAACTGAATATTCCGCATGGTGACAATTTACCCGTGGTTATCATCTGATTACATTGTACATCATTTGAACTGATTTCAGTTGTCAAAGAGCCAAAGGGCCTTCTGCAATGATCTCATTGTGACTTATAGATCACCTTGATATATAATTTTTATATCATTTTTATATATTTATATCAGTCCTTCCCAGGAGACGGGAGTGATTGCTCTCTAACCCGTATGCACTCGTAATTTTCAATTCACGTGTGCTAAAATTCGCACCCGTCCTTCTTCACAAAATACTAATGGAGACTGTAATTGTTGGTTCAATATTGAACTATTTTAAGGTTTATTTAGATGCTTTACCATCTCAGTGCAACTATGGCATATTAAAGTGTAACTAGACATAGGTCTATTCCACAATGACTTTTGGTTTGAGCAAAAACCAAACTTACATGTACAATTATGGTATCGTATGGGTGCCATATTACACCCGTCTTCTGCATTACGGGAGCAAATAAATGCTCTCGGTGTGTTTTCCTCATGGGAAGGACTGTTTATATACTCGTAAGATTTGTATCACAGGATTTCTGTCGGATATCCTGTGATGCATAGGTACCTCAGAGAGGGCTCCCTCTGTTCAGATGGCTTGACTCCATTATCGTTGTACAACCTGTTTGGCCTAATGGGTTCTCAACTCAATCCCTGTGTCAATAATTTGGCATCGGGTTCTCTGGCTTTTTCTTTGGCGAATAGCAGTTAGTTAACTTAGGTTGTCTCGCCATCGATGGAGTGGGCCTCCGTCTGCATGTCGTTCTGTCGCTAAGGCGGAGAGTGAGTTAGTCTCCTTCCTTCATGATCCTGCATCATGGGACCTTGACGGGTGGGACCTTAGAACAGACAGCTGAAGAAGACGACACAGAGAGGAACGAAGAGTTTCTTCTAACGTTATACTTGCTCGGTTCGCTCGCAACTATGCATTGGATGGCACCTCATGGGATGTTTGTTTCAAAACAAGGGGGGCGGTACACGTTTGAGCAATATAGCACTCTAACTATATGAGTTATTTCACGTAAATAATCCTAACAGATTCATTAAAGTGTTCATATATGGTACAATCTGTTTTAGAAGAGTACCTTTACTCAAAATTTGGCTATTAACTTTATTGCTCGTGCCTCCTCCTGGGCTTGCATTCTAATCCATATAGTTCAGTGTGAGGGCTTCCTTTGGCGGAAATATGATATTTTTAAAAATATAATATATATTTCCTTAAAGAAAGCCTGAACACTGAACTATCATAGGGCCCTCCCATGGCGGTGCCATTCCCAACCCCCGCGACTCGCCAATCTTCTGATTGAGTTGAAAATAAACTGGCTAATTCAATCTGTACAGTGAATTATATTGGGACTGCGCATGCGTGACTGATACCGAGGCAAGCCACTGACCATTAGTTACCGTAGGCGACCAAAAAGTTAACCCTTTTCTGCTATGGTTTACAAACGCAGGACATCTATCCATATAGTTCAGTGTTCAGGCTTTCTTTAAGGAAATATATATTATATTTTTAAAAATATCATTTTATGGAGAAGATATCATCCAAGTCACCCCCAAGGCTGGTCCCTGTGTCACATAGCCAACTACAATTATCTGATTAATAAATATATTAGTGTTACATTATATTTCCGCACAAATTAGTGTTAGAAAATTAATTTTATTGTGATGAATCAGTGATTTATGGTTTCTGTGTTAATCTTGTAGAACTTCAGGGATATTAAAGCACTGAAAGCCATTGCAAATCGGACAGTTTTTGGTGGCCAAAATCGAGCACATTCCAAAACCAGACCTCCGAGTGTGTGTGCCCAATTCCAGGTAAGATACAACAATATATAAAATTGTAACTCAGTTTGAAAATTAGTTGCTAAAATGCACATTGTGATTGGTTGAATTTTTTTTTTTAATTCACCAGCATTGCTCGCCATTGGGAGAACAAATTTTGAATGTAGCATGCATGTTGAGATTGACGACGCCCGTTATCACGCAGACAGAAGTCGCAATCGAGCACACTCGCAAGTTGATTACATTGTCTTGATTGACAGGAAGTTGGTTGAGGGCTCTTCCGAGTAACCATATAGAATGTACCCAGGTATTTGATGCTACAGTGATATCAGTTCATGGAATATAATCCCAATAAACAGAGCTTTCAATGCAGTTTCTTTTAAATATTTTGTTTTGTGAATGGAGATAAACATCCCTCATTTTGTTGGACAGTCAGGGATTTGAGTATGAAAACAGATTTGAACTCAATGGTAAACAGGGCTGATCGCAAACCTTTTTTTTTCTTGCTTGAAACTGCAAATAGCCAACTCGTCAGAGTACTTTTATTTTCTAATTTTCTCAAACCTGACGTCAATCGGCCACAATCAGGGTTCACGCTGGTCTGTATTTGTGACTATTTTTCAGAAACTTTGATCAAATTAAAACTATGAAAACCAAAACTAAAATAAGCAGAAAAATATGAACTAAAATGTTAACAAAAAGCAAAGCAAGAGACTAAACACATGCCTATATGTAAAAATAAAATAACTGATTAATTTTGAAATGAGAAATTTGGCAAAGCACATGTGCACCAATGAGATGGACAAAATGCTACATTCAACCAGTAACCCAGTATATGCGCTATATTTAGGCCATACACACTTAATAGTTCGTTTCTCAGGGATCGCCGCGTCCCCCAAAAACCTGCGCCTCCCCCTTATTTATTGGCACCTATAAAATAATAAATATATAAATACCGCATGTCCCGAACCGCCCCAGACCGATAACTTCGTCTTGAAACTTTACGCAAACTGCAAATCTATCCGGACTTTACATTCACAAACAAGGGCGGATAATTCTGACGAACTTCCTGTTTAAAATAATAACAAAATGGCGACTTTGGTGAAAATTTGTATCGTGCAGAATGCGTCGGAAGGCAAATGGACAATTATATCAGACAACAGATCAAAAACTGTTCCTCAAATGGCTGATGATTTCATGTCCACGAAAGACATTGACGATGATTTTGACCTGGTTGTTTCAAAAACGAAAACGGGGGACTTTGACACAGTTGCAGGAGACATCATGATCATCATCAAACATCATGTTTTCTGAAGTCACGCAATTTTTCGGACGATATTTTCAAATTCGAGTGACCAAATAAGATGTACCAGAGAATAAATCGGGAGAAGTAGTTGATGTATTCTCGGTGCTGATGACAAGTTGCAAGGAGTTGGTGTTGCCCAGTAAGACAAATGTGAAAAACAAACGTAACAAATTGTGCTATTCATTGACTGGTTGAAAACAAAGTGGGCTTCCGAAAGGTTAGCGTTGACAGTGTGGGTCGGCAATGTGTGGCTATTGTATGTAATGCACTCTGGTTTGTGGATCAGCACTATTCCAAACTTCAAGATTTTTATGAAAGTCTGATTAATTAGAAAATAAACCTTTTATTTCATAAATTATTGTTGTGATTTAATATTATCAATTCATGTGTAGTCCAGTGGAACTCCTTCCAATAAAGCTTGATCTGGCTGGTGGTCACCCTGAGTTACATCAAATTTCACCGATGTAGTTTCCACATCTTCTTCCATGAGTGAATAACTCAAACTGTTTCCTCTATACAACTTTATTACAAATCTAGATTATTAAGGGGATATATGGGCTCTTTCACGTTAAAGGTTGACAAAATGAATTTTTCGGATAGGACGGAAAATGATGCATTTGTCATTGTGTTTGGAGCGTCTTAATAATATTTCTATAGTACTGACGCACAGCCCAACCTGCAGACAAAATTTCACTACTACATTGGAAAAAATAACAAAATTATAGGGCGATGGGTACCAATTTTGGCATATTTTGAGTGGCCAATCATTGCTGTGATGATTTTGTTTTCCTTATATTTATTTTAATTTATGGGTTTGCCAAAAATGTCCTCATTTAATCTTTAGCTTATGTCTGGTTGATCTTGTGGTGAAAATTTTGAGTGATTTCGTGCATTCAGTTTGATAATATTTGAATTTGAAGGTTATTGAGATATTCCGTTAAATGATTTATAGCATGTGAATCTAAAATAAATCTTTTCATAAACACAATTTACAATAACCATGGATCAGGAATATAGTTCAGTTGAACATTTCATGGTATAGAAGATTAATGGTAAAATTTGTTTTCTGTGTATTAGTCTATTTAAATTATATTCAATTCTCCAAAAATGTGCACAGAAATTCCGTTAAAATCTGTCCTCTCTGAGAATCTTTGTCAACTACTAATATTAATGAAATGAGAAAATCATTTTGTATTGTGTGTAAACTGTCACTAGTATTGAGGGTGTATACACTTTAATTGGTGGGCTGAACCATCCCGATTTGGTACAGCAGCTCATTAAATGTTAAAAAAAATGTCCTCTCCGAGAATTCAAGCATGGAACCCAGAGATTTTCTGGAAGACATTGGTTTATATTAAACTATAACCATTCTGTTAATGAGAATGGGGTGTAGTAATAATTTACTATATTAAAATACAGTTTATGCAACATGCCGTGTCCAATTTGAGCTACTAATGTGTTATTTCATTTGTTTCCATTGAGGCAATTCATGTCTGCTCAACTGAAATTGACTGAGTAAATTGTCGATCTAAAGAATTTCTTGATTATTGATAATCATGTCAGTGATTACAAGTGGTTTGATGGAAGTGTTGTTTGTAAAACATGTGTTTCTCAATAGTTAAATATAATTGTCTTGAATTATCGGAGAGGACACATTTTTTAACAGATTGCAGAGTATCTGCACTTACTTACAATATTAAAGGAATACTCCATGTGTGTGTACATATAATAACATTGGAATACCATAGGACCCGTAACCTGAGATAAATGAGCACAGTTCATACCCTGGTCATCTGTATAGCTCTCAATAAAATAGTTTAGACCATACAAAAGTATTATCCATATATTTGTACAGCCATAACATTATTAAACATGATGAGGATTCTGCCCCTATGACCCCTCGATACACTCAATACAGATTACCACAGTTCATATACAGTAAGTAAGCCCCAATAGAATGATTTCACACATTAAAATGTTTTACAAGTAGCTTGAACCCTAAAATCAATAATAATCAATGTTAATCTTCTAAGCGCTCCATGGCCCCTACATTTCAATCAACCATGCATGACAGGATGAACAAATTATGGTTCATAGCAATAATCCACACCAAGTATTAACAATGTTTATCTGCCTGGACTGGAGAAAAACTTTTTGAAGTTCTTATTTTATTTAGAGTTATCTGACCCACTTAATGCCTCCTGACTAGGACCCTTGAAGCCACTGACATGATAAATGCTCTATAGCACTCAATAGATTTGTTTCATACATGTATACATGTAGAAAAGCATTGATTTCTGTTCTCGAAATGAAATCTATGACAACCCCATAGCCCTCAATGTTAATCTTCTCACCCATCATTGTCCCCTAAAATCCTCTCAAACATGACCCTATGAACAAATTATAAACTATGTCTCCATACCAAGTATTATGGAAATCGGCTCAGTGAGACTGCAAATAATTTTGAATTTTAAAAAGTGCACTACTACATTAAATGTGGGTTCGCTATGTCTGCTCATATTCTGAAAACATCCATACAAATGGACAATGGACTATTCCAATTTCTACTTTTAGAATGAAATGGGAGAGTCCATACATTTGTGAATGCCAATGAGTTACAGATTGTAATAGGGCTAACATATGACAGCTAAAACTAACTCTATTTCAATAATTCGCCTTGTCTCAGGTGTCTCTTGTCTCTTATATAGTAAACCCTGTATTAATCAGTAAACCTCACATCTTAATAATTGTAAGTCGAAAAAGGGCCATAACTCCAGTAAAAAAATTGGATCAAACCCATATTCGAACTTGATCTGTATTTTGGCTGTGAAATCACAAACCAAAATACCAGATTTGGTTCCAATCAGATAAAACCATGTTTGAGTCATCGCAGAATGTGTGAATAATAAGTCGAAAAAGGCCCATTTATTCAGAATGTGTGAATAATAAGTCGAAAAAGGCCCATACCTCTATTTCACAAACGGATCAAACCCATTTTCAAACTCATCCTGCATTTTGGGATGAGAAACTCATACAAAATTTGGTTCCGATTGGATAGAAAATGTTTGAGTTATCGCACCGTGCGTAAATTGTCTACGTACAGATATAGACGGATGGACGATGAGTGGTCAATCTGAACATCAACATTACGTGTACCATACTATGGTATGGGTACACATAAAAACCGGTTATGAGACAACAGATTTTGCCCCAACTTATCATTTGTCGAGTCATGTTTCCAAGAGTCTTAATGTTTATCTTCTCATTTCTCAGTTTGACAGGTCTATTCAAGTTCTCTAAAATATATAACAAGACAATGAAAATGGGCAATATTTCTATGATTGAGTTACAAGACTCTGATGTCTACAGCGAATGAATGTTAAAAAAGTGTGTCCTCTCCGAGAATAAGTCAGTGGAAATTGGCAATTTTTAAATATGCTCTTATTGAGTCAATTTTTGTCCGATTTTTAAAATGCTTTCAATTTTACAATCATTGAAGCATGCACTTCAACTTGAGAAGTAAAATCTTTACACTACTAAAGCATCTTTCTATTATCAGAGAATAACAATTAGGGAATACGAATATTAAGAGTTCTTAATTTACATATAAATTAAAAAAATATGGAAATTCAAAGATTTTTCCAGTAATTTTGACATATATGTTCTCTGATTGTTCAATGCTCAATGTCATGTGATATCGTCCCGGAAACAGATGCATAATAGTTAAAATTCAGACATTAGAAATTAGTTGTTCAGCATTTTCAATTTTGAGGGCATCCTGCATAGACCAAGCCTGAAAAATCAAAATACACTTGCTCCTGCTCTGAAACTTTAGTTCACGATCCAGTATGATGTTCCTAACATGAATTAATGAATAAAAAGTAATTTGAAAAACACTTTTTTTGCACCCTATTTGGCCACTTGTGGTCAACCTTTAACGTGAAAGAGCCCATATGATGGTCAGCTTCCCTGCTTCAGTATATTGCCCATATCCAGTATTATTCCTCATATCCAGTATTATTCCTTAATATGGGACTCCGATAAATATTATATATATAAATACCTGCCTCACCACAAAATTAATTTGAAAAAAATAATAAATATAAATAACTGCCTCCCTCATCACTTTGAAAAAAAAAATCCCTGAGAAACAAACTATTAAGTTTATATGGCCTTATGTATATTTATATCGGTATACCAACATAAATGTAAAAGTTTGGCCAAATGTAAATTTCGCTGCCTATTTTCCAAAAAATCTGGCCATTGGCCACCAACAGCATGAACTTAACTTTTATTGTCATATGATATTAATATGTGATTGTTGTTTCTCTCTCCTTACAATAACACAATCAATTTTGAACAGCCATTGTTCCCCATGTAATTATATGAGGCTCTTTTTTCCATTACAGTGGTCTTTATCCAGATTAATGGAGACATTGAACCAAGCCAATCCATTTTTTATTCGCTGCATCAAATCCAACAGTGAGAAGGTGGGAATATATCATATAGTCCATAACCAATTACACACCAAACTATGTATTATATAGAGAGTAATCAATTGGTTTCGATGATTACGTGACATAATTCACGAGGGGAGCCGGGCCTGGTAAAAATTCACGAGGGGAGCCGGGCCTGGTAAAACCCGAGTGAGCGGAGTGAACGAGGGTTTTACCTATAGGACCGGCTACCCGAGTGAATTATGTCACATAATCATCGAAACCAATTGATTATTCTGTTTATTACACACTTTCAACCACTAAAAGTTGCTATTTCTAAAGAGAAGATGTGACAAAATAAGCCCAGATCAGCTGATTCTCCCATTTTGAACCCCAACGTACAGTTACACGGATGGACACATAATTTAAATAATTGTGACGTAACGATACCGATCGACCTCATTATTTTGATTCACTTTGGCGCGATTCATTTTTTAAAGTTTCGGAAATTTTCTGTCAAAATTATGTTTATTCTGACCGAACAAGCATGGCACTTGGAACGGGATATTGTGAAGATTCTGAATTCTGATGGTGTGTGTAAATAATGTTGGTTCATACAGGAAATGTTTGGAAATCGTGCTAAAAGTAGAAAACTAAGTTTCGAAGTGAGGATATTTTAATTATCGACGTAAACAAACACTCGACGGAACTGGATAAATTTATTGTTCACATGGAATTTTTCATAGTTCATTTGACTGGAATATGACATCGTTCGGATCATCGGAGTCGATAATAGGTAAGATTCTTCTTCATTTTACCGGTTTATTAACTGCTTCTGCATCATCGTTGGCAGTTCGTTTCTGTTCAACTTCAACCATGTTTGAGCTGTAGAAAGTGAAAATAGTTCCGGCTGTCAAAAGTCGCGTGCTCTCACCGGTGACGTAATTCACAGGTGTGACATTATCACTTTTAATTCACCAAGAAATCCTTATAAATCACGGCTAACTGTGTATTATAATTTATGTTTCCTCTTATATATATACAAGATGAAAAGTGTCATTTGGACATAACATATTGTTGTTGCAATAACATGCATCTATTATTGTCTGTTATTCATAGCGCAGAGCATCTTGCTCTAAACCTGATTGGTTGAACACCAGTTTCTAAGTGTTGAAGTATGATCCTGTCAATTTCCGCCACAACTTATAATATTGATTGGTGCTCTTTTCAAATCATGTATATTTAGCATGTTCTATATTATTTATTTCACTCAGCCACTCCCTCTTTGAAAGAATTTTGTAGGGCTGGTATACATGATTGACATAATCTGATCATCTGTCTGTCTGTCCCTCTGTCTGTTCATCCATTTGTTTTAGCCACTGGATATAAGAATTTTATGATATTTAGTATGGCAATTGCTTTTGAGAATGGCTTTCAAGACAGAGTTCAATAATGCTGTTCATATTCGCATGTTTTTAAATGTTATCACTCTTTGTTTATCTGTCCATCCATCCAGTCATATATATTTATTTTTGGATCTAGATGAAATTCGGTATGGAAGTTTGCCATCATGACTGCTTCCAAAAGAGGGGCATATGAAGTTGTTCACATATTTTACATTCTAGTGTTATCCTTTGTTTAACTCAAAATCTTTGTTTTTTTTGTATGTTCACACAGATATTTCAGACATGTGTTTCAGTTTAAATGTTGAAATTGTTAAAGCTAACACACTTGTCACTGAAAAACGTAATATTATTACTTTCCCCTGAATCGGTGAAAACAACACAAAAGTCATGAAAATGATGTTTGTGCCAGGGGGTGGTCAGGAAAAAATTTCCAGACACTGGGTGCTTTTTTATTTTTTCCGCCCTCTGGGTACCCACCATGCACCCCCTAATTTTAATTTTTTCTGATTCTGGGATAGGGACCCATCCAAGATGGCTGCTGGTGGCCATGTTTGTTTGAACAAATTTTGGGGAAAAAGACAGGCTCCCATCTTGAGGTCACCCCGAATATCCATATGAAGTTTGGTGACGATTGGATGAGAAATGTGACCTGTCAGATGTGCTAAAGGATTTAGTCATACAAAGAGTAAAATCCAAGATGGCCGCTGGCAGCCATGTTTTTTTAGCTCACCTGAGACAAAGTCTCTGGTGGAGCTATAGTCATCACTCATCGTCCGTCGTCCGTCCATCCATCAACAATTCTTTGAACATCTTCTCCTCTGGAACCATAAGACCGAATTGGTTCATATTTGGTGTGGATGTTCCCTAGGTGACTATCATTCAGATTTGTTCAAATGAGGTCACTGGGTCAAATAGTTGCGAAACCAGGGCCATAGCTCTATTCCTCCATAGTAATTAGCTCACCTGAGACGAAGTCTCCGGTTGAGCTATAGTCATCACTCCTCGTCCGTCCGTCCGTCCGTCCGTCTGTCTGTCCGTCTGTCAACTTTTTTTAAAAACATCTTCTCCTCTGAAACCATCATACCAAATTGGTTCATATTTGGTGTGGATGTTCCCTAGGTGACTCTCATTCAGATTTGTTCAAATGAGGTCACTGGGTCAAATAGTTGCGAAAACAGGGCCATAATTCTATTCCTCCACAGTAATTCTTACAACAACTTCTTGTCCATAACCATTGTGCCGATTTAGCTAATATTTGGTATGGAGGGTCCTTGGGTGACTGGTGTTCAGATTTGTTCAAATGAGGTCACCCGGTCAATTAGTTGAGAAACCAGGGCCATAACTCATAGTAATTCTTACAATGACTTCTTCTACAAAAATATTGGGCCGAATTAGCTTATATTTGGTACTGAGGGACCTTGGGTGACTGGGAATCAGATTTTTTCAAATTGGGTCACTGGGTCAATTAGGGGCAGAGCCAGGGACATAACTCTAAAAACCAAAAAATTACATTTTTGCATTTTGATCATATTTGGGGTGGATGTTCCCTAGGTGACTGTCATTAATATTTGTTCAAATGAGGTCACTGTGTCAAACAGTTGCGAAACCAGGGCCATAACTATATTCCTCCTTGGTAATTCTTATAACGACTTCTTGTCAATAACCATTAAGCCAATTTAGTTTATATTTGGTATGTGGGGTCATTGAATGACTGGGGTTCAGATTTGTTCAAATGGGGTCACTGGGTCAAATAGTGGTGGAGCCAGGGCCATAATTCCCCAAAAAATAATAAAAAATTCAGGAACTCCTTGATCAATTTAACATACAAACAAAAAATATCACCCCCCCCCCACATGATCCAGAACCCCACCCCCAACCAACAGCATTCCACCCTATCTCATATCCTAACTCACAGGTAAATAAAGTATATTTATTTAAATTCCCATTACAAGGCAACTCTCCTATGAACTGATAGACATGACACATGGCAAGGCAGATAGAGAGATAAAGAGAGCTTCTGCAGCCTTAGGCAGAGTCCCCAGGGAGTGTATTCATGTCATCCATAATTTAAATGAGATTAATGGTGTTATCAATGAAGCACCCTTGTTGTTTATATTATCACTCAGTGGTCATTAAAATCAGATTAATTTCATTTTCTCAAAGAGTGCCTGGCATTTGTAGAATGAGGTTCCCAGAGGGTGAATTTAGTGACGCTATCCTACACAGCAGGCTAGCATAACCAAATACACCCTCTGAGAACCTTATTCCGCTTAGGCCTCATCTTCTGGGAAGTATCTAGAGTCTCAAGATCTCATTCTGCTTAGGCCTCATCTTCTGGGAAGTACATGTATCTATAGTATCAAATTTACATTGTTGTTAGTTAAATTTCCCTTCTAGGAGGTTTCTGTATCCCTTAATTTGCAGAAGATAAAATTCATGATTGAGGTGCCCAATGGGTGAACATCACCAATTTCAACTGGGGAACTTCAATCTTATTCTAGGTCTTCCATAGCAGTTGAGGGCCTTATCAGAATGAGGTCCCCAGAGGGTGAATTTAGTGATACTAGCCCGCTGTGCAGGATAGCCTCACTAAATTCACCCTCTGGGTACCTCATTCTGCAAATAACAGACAGACTATTTCAAAGCTTGATTCAAGGCTAGCATCACCAAATTCACCATTTGGGGACCTCATTCTGCTTAGGCCTCATCTTCTGGGAAGTATCTATAGTATCAAATTTACATTGTTGTTAGTTAAATTTCCATTCTAGGAAGTTTCTATATCCCCTAATTTGCAGAAGATAAAATTCATAATTGAGGGGCCCAATGGGTGAACATCACCAACTTCAACTGGGGAAATTCAATTTTATTCTAGGTCTTCCATAGCAGTTGAGGACTTTATCAGAATGAGGTTCCCAGAGGGTGAATTTAGCGTCACTAAATTCACCCTCTGGGGACCTCACTCTGCAAATGACAGACACACTATCACACTATTTCAAGGCTTGTTGTATAATACATTGTGTTGCTTGAGGCCAGGCATACACAATGTAGGAACAGACACGCTTTTTGTGATGCTATCCGGCACAGCAGGCTAGCATCACCAAATTCACCCTCTGACGACCTCATTCTGCTTAGGCCTCATCTTCTGGGAAGTATCTATAGTATCAAATTTACATTGTTGTTAGTTAAATTTCCCTTCTAGGAAGTTTCTATATCCCCTAATTTGCAGAAGATAAAATTCATAAATGAGGTGCCCAATGGGTGAATATCACCAACTTCAACTGGGGAACTTAATTTGTATCCTTATCAGATTTGTGAAAATGGGATCACAAAGTCAAATAAGGGCAGAGCAAGAGACTTAACTATTTCACTACATACATGTAGTAATTCTTAAAATATGTTTGCAAGAACTAGTTGGCTTATATAGAATGGAATGTTCTTCCTTGACTGCAATTCAGATTTTTTTAATGGAGTCACCTGGTCAAATAGGGGCCAAGTGAAGGACAGTTTCCCTCTTAATATGCTTCCTTCACAAGGACCATCAGGTCTATTTGACTGATATTTATGATATGTATGAAGGGTTCTTTGGTGTCTGGGATTCAAATTTATTCAGATGGGGTCACCAGGTTAAAAGGGTGGGACCAGGGACATAACTATATGTCTCTATAGTAATTCTTAAAATGTCTTCTCAAGGGATTTTGGACTATTTAGCTTACATATAGTATGGAGGAATCAGGAAGATCCTTTAGTGACTGAGATGCAGATTTGTTAAAATGAGGTCAACCTGTCAAGAAATGGCAGTCTATGGGGAGTTAACACTTTTGTGTCCAATAAAATCATAGAAATACCAAATTCATTAAAACATCTACCTTGGAACCACCTGACTGATTGGTCTGACATACATGTATTGTGTTTTGGGTCCATGGATAATTGGGCTTCAAACATGTTTAAATGGTTTTAGAAAAAGGCGCTTGTGAGATTGGAAATTTCCAACAATTGAGAAAGTTTGAGGTGTCGGTTGTGAAATTCCAACCTAAGACTTGGGAGTCTGGATCCCGGTCGGGAGGGGACTTGTTGAGCTGGAGGAGGGGGGTGATCAGTAGTGTACAGTTGGCAATTTCAAGGTGGTTTTTTACCAAGCTACATACTTGAAGTCTCTCTAGCCACATATCCTGTTTAAATCTACTTCTTTTAAAGTGATTATGAAAAGTGCTCACTGTTTTGGTCTCCAGAGTCCCAGTCTTATCAGTCTTTGCAGTCTGGTGAGCGACCCCACAGTCATTGACTGTCTTGTTCTTACAACGACTTCTTGTTCAGAACCATTGGGCCGATTTAGCTAATATTTGGTATGGAGGGTCCTTGGGTAACTGGTGTTCAGATTTGTTCAAATGAGGTCACCCGGTCAATTAGTTGAGAAGCCAGGGCCATAACTCATAGTAATTCTTAGAATGACTTCTCAATAAATATTGGGCCGATTGAGCTTTTATTTGGTACGAAGGGACCTTGGGTGACTGGGATTCAGATTTGTTCAAATGGGGTCACTGGGTCAAATAAGGGCAGAGCCAGGGACATAACTCTAAACAAAATTATTACATTTTTGCATTTTGACCTTTGATTTTTTTTTAGACACATCACAGCTACCCCACCCCACCCTCCCCACCCCACCTCCTGTCCCTGCCACACCATGCTGTACCATACCATATTATCTCTGCCTAGTTCACCCCATTAAAATCCTTGTTTTGATCACAGCTGTAGTAGTAACACAAAGCTGTTTGTGCAGTCGTTAAAACCTAATTATTTAAATGTCAACACCTCTCCTCAAGACATACTGGTAGCTGATAGTGGTTTCATGAATGGAATTTAATCCCAGAGAATGCACTGACTTTCAAGGTCATGGGAATTTTGTTAAGCTAATGTAGTCAGGCATTCAAATAAATCATGCATGTCATATTCTTGCAGGGATGTCCCCACAGTGTTGGGGGGGGGGGGGTGATTGACAGATTTGTTCAGTGAAATGTAATTTTGAAGCTCACCTGAGACGAGGCTATAGTCATCACTTCTCATCTGTCACCTGTTCATCTGTCAACAATTCTTTGTACATCTTCTCTAGATCATAAGACTGAATGGATTCATATTTGGTGTGGATGTTCCCTAGGTGACTCACATTCAGATTTGTTCAAATGAGGTCACTCTGTCAAATGGTTGTGAAGCCAGGGCCATACTCTCCCCTGCCAAATAATAGTGATGGCCAAATAATAGTGATGGTGCACATTTTCGGGTGTTATTAATAATAGTGATGGTGCCAAATAATAGTGATGGCGCACAATGATGGCATTTTACCATATTTCTACTATAAATGACGATATGACCCTTTCGGAGCCCATTGGCATTGACAATGAACTTTCTCTGGCGGGTCCAATTTAGTCCGAGTCCCTTTACCTTTAAACAGAAATTCGGGTATCGGCAGTTTATTTTTGTCGTCAGTAGAAACTTCTGTGTAGACAGTTATCCGTTCCCGAGAGAGAGAATAATTCTCCTTGACAAAAGCTTGTGCACCAGTCAGATTCAAAGTTTTTTGTTGGCTGCTTTCATTACGGTGTAAAGGCATTTGATCACCTCCACGAATGACAGGTTCGATTCCATAGATTTTGTTGAAGAAGTATCGAACTCGCCACACATTCTTCAGGAATTCTATTATTCTTAATTTCCGGTCTTCAGCTGAGATTGAATAACGCTTGTTCGGTTTTCTAAGGCTAACACGATATTCTGTCATCCAGCCTTTTATCCACTTATCCGAGAAATGAATTTTCTGAGTTTCACTTTCACCCTCAGGGTCATCCGATTTGTTTTCATCTAAATACCTGTCATAGAGTTGACGACATTTCCACTTAAACAGTTTTTTTGGGAGTCTGCCTTTAAGTGATCCCCTAACATCGACAAACCATTCAAACAAGGCCTGGCGAACTTCTACTGCAGCACTTTTTCTTCCACCACCGAATTCTCTGAACTGAATTTTCCTCTGGTAGGCCCTATGTACCACCATTACTGCTTTCCTGAATTCGGGATCATTGTTGGGTGAATGTTTCAATTCTGGAAACGTCTCTCGAACAGTACGGGCCAGGAACCCATCCTCACTGGATTTTTGGGACACTTTCTCATACTTTCGACTGTTCCATTTTATTTCAGCTTCCTTTTTTTTCTCATCACATTCTTGTTTTATTTTGACTGCTCTGTCGGCAAGTTGATTCTTTTGTTGTAACGAATATTTGTTTTTCTTTTTCCACGTTTGAGTGTGAGGTTCACCCATCTTGAGGTCCACAAACAAAAACAAAACTATTTTAATTTTCCCATTTTCGTCTGCTGTAGAATTATTTTAAATTCCAGATTGGAAACAAAAACGGAACAATAACGGAACGCGCGGTTTGAAATGCTGTAATGGAGCTTATAAAACGGACCACATTAATTCAACCAGTTCTATAATGCGAAAAACAAATATAGTGGGGAAACTTCTATTATTATTTATGATAAATAAAGTTCGGCATTTTGATCAGTGACAATGAGTAAAAGGTGGAACTTGCGGGAAATTAGTTGGCATATCGGTTGCATCATCCATCAATATTTCGCTCGAGATGTAAATTAGAGTTATCTTTCTTATGTCGCACATCGGCTATTTAAAATCCGACATAAAACTTAAATCCGACATAAAACGTAAGTTGTGGTTAATAATGTGGAACTGTTGCCAAGTCATCGCATTCATAATTAAACTGTGCTTTGAATACACGGACATGTTATTGTATTGCTTTATTGCATCGATTTAAATACATATTCCTGTGTACACACAGAAGCTACTGCGGTGTCGTAACTTTCCATTTATAGCCAAAACCAGTCACGCATGTGTGCACACGACTCACAGCTTCTGTGTCTTCATGATAGCGCATAATTGGGTCACGATAACAGTATTGTTTGGAGAAGTCGGCCACGTCAAGTTAAATTAGTTCATCAGTTGTCACTCAGATTAGTTTCACTGATTATTTTATAATATAAGCCTGGTGATGTGATTTTAGCATTAAGTCCCGTTTTGATAGTAGAAGTCGGTTCCGTCCCAACGATAATTAGTTGTCACTGTGTGATTATAAGCTTTGATGAGTTGTAATTAACTGCGATAATCCGTCTGTTTATACACGGACATCATGATCTAGAGGCCTAAATCCTGTTAGGAATGAGATTCTCCCACATTCCTGTCAACTTGTCAAGTGCACTTCTATTTTTTTTAGTGAGCTGCACGTTTTTTCTAACTTTTTGACTGAAAATTCCGCGACTTTGCAAGAACTTTAAATAATCGTGATGGCGCCTAATAATCGTGATGCTGTCGTATTTTTCTTTAAATAAATAAACGTGACGTCACGTTTATTTGGCAGGAGAGAGTAACTCTTGCCCTCCATCGTAATTCTTAAAAACGACTTCTCATGTACCATCATGTTGAATGGGTTCATATTTGGTATGAAGTGTCCTTTGGTGACTGTAGTTCAGATTTGTTCAAATGGGGTCACCTGGTCAAATAGGGGCTAAGCAAAGGACAGCTTTCCTCTTAATATGCTTCCTTCACACGGACCATCAGGTTTATTTTACTGATATTTAGTATGAAGGGTTCTTTGGTGTCTGGGATTCAAATTTATTCAGATGGGGTCACCAGGTTAAATAACTGTATGTCTCTATAGATAGATAGATAGATACTTTATTGCGCAATCGCTATACGGATACGGGATATGGCAAAGAAAGAAAAAACAAACAATATATACATAAACATGCAAATAAAATATATGACTAGAATATTTGTGCTGAGTGATTACAGTGTTATTGTTGTAATATTTCGGTCTCAATTAAATATTTACTTAGAGCTCTGCTCAGTTGTTTATCATTAGATTTGAATATTTCTTGAAGCTTTTGGCACTCGTCTAACACATCGTAATTTGATATCACATTCTTCGCGTAACTGCTTAAGACTTGCCTAGGATTGTGGTACTTCGGGCAGTGTAATAAAAAGTGAGACTCATCTTCGATAGGTTTATCTTTAGCGGGAATATTATGACTACATTGTTTGCAAGTTCGTTCCTCTACAGGGATTGGATTAGGTTTCACATGTCTGCCTATTTCTATATCTAGCTTGTGCGAGCTTGTAACAAGTTTCGATATTGGACGTCTTTCATTTCGAGATAACGTTGTTAAATAAGAAGCCCTTGTTCAAAATCTGTTTTGATTTTTCCCATAATTCTAATTTACTATTTTCTGCACATGCACTTTTTATATCAAGGTGCCTCCATGCTTGTCGGAAGTGGTCTTGTAATCGGGATTTAAATTTCTCCCCAAAAGTATCTATGTTGACTGATTTTGGTGATTCCCACACGTACCCAAATCCATATTTATATAAGTTATTTTTAATACACTGTAACCACTCATTATCTGCATCACAAGAAATCAATTTTAAACATTTATACACCAATCGTTTATCACACAAAGTGTTAGCTCGAAGCCAATAGACTATCATGTTCCTTAATACATTGATATAGATCAGAAATCTACCCATTTCGGCTAGTACAGCCATATTAGATGTGTTCCTAAATAATCCCAAAATTCGTTTACAAAATTGTGTGTGGAATTTTTCGATGGGATTTTCCTTGCGGCTTTCTGAATAGTCACCCCATATTTCAGATCCATAAGTCAATATCGGTTTTACACAAGAATCAAAAAGTTTGCACGTGACATCAATGGGTGCCGAGTCGTCACATGTTCTTTGAAGTGAAAAATGAGCTCTCGATGCTCTAATCTTTAAATCGTTTAATGCATGTGAGAAAGTGCCAGACGCCGCTAGTTTCAACCCAAGATATGTATATTGTTGTGTCGTTTTTTCCACTTTTGTTAAAAATCAATATTTTGGTCTTATTTTTGTTCACAGTTAGTTTCCACCGTGTACAAAAAAATTTCAGTTGAGTCAACATTTTTTGCAAGCCGTCTTGTGACTCCGAAGTTAATACGAGATCGTCAGCGTACAGTAAACACAGTACTTTAAAATTATCTATGCAAGGTGCATGCATGTCGTCGGCCATTAGTTCTTCTGCTAGACCATCTACGAAAATATTGAATAATAAAGGGCTAAGGTTATTTCCTTGCATTAAGCCGATTTGGCTGTTTATGGGTGCAGTAAGAGAATTTCCATTGATTTTTAACCTTGAAGAATAACAGGTTATTATTTCTTTCAAGCATATATAGATGTTTCCCCCAATTCCTAGATTTAATAGTTTATATAATAATCCTTCTCGTCAGACACTGTCGAATGCCTTTTTGAAGTCCACAAAGCATGTGTATAATTTTTTGGCCATCATTTATACGTTTTTCAATTAAACATTTTAAAATAAATAAATTGTCTGTGGTCCTGTAATTCTTTCTGAAGCCACACTGATATTCGGAAGGAACCTCCATTTCATTTAAGTATTCGTCTAGACGCCCAAGAAGAATGCTGGCATACATTTTCCCAAGAACACTAGTTAATGTCAGACCCCGCATCTGGTCCGGGGAATTTGCATTATTACATTTTGGAATAGCAACAATTATGCCTTCAGTCCATTTGCTAGGTATATGTCCCTTACTGAGAACCAAATTAAAAAGACGTGTTAAAAGTGGGAGAGTATATATTTTAGAAGCTTTCAGCATTTCTGCTTTAATGTTGTCAGGGCTGGCCGATTTTCCGATTTTTAAATTACGCAATGCTTTTTCAACTTCTTCTGTAGATATGTCATAATCAAGGTGATTATTGGAGGAGATATTTTGTTCCATGTCAGATACCTGGCCATGGATGTTATCAGTGAAAGGGTGATCAGTAGTGCACAGTTGGTAATTTAAAGGTAGATATTCACTGATCTACATACATGAAGCCTCTCTAGCCACATATCCTGTTTAGATCTAATTCTTTTAAAGTGATTATGAAAAGTTCTGACTGTTGTGGTCTCCAGAGTCCCAGTCTTATCAGTCTTTGCAGTCTGGTGAGCGACCCCACAGTCTTTGACTGTCTTGTTTACAGAATTCAGGAAAAAATGGTAGGCACCCATCGCGTGGTCTCACCGAGGATTCATATGAAGTTTGATTCATATGATCAGTTGAGGTATAAGCTCTGTAGGGTATGCTAAAGGATTTAGTGGTGCAAAGAATAAAATCCAAGATGGCTGCCAGTGGCCATGTTTTACATTGTAAAATGGTTCAACTTTGACAACTCCCATCTAGAGGTGATCCTAGACCCAGTTTGTTTTTTGTCACCTTTATGTTTTATTTTTTTATGGTTTTTTGAATAGTCTATTTTTATTTGTAGAGTTTACATTTATTTGAAGAATCTATTATTGTGTTATTTATATCAGGTTGAATAAATGATTTTTAATAGAACTATTTAAACCTGAGCCTTTCTATGTCATGCGGTGTCATCCCTCATTATTAACTGGTAGTGAACTCAAACCCCCCTACCAAGAGTTAAGTTCATACCTATTACACTATAGAACCATTCTTAAAACCATTTGTCGCATTAGTTTTGAAAAAAAATGACTTTTATCCCATGTCATTCATTATTGTATCCCATGTCATTCATTATTGGGGGTGTCGAAAGTAGAAATAGGAAAGAAGCTGCTGACGCCTTTAATGAATATTTTCTACCATTGGCGCTACTGCGGCTGAGAAAATATCACAAACTTGTAACAAATACTCTTCATACTTACCTACACCTTGTAGGGAAACAATTTTTTTTCATCCCACAACACTGGAAGAAATTCATACAACGGTTTCTTTAAGTAAAGGGAAGCACAGCATTGACAACGATGGTCTTAGCTCTTTCATTATGAAGAAAGTTATCTCGGAAATTTCACAACCCTTATGTCATATTTTCAATCTCTCAATGGAAACAGGAATTATTCTAGAAGAAGTGAAGATAGCAAAAGTTATACCCCTCTTCAAATCAGGCGACCAAAAGATAATGGGAAATTATCGCCCAATAAGTATTCTGCCCATTTTTTCTAAAATCTTAGAAAACATTGTATGTCACAGACTAGCAGTCAGATGCTCGTAGCCCGTTTATATATAACCATGGGTATATGTCAGATATAACCGTACAAAACAAACGCCGTTCTTTTCACCGTGTATTTATCCATGGTGTGCGTGCCTGTGGTTGTCCGTAACATGGTGCCCGGTGTTATTGCTTTGAAAGGTAATCATGTTCGACTGGTGTTGTCAGATTGGTAATATGAGATTAGCGGTTTCTATGTCTTGTCTGGTCACATTTACTGTTTGAACTTTTTATACTAGAATTTGCGCAACAGGAGCGCAGGGAAATCGCACGTCGAGTTGGTTTAAGGTTTTTAGAAAAAGTATTTATATGATATAGACAGAGACGTGGCGACAGGGGTGGGGGTTGGGATGTCTCACCCCCCAAACTTTGGTCAAAATGTTCAACAGTTGGAAATTTCATACCTGCCAAAACATTAGTTGGAAATTTCACATCAACATTAAGTTGAAAATGTTCTTGTAGTTTGATTTTCAAACAGTTTATTTGCATATTTTCCTATTTTTGGTAAATATTTTGGACTGAAATGGTCATCAGTCGGAAATTTCCAACCTGTCACCCTCCTAAGGTCCAACACTTGGACAGTTTGTGTCCTGGTCCCTCCCCCGTGGTCAGTCAAAAACTGCTAGTTAATTTAAGAAAACAATACTGTCATGCATTTGGTAAATATCGTCATTGGAATTGTCATCAGTTGAAATTTTCCAACCTAAGTGGGGTGTCAGGTTTGAAATGTCCAACTCTAGGAAGGTTTGAGGCTAGTCTAGAAGCTAGGATTTTGAGATTTTCTTGTTCAGATTAAAAAAAAATTGCCGACTATCGTTGTCATTGTCCATTCCCCCGTGGCCAATACAAAACTGCAAAACGATATTTTACTTCATTTGGTCAAACTTGTGGACTGAAATAGTCATCAGTTGGAGAGTTTTCCAACCTGAGGGGGGGGGGGGGGGTATGAGGTTGGATATTTCCAACACCAGGAAAGGTTCAATTGAGGCCAGTCTAGATGCATGCTAGGATTTAATATTTTCTTTTATAGTTTTAAAAATTTTCTCACACCGGGCCGAAGAACCATGGTCAACCCGGTGTGTCCCCGCCTCTTGCCCGTAGCCGTGGGAATTTGTCTGGAGTTAGACCATTAGATGTTATGATTTATGCAATTGTTCAGGTTAAACTATCTGAATTTTCAAACCTGGAATATATATTTTTTTTAAATATTTATAGGATATTAGGCGTGAGCACTGATGTAAGGGGGATGGTGCAAATGGAATTTGTGGTTGGGGTGATTCTGATTCAAGGGGGTGCAGTTGGAATTTCCCATGGTGGACACCCCTAACGGAAACCATATAGCCACGTCCCTGGATATAGAGAGGCAAACAGAACGATACCATATATATACAATATGCGGTTGCATCTAATTTGGATTTATTGGGATGTCTTTAGTGCACTTTTGTGGTTACGAGAGCTCATTTCCCCCTGATTTCTGTTCAATATGTGGTCTGCTTCTTTAAAAGTTTTATATGATTTCAAACAGGGGTGGCACCAGGATATCCCCGACAGGGGGGGGGGGCTTTAGCTGCCGGGTTAACAATTACATAACTCACCGACGGGGGATGGCTATGACTCCCCGACAGGGCTGGGATGTAGCCCCTGACTCCCCCCGATGCCACCCAACATAACTTAGTATCGATTATTTATAATGGGGTGTCAAGTAGGGACTTGTCGACAGGGGTGGTTATGCAGGGGTCTTACCCCCAATTGTAGTCATACCTAATACCCCGAGCAAAATTAATTGGAAAATTCACACCAAAATTAGGTTGAAATTGTTCTCGTAGTTTGATTTTCCAACACTTTCTTAGTGACGAATTCGTTGTTTTTAGACAAAAAAATCAAATGGCCATCTGTTGTCAATTTTGAAACCTATGGGATGGGTGAGTGTCAGGTTAATAATTTCCCAGAATTGGAAAACTTGAGGCCGGTCTATGCTATAGGATTGTCAAATGTTCATGTTCATATTTCAAAAATGTTCTCACATCGGGCCTAACCATCGGCCGACCCGTGTGTTATGTGCCCTTGCCAGTAGTTACTCGCTAATTAATTTAAGAAAAAATAGATCGGGGTGTAAATATGTGTGGTGTTATACCACTAGATGTTAAGATGTTTTAATCTCATACTGGGCCGAACCATCTTTTTCACCCCCGCCACCCCCCCCCCCCCCCCCCCCCCCCCCCGCACGACAAGTGGCCACAATATTACTGATTCATTTGGAATAGTCTACCATCTGGTAGTCTGTGAGGGAACATTTGGGGAAAATCAAAGGGGGGGGGTGCAAATTAATTTACGCAAACGTATGAGTTTGGTGTGGTTCAATGGGGTGGGGGTGCAGTTGGAAATTCCAAGGTGGAGACCACCCCAACGAAAACCCTCTAACCAAGTCTCGAGTGCCAAATATCCCATACTCAACCAGGGGTGCCTCTCGCAACTTTAGTGTCTGCCCTCGGCATAGGCTTATTTGTTTCTTATCCGATAATACACTTCACCGGCGGCAATGTATTAACCATACTCTGAAATAAAACGCTTCCGTGACGATCACACGATAAAGTCGTGCTGCAAGTAAGACGATAATTGTGTTGTATAATTGATACGGAAGACCGATTGTCAAAAAATTCAACATCAAAATACACAGGGCAAGACTTATCGATCCAAACTGTGGAGTGTGTTTTCGTTGTGTATTTTTCGCATATACCCATGGTTATATATAAACGGGCTACGAGCATCTGACTGTAGTTGTTTTTTTTAAATAAACATGATACTCTCTATCATAATCAATATGGGTTTAGAAAAGATCATTCAACAATTCATCCAATTTTGAAGCTACTCTATGATGGGGTTTGAATAATGATAAGAAGGATAAAGATTGTACGCTATCTGTATTTATTGATTTTTCCAAAGCTTTTGACACAATAAATCATGAAATTTTGCTAAATAAACTTGATTCTTATGGAATAAGAGGCAAAGCCAATGAGTGGTTTAGAAATTATCTGACAAATAGATACCAATGTGTGGAACTGGAAGGTATGGTCTCTTCTAAACTTCCAATTACATGTGGAGTCCCCCAGGGATCTGTTGCAGGTCCGATTCTTTTTTTGGTCTATGTTAATGAAATGCACAGATCTAATAACCTATCACTTTTATCCTTTGCTGATGACACAACTGTGTATTCTTCACATCACAACCTTGAATATTTGTATGACTACTTCAACAAAGAGCTTGAAAAATTGAGCACTTGGTGTAGACCAAACAAACTATCATTAAATACAAATAAGACTAAATATATGGTGATACAACCAATAAATGGCCCGTATTTAGTTGCAAATAGAATGTTGAATATAAATAAACAGCCGATTGAAAGAATAGGATCCGATTTTCAAGAAAAATCTTTCAAATTTGTAGGTATTCACACAGATGAACATCTGACATTTGAATACCATGTGAAAGCTGTTTGTGCGAAAATGTCTAATTCTCTTTATGCTATAAATCGAGTAAATAATTTCCTTTCTTTCGATTGTCTTAGAATGCTATATCTTACCTTAGTACATTCTCATATTCTTTATGGAATTGAGTTATGGGGAAATGCGAGTACTCAAAATCAAGTTATTGTACTACAGAAAAAGGCAATTCGAGCTATTAATAAAAAACGCTACAATAGTCACACCGAACCATTATTTAAATCTAATAACATTTTGAAGCTGCAGGATGAGTATATGCATCGGATATGTCTATTTATGCACGACTGGAAATATGTAAATGTTCCCAAATCATTTGTTAATAGTTTTAGAATATATAAAAATCCGAGTATGAGTACTAGGTCCTCAGGAAAAATACAGGAAACAAGGGCTCGCATTAAATTCACTGAAAAACTACCCCTCCATGTATTTCCAAAAATTTGGAACACTCTTGACGTTACTCTACAGAATATCCATTAAAACGACCTTCTCTCATTAGTAAAATGAATTTTTTTTAAATTAGAAGATGTGCCTGATGAATATATATGTAAATGCATGTATGTATACGCTTATGTGTATATATGCATGTAGATATATATTTTTTTTTTCAATCCTCTGTGTTGTTGAGTGCCTATATTCAGTGCAAATATTAACTATTTGGTGCAAACTGATTAGAACATTGTCTAGTTTGAACAGTTTTATCTCTGAACTTTATAGCTAAAGATTAAAATTCTTTAATCAAATAATCAAATTGTAAACAACGCAGACACACACAAAGCCTCGTGTCATTATTATTTCATTATTTCATTATATTATATGGTTTGAACCCCACCCAGTATGTTAATTTTGCATAAATGCCAATTTTGTATAAATTTGTATATCTTCCATATTTTTTTCCATATTTTCCGTTTCCAAATGGTGGCGGCAGGAAGACGACCATATGGTCATGCCATCACCATATGACATATTATTGTTTATTATTTAATTATATATGTGTAACACATTTCATGATGATATGCCATAATAAAATATTTACTTACTTACTTACTTACTTACTTACTACAGGAACAAATTTACGGAGCCAGGAAAAATTGTGTTAGCTGGGCTGCTGAATCACCCACCCACCCCCGCCTAGTGTTCGGAAAATATTGCAGACCAAACCCCCCCCCCCTGTTTGTGCATGCATTAATTCACACTGTTGTATTTTTCAGGCACCTTGTAAATTTCATGATGACACAGTTTTAAGACAACTGAGGTATACTGGGATGCTGGCTACTGTTAAAATACGACAGTCAGGATACAATTACAGACTAACATTTGAGGTAAAACATACCACAGATTAACACATGATGAAATGCCAGACCACATATACTACTCATACTTTATGTAAAAAATATCACATGTATACAAAATATGATACCATATATTAGGCAAAAAAAAAGTTTTGATTCTCAGGCATAGCCGTGTCGAAAAAAATGGCCCGCATTGGACCATTTTATATATATTTTGGATTGGCCTTGGATTAACACGAAGAAAGGAAACTGTGAAACGGAAATTAATTACAAAAGAATTTTTGAGACTTTGCAAATTTTTTGGGGATTGGGAGGGATTCGAACCCCCGCCCCTGACCGCGAATGCGCCTTGCGACTCAAAGTCCAAAATCAGTAACACACGGCCACCGAAGCGACCCCAAAAAAGGAAGCTCAAATGGCTGCTATATTCCGACGTCGCACTTAGGGAGCATGTCAAAACCTCTTTCGCATATGCGAAAGAAATGCGAAAAATGTGGCGTCATTGACGTCGATTTTTCTACATTATCAGAGTTTTTTCGTCATTATTGCACGCCGTAACGTTGTACGTTTTCGTCAATTTTTTGTCATTTTCGCTGTCTTGGTTCGATGTTTTCGCAATTATCGCAGTTTTGTTTCGCAGTTTTGCTCAAATGTTCGCTGTTCTGTTTCGACATATTTTCGCAGTGTTTGTTTTCGTCAAGATCGCAGCATTAAATCCGTCAATATTGCTGCTGTGTCGATATGATTGGCAGGACAGTTTGTGTTCAATAAATACTCCATAGTCGCAGTTTTATACTGATGTGTCGCGAACGGGAAGATGTCGATGTCCATGCTGAAATTTCTCAGATCGGAGTGACAGTTTGTGTTCAATAAATACTCCATAGTCGCAGTTTTATACTGATGTGTCGCGAACGGGAAGATGTCGGTGTCGATGCTGAAATTTCTCAGATCGGAGTTTTTATCATAAGAATTCCATTGATTTAATCGGAGTATTCGCCGATATGAAAACATTTCTGATTTGATCGGAGTTTATAAATGTAGGCCTATTAGTAAATTTCTCCGAATCTACTGAAATCTCCGATTTGGTTAATATCGGACAATTCAAACTTCGTTTAATAATAAACTATTATTAATAGAAGATTATTTAAAGTCCCAAATAAATTATTCCCAGACCCAATTTATATAATAGGATAGGCCAACACAATCATTTCCTACGTTTTTATATCACACGGTGCCCGCAAATCCGTGGGTTTATAGCAGTGATATTGCATCACTGGTTTACAGTACATATTACAGTACAGGTTGAAGTCCCCCTAAATCTCGAGCAATAATTGCTACACCGTCGCATTAATACTGCAGAGTGGTACCGTAAACAATGCAAATTTTGATTTCGAAAATCGTTTTTGTGTGTGATTATGTAACTTGTCTTCACTTTGAGTAAACCGTCACCATTTAATTGTGCGAACTATTATGAATAAAAGAATACAGCCGTGGACGACAATAAATTATTCCACAACCCCGATTTATAGTATACTTTCTGTATGCCACGTAGAGTTAATTTCTACAGTTTCAATCTGTCTTTCTAGACCAGACACATATTTTAATGTGGACGCAAATCAGGGTGTTTACGGCATCGTCGGACAGTCGTAAACAATGCTTTAATTTTCGCAATATACGTATGAAATCCGTATATTGTTAGATATCGGAAGCGCAGCGTCATCATGATTAATTCGTCGGCGACATTTATACTTTTATTTCAAATCTACACATTTTATTCAATATATATCAGCGATCAGATGCGACAAAGTTAAGTTAATACAAAACATATTATATAATAGTTTGGAATTTCCACGAATTGCACAATCATGTTATGTTGTGCTATTTTTAGCACTAATTTCCCAGGCCAATCCTAGTTTCGTTTGTGGGTAGCATTGACTGACAGAGGAGTTGAGTGTTATGTTTTTCTCGATTCTTTATTGAATGAATAATAAAAATATGGATATCATACCATTATAAAACAATGAACTTAGGGGGTATGGCTCTATATATGTCTGGCGTTGATACAATGTGATGAGGGCTTGTTCTATATCGGGCCTATTGCTTCAAATGCTGGATCATGTGGATGGACTGTTGTCGCTCCCGTTGTGGGTGGGTGCAGCTGGTTTCAAATTTCTGTGTGATTTCATCTTTTTTCTGTTAGATGTGTGATACCTGGGGTTGTGAAAACCCTAACTTCTTCGTACTGTCGACCTGTGTAAACTGCTGGTCTAATATTTTCCCAACTGCGTATATGTCCGCTACCGATAGATCTATTCGATTTCATCGCTGTTTCTAGCCATGATCGAACTGATATTATGACATCAAGTCGCTTCATTTTGGAATTTTATATATCAGATGTGTTGTTTTTGTCCAACGAGTTAAACCATTGTTCACTAATTGAGAAGACATCACGACAACAACAAAACTGTCGCACAGTTCACGCATAGTTGTGAAGGACCGGTATATACGTCATTATATGTCAGTAGACCTATATGTTTGTATAGCCTTTTGCTAAATGTCACCCCTTCACACATTTGGAATGGGTTGACTATTGTTTAATTAGGCCTTGTGCGAACTCATAGCTATCAAAACAGTCGAACTGTCAAGTCATTGTACTTGTGTGTTAAACGCATAGAGTTGTTTGTATGGCCTTTGGCTGACAGCCAATAAAAATTCAGCTGGCATCTGATTACGCAGAAGTCAAAAATAAATGCGCGGATTTATGAAGTGCGACAACATCGTATGGATGTTTTAACTTTTCATCGTTTGCGAATATCGATCAATGTTTCGACGTCGCGACTTTCGCGTTGTCGAAAGTTTCGACATTTTACGGAAATTTTGGTCTGTTGTGGTTTCGACGTTATCGCACTTTTATGGCCAGTCGCTTTCGACGTTATCGCATTATTTTTCGTCATTTCCGACATTTCGTTTTTGCACATTTACGTCAATTACGTCAAAACTTTTTCGACATTATCGACAATATTTTCGCATATGCGAAAGAGGTTTTGACATGCTCCCTTAGGAGACTATATGCACATTTTAAGGTCTTTTAAGGTGTTTTGTATATATAGCAGATATGGCACAGTAGCATGTTATATATACGTCTCTGAAACATGCCGAGTGGATATTGAACAAAAGACCATAGGCAATGATAACTATCAGGTATATTGTCACCACAGGCTGTCTAAAACCCCATGTTTATTGGTCAAATGATTTTGATAAAAGTAGGAAGTTGGATATTGACCTTTGCACAGTAAGTAAGTACCCTGCAAGATAGAGTTTTCCCCCTTGCTATGCTATTGCTATGAAAGCTATATGCAAAGGAACCGGACCACAATACAGTTTGAAAAGTGATGCTAATTGGCCATGTTTATGATAGATATTTGAAGTTCTATAGTCTATCATCCATTGCGGTACACAAACAGTCTCTAATTAGTCAGCATATTAAGTGAATCAAGACTTTCTATGATAGTTTGGAAGATCACTTTATCTTTTCTTTTCGACTGTATTCAGGTTCCGTATTTTTATATGAATCGGATATGTAGTTCTGAGCATGTTGTTAAGCATGGTGATGATTGTGCCGATATTAAAATCATATCAATATATATATATCATTCTAGGTAATCCCTATATGATGTACAGGTAGTATAATGTCATAATTTGTCATTCTTTATATGAGATTAAATTAGTTTAAATCCATTACAAAGTTCTCCCGACATTTCTGGACCTGGGAAGGTATAATAACCCACGCTTACTATGCCAGTCTGTGGGCAGAAATAAAAAATAAAATAATACCCTTGCACCCGCATTGATTTTAAAATAAACCCCTCACACCCGCATTGATGGCCTGAGAATCACATTCTTTTTTTTTTGGGCCTTAGAATTTTGTTTGTAGAATGTTATATTTAATATAGCATTATTTTAAGTGAGTGGGTTTGCTTTTAAGACTTTGAGAGGCTAGTTCTTTTATGTTTTTATGAAATTATCTTCTGTATATACATTTCTTTTTGTGCTTATGTCATTTATTGTTGTAGTTTTAATATAAAAAAAATCAGGTTTATCCCAATTTTTTGGCTTCAGTTATATAAATTTTTCATAATTTATGTCCTTCCGGCTCTTCTGCTGATGTTTATTAAAGATACGAATGGCCTTCGTGATGGGTATTGCTGTTAAAATAGTCGCAACTGTGGAAGGCGGAGATAAAATTTATTGGCAGCAATCTCATTCAAATCACAACAAGTCTCATTTTAATCGACCCATACTACATGTTGGCAGTTCAAATTCCAGCTAATGTACGTTACTTCATGATTGGGGAATGATCAGACAGAAAACTTATACCTAATTATACTTCCATATTTTAATATGGAAGTATATTGTTATTCAATTTTTTATTTTTCCTTTTCATTATTTATGCTACTTCTTCTTCTTAATATATTTTGTAACCCTTATATCTCAGAAAGTTAAAAAGATAAATCATTGAAATTTGGTAGGTATATGCACCTTGCCAAGTTACAACTGAATGAAGCATTTAGGTTTATGTCCTAACTTGCTTTCCAGAGTTATGGCCCTTAATCAAAAATTTTGGAAAAAGTTTGTGCCCAGATCTTCTCCTATAAGAAGCCAAGCAGCTGAATTCGGGTTACGTAACCGTGTTAACTAACGAAAGGGTACGAATCGGGGAAATTTTCACCAAGGTCCGAAAACAATTTGTTGACCTGGGGAGGGGTGCAAAATTTGTCAATTTTTTTCTTCTCACCGATTCCAACCATTTTTACTGTCATGTATCTATAGGACGTTCTGATGCTACTCGTGAAAGAATTTTGTAAATCGGTTGAGAAATGGCCAAGTTATAACACATCGAAAAATGTACTAATAAAGTCCATGTGTAGAAAGTGCTTGTGCCCAGATCTTCTCCTAGACGAAGCGCAACAGCTGGATTTGGTCTATGTGAGCGTCTTAAACATAGACAGAAGACGAAACCAGGAAATTTTGACAATGGTCCGCTCAAATTTTTCCGGGCTAGGGGAGGGGCAAACTTTGTCAAATTTTTTTTGTCGCCGATTTGAACGAAAATGGTTGTGAAGTATCTATATGATGTACTGAGTATTATTGTGAGCAAATTTTATGAATCGGTTGACAAATGTAGAAATTGTGGCCCCTTCCTTTTGTTCAAGTTTACAGAAAATGCACTATGAATTTAAATTCCTTCAACCGATCGTCACGTGTTTGGTGTCATTCGATGGGGAATTTCTAGTACTTCAAAACGATTACCTATTTGCGGTATTATGACGATGGAGGCCAGAGATATTCGAAAAGTATGTACAGAACAACATACATATTGGCCTACATAGGAGAATATCGCCACAATACCTTACCATAATCCTGCTAAATATTAAAGGGGCATCAAATACGAACACAATGACGCAAAAATTAGCTCGATATCGCGAAAATTGGCCGAGATATGGCGAATTGTCTACCCGCGTCACCACATTTCGAGGCATGGGTGGGGGTCACACGAGAACGTTCCAACTGAACACAGAAATGTCAATAAACTATACTATAGACATTCCAATCAATTCCGCGCGATTCCCTTATTATACTTCCATATTTTAATATGGAAGTATATTGTTATTCAATTTTTTATTTTTCCTTTTCATTATTTATGCTACTTCTTCTTCTTAATATATTTTGTAACCCTTATATCTCAGAAAGTTAAAAAGATAAATCATTGAAATTTGGTAGGTATATGCACCTTGCCAAGTTACAACTGAATGAAGCATTTAGGTTTATGTCCTAACTTGCTTTCCAGAGTTATGGCCCTTAATCAAAAATTTTGGAAAAAGTTTGTGCCCAGATCTTCTCCTATAAGAAGCCAAGCAGCTGAATTCGGGTTACGTAACCGTGTTAACTAACGAAAGGGTACGAATCGGGGAAATTTACACCAAGGTCCGAAAACAATTTGTTGACCTGGGGAGGGGTGCAAAATTTGTCAATTTTTTTCTTCTCACCGATTCCAACCATTTTTACTGTCATGTATCTATAGGACGTTCTGATGCTACTCGTGAAAGAATTTTGTAAATCGGTTGAGAAATGGCCAAGTTATAACACATCGAAAAATGTACTAATAAAGTCCATGTGTAGAAAGTGCTTGTGCACAGATCTTCTCCTAGACGAAGCGCAACAGCTGGATTTGGTCTATGTGAGCGTCTTAAACATAGACAGAAGACGAAACCAGGAAATGCGAATGTCAAAAATTACACCAATGACCACTGTCAAGATATTTCAACATCCATTCTTTTTTTGGCGCACTGTGTTAATTGTTATGTTGGCTAATGGGTAATCACTCAAAACAATGTCGGCTGTCTGTCTTGTCAATCGGCCATGATTCTGCAGTTTTATCATGATGCGGCTTAAAAATGGCATATTTTGAGACCAAAAACCGTCAAAATTTGTTAGTTTTTAAATAGTAGTTTGTTGAATTTAGATCTGACCATTGAAAAACTGTCTCTTTATCATCTGTATGTGTCACGAGTGAAAATGTATGACTTTATTGCGCGTTTGCTAAGATCGCTGATTGCATATTTCGCATTAATAGGACGAGACGTAATGTAAAGTGTTATAACTTAGGAAGAGTCCGACAACAACGTCGTACATTCGTCCGTTAATCGGAAAATGAACACAAATATGTCTTAAAGCGCCGACTAATTCACCACCTGCGTGTATTCAAGAATATGAATCACACCAAAATTAAGCGAATTGTATATGGAATGTGTAGGCATAAGCTGCCATGGATATATCATTCCCAGAATGCTACCATATCATGACAATCTATTAGTTAAAATAAAACACCTTCAACTGTTGGGAACATCGCGATATATGTAAGCGAGCAAAGAGAGTTGAATGTCATCATACGCTATTTCGTTATTGTGAAATTTGTGATCGTTTTATGTAGCATAATCACATTGAACGACGTATTTAATTATGTTTGTGTGTTAACTTTTGAAGACTTGCGATAACATATTAAATGGTAAAATACGCGCGTTCATTATCCGTATATTCACAAGAATATCCGTCTATTTTTGTTTATGGTATACAAACATATCGGCTATTTATCATTTTGCTGGTGAGAAAGGGTATGTTCACTTTGGTGCTATTTATATGCACAGAAAAAGGCACCATTACTCGGGAAAGCAACCTACTGAAAAGCATATAGATGTACGCAAATCGTGTTACGTTCACACACAATGTAGTGTGTACAAACCGCGCTCTTTAAAATAGAATTGGCTGCATGGCTGGCTTACTTCTGATGGCACAGTGTGTTACGCACCTGTCCGACTAAGTCACTTTGAACGCAAAATGTATACATAATTCGCACAAGCTGTGGAAAATTTCGCGATCTTGCACAGTCAGTACAATCGGTATAAACGTTTGTAATGACATAACGTGTCTTGACGGCAATACCTGTTATGCTATATTGATATGTTTCTGAATTATATTTAATGCTTGATTCCTGATACCCATATATAGTGACATTTCAGTGATATTTCTAGAACGTTCCCGAGCGTGATAGAACTTCAAATAAAACATATTCGCCTTTGTCCCATTCTGGCGATTTGGGTTCGTTTTTAGCATGTTACTAATTTTATAATAAGATGTAATCAAGACATGTGTTATCAGTTGTGTGAGTGATTGCCTTTCGCGCATAATTATTTCATAAATAAATATATCCGCTGCACGTAGATATAACCGTCACTTATATTACTGGCCGTTGAAATCACTGACCCGACAAACTGACAAACAAAGACTTAACATTTGGCAAATTACAGATCGGCATTGATTTAAAACTTCGCACTTCATTGTGGACAGACTATAACTACCCGTATCGTTCACGAGAATATACCATCTCATTGCAGTTATAATTTTTAACATCGCAAGTCTTTAATTTGGAATATAGACACAAGAGAGAGACACATGCGCGTATGTGGAACCCGTGCATGTACTTTAATCCCGTTGCCAATTAAATATATATTTGTACACATGTGTGTATGTATACTAATAAAACCGAACTGTGTGTGTGTTCATTTGTTTGTCGGTCTGACCTGATATTGGTGACCAACCGGTTGGATCATGACAAACAAAAATTGGAACACACGGTGAATTGTCACGTGGGGTGTCATGGGATAAGGTACATCTGACGTCATGTGATTTAATTTGGAATTCATGAACATTTTTTCATTTATATCTACAGTATGCCCTAAGTAATCGACTCCTTGAACATAGCAGAATTATGGGCAACATTTCAGGATTTCGTGGGAAATATAGCCTGCTGACATTCATCCGAAAGCTCTCCTGAATCCCGAAAAGTTACCCATAATTCTGCTGTGTTTAAGGGGTCGATTACATAGGGCATTAGTGTATATTTGCGAATTTCTGTCTGTGTGCCCGTGTCTGTCTTCTATAAAAGTTTCAGGAGACCATCTAGATGATACCAAAGGGGTGTACTAGGGGTAACTATTTATGAGAAATATAATTTCAAAAGTAGACTCATTCTTCATCTTTTATTTTTGCGAACTGATGTGTTTATGATGTTCATGTATCATAATATAAGGTCTGAAGTATACATGGTTGTAACTAAATAAATACTTCAATAGATGTGGAACGGATTAATCGAGACAAACAAAATTACAATCGAAAAGGTGAGCCACTACTTATATTCCATGACTTTTTAAAGTTATAGATATAGTTAGAATTAGTGTGGTTATGGTTACGACTAGAGCATGGTTATGCTTATAGAAACATTTAGTATTGGGACATGGTACGGGTTGCCGATAGGTATAGTTATGATTATGGTTTGGGTTATGGGAAAGGTAATGATTGAGAGGGGATTTGGATAGGAATATATATGCTAATTATATGGAAGTATCAAACTTCCAATTGGAAGTTTAAAATTTCTAGTTACAATTGTTTTTGCAAAGAGATTAAATTTTACTAATCTAGTTCGTATTTTCGTCACACACCAAATAAGGAATTTGGGCACATGCGACATGCACATATGAACATTATTTGTTACATCATAACTGATTGATTGAGTGATTACCTGTGGTAACTTTCTCTGCAATATTCCCTTTAATGCTCGATCAAAGACCATGATGCCCCGGCTTTGTCTTTAACTATTCAAAAACAGTATGTAATAGACTTGACTTGAACATACTTCATAAAATCCTCGCGGGCGAAATATTGCTTACACCAGGTAAAAGTTACGCGAGTGGTACGCAACCGATATAATCGCTTGCACAAGATTTCCAGGCCTGCATATAAATTATGTCACACACCAAATAAGGAATATCTACAATCATTGTTAAATGCAAATGCATCTAAATAAGGTGATTAAGCAATAGTATGTCATTTCAATAGCACAAAGATAATGTTCATCATTATATCATTCCTTTCTTGTTTCTTCATGTTTATTATGCATTTTTGTTGCTACGTGGCATCTGCCTTTTGTGTTTATGATAAATCCTGTGAAGGAGAATTTTGCCCCGAACCAGTTTGACGGAGGTTTAATCTTGTGTTGTGTTGTTGTACAAACGTGGTTGTTTACAAAGAAGATTCGCGACAATAGCCAACGATTTCCGGAAATCTATGGACAACTTTGGGACTCTTTGTTGATAAACAAACCAACATTCTTTTCACGAAAAACATAACAATCAAACTGCATTTTCTCTGACACAAAATGTGTTTTCATACTATCGTTATACTATACTATTAGTATATTCTTGAAGAAATTTTCATAATTTTGTAACTGTTATTTCTAAATTATAACCTGCAATGAAGGCCATCCGTGCCTTTAACCACTATTTGAATGACTGATCGTATGGAGGTGAGAATTGCAGAGGTACTTGAGCAGTATTTAGGTTTCTATCTGCCCATTTTTTGGATTTGCACCATGGGGTTATGCCAACAATTTATGTGCATTTATTTTTAGATTATCTTGTGAGACCAAATTTGAAAACATTGATTTTTGTGCCCAAAATATTTAAGTTGAATGATACCATGGAAAATGTTTGGTTTGTTAACTTCACTGGAAACAATGCATAATTCTGCCTGTTAATATAATTAATTCAACTGCATTGGTCATAAAAATAAACAAATCATGCATCCAGCTAGTTATTGCAATTGACTGAACTTTTTTTTTTCATACTGTATAAATCCAGAAGTACTGTTAAGATTTCAATACAAAATGAGCTTTCAAACCTCAATGATACATGCAATATATAACATATATATATGACATGATGTTGTGTGATAATGAAAGAAATTTTGGACGTGGTGAGTGGAAATAATACATAGATGCCCCACTTGTTTAACAGTGATGTGATTTTCAGATGGCTCAAATCAAGAGCGGTAGAGGTACCTGAACTAACATTTTGTAACAAACTATCCATTGAAACACACGTAACCTGAACAGTTTGAAGAAGTGCCTAGAATCAGTGTAGAAATCTGCATAGTCTGAAAATTACCATTGAAATCATCAATATTAATCCAACCTGTGATTGAAGATTTCATGAAAATATAAATCAGAATCATATTCTTTCAGGAATTTATTCAAATGTACAAGATTCTGCTGCCAAAGGGTTTGCTCAGCTCCAAAGAAGATGTACGAAGTTTCCTGGAAGCAAGAGAACTTAATCAGGACAATTATCAAATAGGATTACATAAGGTTAGTGAAGCGTAGCAGTATGCTGTTATGGAGTGCTATTACGGAATTTTGCTTCAATATTATTATTTCTTGATACTTTCCTTTCCTATTTTAGTTCCTTTGTATGCGCATATCATTTCTTGCAGCAGTGACAGTGTCTTCACCAGTCAAAAGAAATATTATTCTAATTATCTCATATATATTTTGATGACCTCTGTTTGTTTGTGTGTCTGTATGTTTGTCTGTCATTAATACAAATCTACGATTCTCGACCGATCGGGAAGAAACTTGGTACGTGCGTATAATTTGACCAGGCGGTGGACGTTGTCGTATTGGCGAGCCCGTGCGGCGCCCGCTTCGCGCATGCGCAGACGAGATCTCGGAAACGGGTGGAGCTATCGACTTGAAATTTGCTATGTGAATGTATCTTGCCCCGGATACGAATTTTATCGGGTCGCCGAGCCCGTGCGACGCCAGCTTCGCGCATGCGCAGACGAGATCTCGGAAACGGGTGGAGCTATCGACTTGAAAATTGCTATGTGAATGTATCTTGCCCCGGATACGAATTTTATCGGGTCGCCGAGCCCGTGCGACGCCAGCTTCGCGCATGCGCAGACGAGATCTCGGAAACGGGTGGAGCTATCGACTTGAAATTTGGTATGTGAATGTATCTTGCCCCGAATACAAATTTTATCGGGTCGCCGAGCCCGTGCGACGCCAGCTTCGCGCATGCGCAGACGAGATCTCGGAAACGGGTGGTGCTATCGACTTGAAATTTGCTATGTGTATGTGTCTTGCCCCGGATACGAATTTTATCGGGTCGCCGAGCCCGTGCGACGCCAGCTTCGCGCATGCGCAGACCAGATCTCGGAAACGGGTAGAGCTATCGACTTGAAATTTGGTTTTTGAATGGCCCGGACAACGTCGGGCTCATCGGCTAGTCTATTATATATTTTGGGAAATCTGTGTCTGTCTGTGTGTCCGTCTGTCTGTGTGTCCGCGATGGACTCGAAAACGGCCAAGCCGATTTCGATCAAACTTGGTATGTGGGAGTACTTTCGGCCGTGGACTGGCATGGGCCTATTAATTTCCCCGTGCGACGTGACCTTGACCTTGTAATCGGGTCATTTCAAGGTCGAACACCCGAGTATCACGGGATTTCGATGAAAATTAGTGTCTGGGGATACTTTCGTATGGGGAGTGTCGTAAGCCTATTCGTTTGCCCGTGCGACGTGACCTTGACCTTGAAATCGGGTCAATTCAAGGTCAAATAACGAATTTTGATCGGATTTGATACGTGGGGTTACTTTTGTCCACTGAGTGTTTTGGACGGGTCAAATCGTTTCCCCGACCTGACCTTGACCTTCTAAATGATAAATTCTAGGTCAAATCGGGTAAAACCGGATGGATTTCGACGGGTACTTTTGTCGGGTACTTTTGTCCGGGCAGTGTTTTGGACGGGTCAAATCGTGACCCCACCTGACCTTCAAAATAGACAATTCAAGGTCAAATCGCGCAATTCACCGAAAAGCAGAGGGGAAACAACCCGGACCAATTCAAGGTCAAATCGGGTAAAACCGGATGGATTTCGACGGCTACTTTTGTCAGGTACTTTTGTCTGGGCAGTGTTTTGGACAGGTCAAATCGTGACCCCACCTGACCTTGACCTTTAAAGTGGACAATTCAAGGTCAATTTGCCGAAAAGCGGAGGGGAAACAGCCCGGACGAAGTCTAATATGGACCCGCTAGTCTAATATATATTTTGGGACTTCTGTCTGTGTGTGTTAGCTATGGCCGGGAAAACTGCCAGACGTATTTTGATGAAATTTGATACCTAGGAGTGATTTTGTCCATGGAGTGTTTTGGACGGGTCAAATCATGACCCTGACCTTGACCTTCAAAAGGTCAATTCAAGGTCAAATCGGGTAAAACGGGACAGATTTCGACGAAATTTGATACCTAGAGGTACTTTTGGACAGGTCAAATCGTTACCGCGACCTGACCTTGACCTTCAAAAAGGTCAAATCGGGTAAAATGGACGGATTTCGACGAAATTTGATACCTAGGGGTACTTTTGTCCGGTGATTGTTTTGGATGGGTCAAATCGTGACCCCGACCTGACCTTTACCTTCAAAATTGTCAATTCAAGGTCAAATCGTGAATTTTGATGGGATTTCGGCGAAATTTGATACCTAGGGTTACTTTTGTCTGAGGAGTGTTTTGGACGGGTCAAAATCGTGACTCCAACCTGACCTTGACCTTCAAAATGGTCAATTCAAGGTCAAATCGGGTAAAACCGGACGGATTTTGACAGGTACTTTTGGACAGGTCAAATCGTGACCCTGACCGTGACCTTCAAAATGGTCAATTCAAGGTAAAATCGCGCAATTCGCCGAAAAGCAGAGGGGAAACAGCCCGGACGAAGTCGGGTCCACCAGCTAGTTATATATAATTTCATGGTGGTAGACTGTAAGCAAAGCTCATCTGAAGGGATGCATATATTCATGTTGGCTTTATGTCACTATCAATGAAATTTATTCGTATCCCACAGGGTTTTAAAGGCACGTGCGGCCTTAATTGTCGAAAATATTCATATTTTTTCCAAACACCGTAAACAGAAAAACATTAAAACGCATACAGTTCCGTTCATATATACCATGACCATCGCGTAAACAGCATGTTATCATCAAGACCTACTATATTTTACCTAAGCAAGAGCCTGATTGTGTTACTGAAGACAGCACAATGCTAAGGGCTAATCACACACAAATGGCATAAACGCTCTTTATTAGTTCCATATCAGGTATTCACTAACAAAGAACGCTCTTTATGTTTACCATCATAATATAAACAAACAGCAAGAAAGTAACTTTTTATGTTTTTGTTTACATAACATTGGTCAAACATATGACCATAACATACTGTTTATGCGATATTTCTTATTTGTATACGGACAAAGTCTATCTACATTTTGATGTTCTTTCTGTTTGTGGCGGTTTTTGACGGGTGGAGATATTTTCACAGGATACCCACCACCAAGGCCAACCGTCTCTTTAATATTTACAAGGCAGATTTTCCTCAATGACTTCCTTTAATGATTTAATCAAACAAACAAAACAAAAATTTCCTATTATTGAAGAAGTCCCATTTTTATGTGTAACCATACCATGTATGGTACACATAATGCCGACGTCCGGATCAACCATCCGTCGTTCGTCCGTCCGTCTTTCTGTCCGTCTGTCTGTTCGTCTGTCCGTAGACACTTGCTATCCGATTCGATTACTCAAGTATTTTTTATCGGATCCTGTTCAAATTTTATGTGCATGTTTTTGATGACACACCCCTCACCTGTATAGTTTTTGGTATCGATCGGTTGATCGGTATAGAAATGAACACTTTGCATCCATACCTGGTCATGTTCTATCCGATGCCATAACTCATGTATTTTTTGTCCGATTGTGTTCATATTTGATATGTAGGTTTATGATTACACACACCTCACCTGTATAGTTTTTGGTATCGATTGGTTGATCGGTTTAGAAAATAATTAACCCTGCACACAAATGCTATCTGATGCATCTAAGTCAAAAAATTTATTCTGATCTGCCTCATATTTCATACCTAGGTCTTTCTTAGCACGTTCTTCATCTGTGTGGATTTTGATGTTGATTATTTAACCCTTTCCACTCTTGTTTTTATATAGAATTCATCCAAGGCAGGATGACTCACAACATTTTTCATACGATCGACACCAAATTTGGTATATGAATTTTTTACCCCTAAATACAGATCGAGTTCGAATATATTTTAACAGAGTTATGGCCCTTTATAATTCATACCTGTTTGCCATGCACTATGAATTTTTAAGAGAAAATGACAGCACTGATGACTATTATTGAATGAGACAATGTATAGCTATGGACACCTGATACTACTGGCTAAAGACTGGTGGCTTGCAGACATGTTTATCATCTGTCAAACTGTGATTGATGACTCTTTATTCCAGTTTTGTTTTCTGTGCAATATTAAGTTAATCCACCTATTGAAACAGGTTCATGGCATTAGTTAAACACTCTATAAGACACCTATTCTACAAGAATAAATAGGAATAGTCCATTGTTCATTTGTATGGATCTTTTACAGACATGGATATTTATAGACATTGTTGTTTACAGAGACACTGTTGTCTTATCTTTGGAAAAAATTAATCCACACATTCCTTGGTTCCATTATATGATGTCATTGAAAATGAGTAACCCTCTCCACACATCATATGGTCTTCAGATGTTTTTTATTTGATCATTCTCCTATTCTATGTCCATGTTGATGGTGATCCACTTTTCACTTGCATGATTTGGGATTAAAATTAACCCATTCCGTAGACACATATTATCCGATAGACATATATTAAATTATCGCTTTCACTTTGAGCCAGGTTCAGTCAGCGTTTCAATAAATGACCAATTGAATATTCATCATTAGAGGAAACGTCTTATTTTGAAATTCCCTCAATTGCAATTGGGCTGCAGGATAATATTAACAGTGCTGGGATTCTTGAGACTGACTTATTGTATGGGTTTCTAAATCATTCAATGACATGCTTTTTAGCTCACCTGAGACAAAGTCTCAGGTGGAGCTATAGTCATTACTCCTCGTCCATCCATCCGTCCGTCCGTCAAGAATCATCTTCTCCTCCAGAACCGTAAGACCGAATGGGTTCATATTGGGTGTGGATGTTCCCTAGGTGAATCACATTCAGATTTGTTCAAATGAGGTCACCCGGTTAAATAGTTGTGAACTAGGACCATAACTCTTTTCCACCATAGTAATTCTTCTCGAATTCCATTGGGCCGAATGGGTTCATATTTGGTACAAAGGGTCCTTGGGGGACTGTGGTTCAGATTTGTTCAAATGAGGTCACTGGGTCGAATGTGGGCTGAGCCAGTGACATAACTGGAAAAAAAAAATTTGGTTAAATTCAGATTTGACCTTTAATGAAATTATGGAAACATTCCATTACCCACCCCCTCCCACAAGGCCCAGACCCACCCCCACCCTGCCATCAACCAACATCCCTTCCAACCCATATCATCTCCCAATTTAATACCTCTTCTCACCACAGAAGCAGATATATCTTTGCAAAGACACAGGTCATTAATTTAAATTAGAATAATAGATGTCATCTGGCAGGCTTGTATAAAACATAACTGCTAGCAAATTAAAAAACAAACTGCTGTTCCCAAGGTTAGGTGATGGCTGATGGGAATTGGTTTCCCTGCCATACAATGGTACTGTGAATGGCTTAGATTTCTTACAGCCTGGAAATAGTGTCTGACATTTGCAGAATGAGGTCCCCAGTGGTGAATTTAGTGTTGCTACCCTGTACAGCATGCTAGCATCACCAAATACACCCTCCAGGGACATAATTCTGCTTAGGCCTCATCTTCTGGGAAGTATACTAAGTATAAAATTGAAATTTTGTTTTAGTTACTTTTTTACTTTTTCACACCTGTTCAGTTTCAATGTCCCCCTAATTTGCTGAAGATAAAATGCATAATTGAGGTGCTCAATGGGTGTGCATCACCATCTTCAACTGTAGAACTTCAATCTGTTCCTAGATTGGGTGAGGCCTGATCAGACTGAGGATGAATTAGGTGTTGCTAGCCCGCCTTGCGGAATAGTGTCATTAAATTCACCTTTTGGGGACCTCATTCTGCAAATGTCAGACACACTAAATTCAGGCTTGGCCGTTTCATATTATTTTCTTAACCACCACTTATCCAGATGAAATCATACCCTGATTTTTCAAAGAAAAATTGGGGGGTATGTATTGGATTGAATTTGTCTTCTGTCTGTTAGGCGTCCATCCGTCTGCCTGTTGGGATGTCTATCCAGCCGTCTACCAACAATTGTTTTCTTCTCCATATTAAAGACCGTTTATGTCTATATATTTCAGTGTGCATGTTCCCTAGGTGTCTCACAATCAGATTTGTTAAAATAAGTTCATCAGATCAAATAGGTGCGAAGCCAGGGCCATAACTCTTTCCCTCCATAGTAATTCTTAAAACAATTTTTTCTCAAGAACCATTGGGCCTATATAGCTTATATTTGGTATGGAGGGGCCTTGGGTGACCGGGGTTCAGATCTGTTCAAATGGGGTCATTTTTAGGAAATGAGGTCCCCAGAGGGTGAATTTGGTGATGCTAGTCCACCTTGTGGAATAGTGTCATTAAATTCACCTGCAAAGGTCAGACACACTAAATACAGACTTGGCTGTTCCAATATTATTTTCTTAACCACCACTTATCCAGGTGAAATCATACCCTGATTTTTCAAAGAAAAATTGGGGTATATTGGATATTGGGGGGTATATTGATATTATTAGATGAATCGATCTCATAGATGGGGATTCACATTTGTTCTAATAGGGGCAGAGATAAGAGATTTAACTCTCCTCTATGCTGTTTGGTACTGGTATAATAATATTGATTTCTAGGCAGCCTGGATGGGGGCAATGATTGAGGCAATGGAGAGGGAGTGTAGAGGGGTGGATATTTGACCCCCTACTTTGATAAAAATTTAAACAGTTGAAAATTTCATGCCTGATACTATATTAGTTGTAGATTAGATATTCACACCAAAAATAGGTTAGAATTGTTCTCATAGTTTGGTTTGATTTTCCAACATGTATGTTTTTAAACCATCAGTCCATATCTTCCTACTTCAGGTTAAACTGTTGGAATTAATTGGCCACAAATTTTAACTTTATGGAGGGTGTCAGGTTGGTAATTTTCAAACCTGCATAGTGAGGGTCATTTGGTTTATTTGCTTAAATATATTAACATCCTTCACCAATCCTGTTGACACAATGTGATAGCTAAATATTTTTCGCACGATCACTATAAATAATCACATCTGTGATAATCATGACACATTCTTCACCTGTATAGATTTTTGTATCGATTGAATGGTTTTGAAAATATTAACCATAACTTTAATTATATTTAAACTGTTTACAGACATTGTATCTTTCCATGATCAGCTTAGAAGAAAATTAACCTTTATATCCAATCATTAGCAATCATATTTTATATCCAGGTCTATACATCCCTCACTTGTATAGTTGTTCAAGTATTGATTGTTTTTTTTAGTGGTGAAATATTAATAGGTTTCTATGAATTTTTAATATGCAGCTGACACAAAACATAATAAACAAAAAAATAGCAATGATAATAAAAAGAACACAATATGTTATGTTTCATGTTCCAATGTAATAAACAGATAAATTGAGTTGCTATGATGTTTATCTACTATTTTATATTTAACGGCTATGGTGCTTCTCTCCGACTTTGGATTGAGCTTAATTAGCTTTATCACTCTATAAGACATATCTGTTTTGGAGTCACTAATAGGTTGAAATCAAAGACACATCTGCGTTAACATTGTGTTTATGTGAGCAAGGTGCCCAATAAGTATGATTCCACTTGTGAACTTAATAGTAAGGTGTGAATTGTTTAAAGTTTTGCACTAATGAAAAGGATGGTGTAAGAATTTATGAAAATAGCTCATCGCTGTCGCCAAGGTATGGGTTAAACATCTGCCGATCGTGATCGGCCGATCGTCGATGCCACCAAAGAAGTGATTTGAATTAAACCAATATTGGTTTAATTAGCAGGTATTCCTGGGAGATGTTTGTTGAAACTGAGTCTCCAAGAGAGATTGGAACAGATGTTTCCTCTTGTGTATAAAGCAATATAATAAATTCTCAGCTAATGTATTGTACACCCAAATGTAAATGTTTTTATTGATACTGGAATTATATGTGTTGATCCATTTTCAGGTGTTTTTGAGAGAAACTGAGAAGATTCTGTTAGATGAGAGTTTACATCGGGTGATAATGGAACGAGTCATCAAAATCCAGAGATGGGCTCGAACTATCCTGGAGCATCAAAGATTTCTCCAAATTAAATATTCAGCTGTGATAATTCAAGTTTGTATAATTTTATTGAAACTGAATGTATGACTTAAGTTTTTCAGATAAGCTCCCCTCTCTCCCAAACAAAACATTCTGTTTTAAAATTCGAAGCCACTGTATGTAATTACATTGATGGAATCTGTTCCCAAAAGTTTTGTGGTGAATAGTAAATTGATAATCAGAAAGAAGACTAGTGACAGAAATAAAGAGTTTAGTTCTGTATTTAAAGATGCTATATGCTCATCCCACTAAGCTCCAACTTATGGACAGAAGCATTGGCAGCTCAGATTGAAATAGGCTTTGAATATGTTGGGATAATTTGATATTCCAACAATTGCACCCATACCCTTGAATGAATGAAGAAAGAAACTATCATACCACTACTCTGCTCTAATCAAGGAACTGGTAAATGTAAAAACCTGGTTTTCAATTTTCTTTATGAAATTCTATACACCAGGAATGAAGGGGTGAGCCCAAAACACCCTGTGACGAAGCATCCATTGTACCAATCTATTCTTTGTTTCAAAATCTGAAACTTGATGCTGGCCCTTGGCTAATCTGGAATGATTTTTATTAATACATGTATTCATCTAAATTATTTCAGAAATCTATTCGGTGCTTTCATGCACGACGTTGCCTGAAAACAACAAGATATGCTGTGATAGTGATGCAGAAGATTGTTCGAGGATACATCAAGCGGAAACAGTATCTGCTGATGCTGGACTCAGCAATCATAATTCAGAGTTACTTAAGGAGACACTTGGCTGTGAAACGGTAAGCTTACCACCCCAAGATCTACTAATATTGTTAATTAAAGGTCAGCCGACCACAGTGTCCCCCGACAACGTGGCAAGTCGATGCCGCTTTGTTAAAGAAATTTTTTTAAATGTTGAAATTTTCTAAGTCAAAAAGAGTTAATAACTCTGTAAAATATACATGTTGCTCATCTCCAATATGTGGGTAACAATATTCTGAAGTTTCAAACTGTAGGAGGAGTTGATTACACCATGAAGGTACCCTCATACTGAAAATTATAAAAAATGTTGAAATTTTCTAAGTCGAAAAGGGTTAATAACTCCGTCAAAAAATAATTTTCCGTCATCTATATACATGTTGCACATCTTCAATATATGGGCAACAATATTCTGAAGTTTCAAATCTCGGGGATGAAATCTGTAGGAGGAGATGAATACACCATGAAGGTACTCAAAAGTGTGACAAACGGACGGACGGAGCCCGTTTCTATAGTTTTATTTTTCGGGGGACAACTAAAAATAGAGAGTAATCAATTGATTTCGTTAGCAATTCTGGTGCTAATAAATACACTTGCAATCTATGTATGAGACAATAATTGCATCCACTTCATTCTCTATCTAGTATTTTGCCACTGGTTTCCAAAATGCTAATGTATTACTAGTAAATAGGATAATTACATTAGGGCAGATGTGAACACTGAGTGTAGGAATTTCATTACGTCAACACATGATGTTGCGGCAATGTCACTTTATTGTGATCAATTTATAACAATATTTTCAACTGAAAATGCATTTTCATGTTGATATTTTTCTCTGAGATGTAATTATCTTTTATATATTTTGGAACTTCTGTCTGTCTGCATGTATGTGGGTTATAGACTCGAAAACTGGTCGACCGATCTGACTCAAATTTGGTATGTAGGCCTACTTTAATCCCGGGAAATATGGGTGGTTTCTTGACCTCGCTGATATTGTGGTCATATAGGCATGTTTCTGGACTGACGCTTTATATTCTGCCCAGATGGAGGCGATCACAAAGAAATCCCTAAATAGCCTGGACAAAGTCGGGCACATCAGCTAGTAACTATTAATCTTGATATATAAGTTCAGATTTTATATGATGCCTTTAAATTAGGAAAGGAAACTGAGAGATTATTCCTTATTTAATTAGATATGGCTTGTTTGAAGCTTCGTATTCTATATATGTAAGTTTGGAGAGCTTTTTAGATTGATTACGACCTGTTCCATTTCTATTCAAATTTATATTTTGATATTCTTCAGTTACAAAATATTGCTCGAAGAGCAGAGAGAACGAGAGAAACATATTCAGGAAGAGAGGTTAAAGGTCAAACAGGAAGAACTACAATCATCCACAAGCGATGAGGGAATTCTCACCAAAGGCTCAAGTGCCGAGGAGTTGGAAATGGACAAGATGTATGTGATTTCACAGAGACTGGACTCCGAAGAGTAAGATTTAACATGTCTCTTCTCTGAAATTCTCTCCAACTTTAAGTATGGACTATCTAGCACTAGTGTTCACTAAGAGTTTTGAAGTTGTTGGACAATATGGTAATGCCATGACAAAACAATATTTGAAATTGTATGGTGTGTATTCTAAACATGCAAAATATGGGCCTTTCAGGGATGCGCAATCATATAGGGATACCATCCAAAATCATTTTTAGATCATTCAGTAAAATGATTCAAACATGTTTTCAGAAAAACATCTAATTAATTTGATTTTGGGATCATAACTCTAAGTTATTTCTATTTAAATAGATAATTTAATATTCTTGTAATCTTTTTATGTTTACCCATACCCATAGTATGGTAAACATAGTGTCGTTGTCCGGATTGACCACTCGTCGTTCGTCCGTCCCTCTGTAGACACTTTACACATGGTGCGATAACTCAAATATTTTCTATCTTATCGGAACCAAATTTTGTATATGAATTTCTCAGCACAAAAGACAGATCGAGTTCGAATATGGGTTTGATCCGACTATTGTTAACAGAGTTATGGCCCTTATTCAAAAAAATATTCACTCTTAAAAAAACAAATTAAAAAAATTTAGATTGAATTCCTTTGCTCAATTTAATTTTTTTTTAAAATAATTTAATTTTTTAGTTAGTTAAATTTTAAAAACTAACACCACTATAACTCTGCTAAGGGTACCCTGAGTCACCACACCAAATTTGGTTTAAATCGGTCCAAAATGTTGTGTTATGTACTGGTAAATTTGTTTGGAGTGACATTAAATCCAATTCACCAATTCCATCCCATGCTTTTGGACTACTTAGCTATTGATAAGGCTATATTATTTTCTGATGTCTCTTATGCCAATGTGCAGATCATCTGATAAAGAAAGCTATGAACTAATTTAAAATAAAGATTCAACAATACACATCACATGATAGTTATTCAATCAAGTTTTCTTGACCAACCAGTATCCTAAGAATTGGAGTAAATCTATTTTAAGTTTAATCTATAAAAAGGGAGATCGAAACGATCCAAATAACTACAGAGCAATTGCAGTGAGTTCAGCATTAGGGAAATTATTTAATAAAGTCATAAACCATAGGCTTACAAGTTTTCTAGAGGAGAATAATATCATTGGGAACAACCAATTCGGATTTAGAACTTTAGGGAGGAAGTACAATTGACAGCGCTTATATTCTAAAAACGGTAATTGACAAATACAAGAAATTGAAAAAAACGATTCGCATTCATTGATTTTAAGAAAGCTTTTGATACAGTTAACAGACCACGTTTGATGAAAAAACTGGAACAAATAGGTCTCTCTGGAAATATATACAACATAATAAAAGTGTCTACTTAACTAAAACAAACCAGGGACTGGCCCCTCCAAATTTGTCCTCGATTGGAGAAAGGCAGGGGTGCATACTCTCACCAAATCTTTTAAATATTTACATTGAAGACATAAAAAAAAATTTCAATGATTCATGTGACCCTATTCTGGTTCATGACCACAAACTTAATCATCTCTTATTTGCAGACGACCTGTCGATAATTTCAAACAGCCAAGTTGGCCTACAAAACTGCCGGTTTAAACACTTACACAAAGTCAAATGGGCTAACACTTAATATTGGAAAATCGAAATGTCTCGTTTTCAGGAGCCATCTGTTACAATACAAACCGACATTTAACTTCAATGGTGTTCAACTTGAAAATGTCAACAACTATACGTACTTAGGGATAAATTTTTCGCACGAAGGGAAATTTGAAAATGCACAGAAGCAACTTTGTGGCAAAGGTCAAAAGGCAATGTATGCTTTATTTAGTGCTTTCAAAGAAACGGTCTTTCCACCAATAAAAACGTTGATAAAGTTATTTGATAAACTTATTCTCCCAATAATATTATACGGCTGTGAAATATGGGGTACAGAAATAACGCCGAGCAGAATATACCAAATACAGTGTGAACTAGTTCATACAAAATATTGCAAACGAATTTTGAATGTCGGAAAATTTACAACAAATCATGCTGTCAGAGCGGAACTCGGTCGCTTCCCATGTTACATAGATGTGATTTACAGAATGGCTAATTATGCCATTAAAGCGTCGACTGAGTAAAAAAAAAAAATTCTTTTGTCTAAAGAGGTTTATGAACAACAAATGCGCAAGGTCAAATCACTTTCCATCTTTAAATCTCTCCAAAATATTGGACAAAATATCGGACTAAACATTCAAACAGGTGGGAAGCTTTATCACTCAAATATTGTAGACAAACTTAAAGCTTCCTTGAAATGTAAACATGAGAAAGAATTCAAACGTTCGATATTCGACGATGCTCGGAAAAACAGTGATAATAAACTAAGAACATATGGACTATTTAAATCTGAATATGTCATAGAACCATACCTTTATGGTACTCATAACGCGGAAGACAGAATGCGTTTCACAAAACTTAGAATTAGTGACCACCAACTGTCCATTGAGAAAGGCCGCCACCATCAACCGAAAATAGATGTAAATGATAGGAAATGCATATATTGCCCTCCACTCCCAATAAAGGTTGAAAATGAACTACATGTAATTATGGAATGTCCATTATACTCAGATTTAAGGGATAAATTATTTTTGCTAATGAAACAATATTGTGACAACTTCGATTCATTGGATGAGAACGGTAAATTCATTAAAATTATGACAAACGAGAACGAAAACTGTGGAAAGATCTGCAACTTGATCTGTCAATACTTCGACAAGCGAACAATATTTTTACAAAATAAAAGTTCGTGATAATTCATATTTATCCCACAGGGTTACAGTGAAAGACAACAACTGGAATGCGTTTATAGCTACCTGTTCAGAAAATCATAATTATTTACAGGAAGCCGATACAATAAATGTAGTAGTAACCAATACAAACAAGTGGGTGACAATTTTTTGAGGCACAATAACCGCCTATGCAGATGTAAGCCAAAAGGGGGAGACGCCAATCGAACGCGCATGTCCCAAAACAAAACAAAAACAGGGAGGGAGGGAGGGTTGTCAACACAAGCGACTGTCCTGAGCAAATACATTATTGGAAAGAATGTTTAACGCAGTATAACTGCGCGCATCCCCCGGCCAAAGATATAGTTCCCATTATTCTGCTCTTCAAATTATCCCCGTTCGCTAACTAAATAGCAATACTGCCAAAAATACTTGTACTTTATAATCATGTTTTATTTTCGTCTAAGTACTCCGCAATATCAGTGTATAGCTTACTTATCTGAACTATCATGCGGTATGGTGTAGTGATAGATACAAGTGAAAGATCTCGTGATCAAACATGATTATGTTTGTACCAAAATTTTGTTTAAGGTTACGCATCTATAACCCGGTGCGATAAAATACATCGTTTTGTACGACAATGTTATACATTTCATGTTTTATACTCTTTTTGTACCATTACTCTTCATTTATATCATATAATCATTGTATGCATACTGCCTATGTTACGGGTGTTTCATGCATTAAAATTATCTTATCTTATCTTATCTATCATGATATTAACAGTAGACTTGGACATCTGTGCTGCCTTGCACAGCTGCAGATATCACTCTACAGATTGTCTGAGGTCATTATAAATGTTATTGGTTTAATAGAGATGTCAGATGTCAACATAAACAATTCCTGTGATTTGTTGACAGCTCTGCTATATAATTGATATTAATGGGTCAGCAGTGAGGTGGCTTATCTTGATCTATATTGTTGGTAGAATTTGATACATTATCATGGTAAACTTAATTTGGACTCTCTTAACCCAAGTATTCCATGTCCAGGTCATCTTTCACATTTAACCCAAGGCTGTGGTGGTGCAGCATTACAGATCCTGTACCAGTGCATTCTCTTATATAAATGCGAGTGACCCATAAATTCCAATAATTTGTGTTATGTACATTTGTCTATAATAGTACATAACAGTATACTCTATAATTCAACAGCAAAATTCTCATTTACGATTCCGATCATAGTAATTTACTATCGCCAAGGGATGGGTTAACATCTGCCGATCGTGATCGGCCTCTCATTTCTAAAAAGTCAACTCATGCAGGGTTTTGTGGCCAAGGAGAATTATATTTTTTTTAAATGTATTCTGATGCCAAAAATGATGTTCTGTCTATCAAAATAGCTTATCTTTTCTGTTAACAGTAGCAGTGGTATACTAGAAGACTCTGATACTGAAACACAGATTCTGGATCAGAAAGTCACCATAGACTCAAAACCAGAAACACCCAGCCCAGACAGAGAATTGTTTACTATAGAAAGTCTGTCAGATCAAAGAGATGATTACCTTGATGACAACAAGTCATTCAATCGGTGAGTTTATAAATGCTCTTCATCTGTCCAGCCTTCATAATTGGCTACGGCAATCAGCATTGCCGAAGCAATTTGCTGAAGCAAACTGGGCCACGGCATACTGTTGCCGTAGCGGATTGCCGAAGCCAAACAATCTGAATTAAGAGGGCTGTCTGTCTACAATTTTGTATACCATTTAAGAAATAAATACATGGCGCATCGGCATGTAGTGTACAATTTGACCACAACGACACTTGGTCCAACAATCGGTTTCTTTGGTCAGATTAGACAAACAAGCTGATGTGCCATTTATTTAATTCTTTTATGATTTGACTCTGTGATTTCATTTTCCTATCAGAAACTCGCTCTATAATAGTCCAGTTTTGATCTCTGTGTGGTATTATTTTCCTCCAAAAAGCTTGTCTCATCTAGTAGATATAACGTCAAAAATTACGTCACATTAACCCTTTACCCAACATGTGGCCATCCAGGTCTGCCAACATATTGGCATTTGTTGGCATCTGACATGAGTAAAACATGTGTATTTTTAGTCGAGTTATGGTTTGGCGAGGGGCGGTTGGCGGCGGGCAGCAAAATACTGATAAAAAATGGCCGTTTATTGACGGATTCTGACGATTTTTTGTACTATTTTTGGTATGTGAGTTAATAGTCTTGTACTACAGCTGTTAATCCGAGAGCTGAGACCCAACTTCACTACTTATTTAGGTAACAAGGTTTTGGCATTTTCTTAATCGGGGGAGAGGGAGAAAGATTAACAAAATTCTATGGTACATTCTTTTATTCATGGTCCATGATTCCATTTTTAGGTAATCCCAATAGGTGGCGTATTATCCTTAATGGACCACTTGATCTCCATTTTTAGGTAATCCCAATAGGTGGCGTATTATCCTTAATGGACCACTTGATCTCCATTTTTAGGTAATCCCAATAGGTGGCGTATTATCCTTAATGGACCCCTTGATCTCCATATTTAGGTAATCCCAATAGGTGGCGTATTATCCTTAATGGACCACTTGATGTCCATTTTTAGGTAATCCCAATAGGTGGCGTATTATCCTTAATGGACCACTTGAATTGACTTGATCTCCATTTTTCGGTAGACCAGGTGTCATTCTTCCTTTCTTCTCATAGAAGATAAGTTGACAAAATTTATTTCCACAACATTATTCCATTTGATTATTATTGATTTATTTCTGAAGTTGACAAATTAACTCGTGTATTAATACTATCGCGTTTCAACTTGTCGTATCCAGTAAAAATGTTCCGTTTCTTTTTCCATATTTTAAAATGGCCCACAAATGGCAAAGTTTTTCTCCGCTGCAAGAATTGGGAGAGGCATTTTGATAATGATTAAAGATGCACATTGCTTATTTATGGCGATAAATCTATTGCATAATTGTGCAACTTCTTCTGTTGTAATCACGGTACGTATGCCACATGTTACTGCTAAGACAATAATGAAATTAGGAGACTTAATTCTACAAATGCTTGTGACGTGCCGTTGAAATTATTTCGACACAATGGTCTTCGTCTTAAGTAAAGTTGATGAGAGCAATATTTAGCTTTTGTGCTATAATACACGAGTTTAAATTGCACTTATTACACTTTATGAACTCGATAAAATATTGTGTTACTGTTCATTGGTTTATTTGGTTATGATATTTGCAAAAGTTGCAAAAAGCATTAAACAAGTCAATTGTTTCCCTACATAGCTTATGTCCACAGCCAATGCCAAGGTCAACATCACATGATTATCTGAGATTTTTAGCACAGAAAGGACGGGAGTTAACATGTACGATCACTCTCAATCCTGTTTCGGGACAAGGATTGCTATGCCGTTGTAAGTCCAGGTACATCTCCTTTCCCGTAGCTCCCGTTGAAGATGCTTCCCCTTGTTTTGAGGTTTCCACTACTGAGTAAGGGCACTAGAGAATAGTGTTCCCCTTTCTGGCTTAGCAACTCGGGGTGATAATTATCATAAACAAGGATCAGGAGGGGCACCTCCATCTGGCAACAAATGGGTTCTTTGGACTATTGAACGGGACGTCAATCTGCTCCCTCGGGTCGACAGCGTTGGTGGGTTGGCGTGCTACTCAACTAACACTGTCCATCGCTACAAGTCAACATCTTGGGGTCAGTATTGCTGGGGGTTCGCCATGTCCATATTTTATTAATCCCTACATGCCTTCTGTCCCTGTTGGGCTTGGACGGGTGCAAAATTCCCAAGCTGGTTTCCTCCTTGTTATCCTCTGCCGCATCCGTGGGCCTCGGAATACAGGTTACTGGCCGCCTTCAGATCAACAGCAGCCAGTAATTTTATCGGGTATGAATCCAAAATTTATTCCCCGACACCATTCTAGTTGGAGGCTTGCTTCGGACCCTGCCCTTCTAAACAACCCATCGCCAGTTTGGACGGATGGCGATCGGAATCAGGACGAGCTGTTGCTCAACCCCGGGATGAAGAGGCTTTGGACATTTCTTTGGGGGTCACCCATTGCAAGCGATGATGAGGGTGTCTCAGGTAGTTGTTCAGGGGACTCTGATGGAGAGGAGATTGTATCAGATTTTGCAGAATTTAGCTCCTTGCTTTCTCAGTTGTTTTCTCTTTCGATGTGCCATCCGGCTCCTGAGTGGTCATAGTCATAGTCATAGTCATTGATGGAATCGAGTATTGTCTGTGTCGATAGTCTTCGAGAAAACCTTTGATGATCAGTCAGTCAAATCACTGAGGGCTGTAATGATACACTTGGTCACGATATGATTTGCTCAAATGTTCTTGAATGACTATAATACCACCTAACATGGTTGTCAAATACCCATATATATATATGTTCACAAATATATTTTATGTATTGTCTGATATATATTTTACAAAGGGTGAATCCACATATTTTTAAACTGAAAGTACCGTTCAATTCTAAATACAATTCAGTTTCATAGTTAGATTTATGAGTCCAATAAACATAATAGACATGTAATATTGGGACAACATTGAAGGTTTGTGAGTTTCCTCATGCTCATCTTCAGAAAGTAACTGATTTCAACTAGCATTGGGTGTAGTACCCTCGATAATCGGGATCCACCCACTAGTTTATCACTTCCGGGCGATTGTTTTCAAGAACAAGGTGCAATCGAAGGGGCACCCCATCCATCACAGAAGGGGTACCTTGGACCATTGATATCTGACTGGGACGCCAATCTCCTCCCTCGGGACATTCCATTGGCACACCCAATGACTGTGTGCTACTCAACATCAAGTCACATCATTTGTACATAGCGACTCGTCTGTATCCAGGGGACAGCAAGAAGAGGAAGATCTTGTCCTCTGTATATCACTTCATACATGCCCTCTGTCCCTGCTGGTGTTGGTCTGGCACCACATTACCGAGCACGCTTCTTGCATATTTTCCTCCTCTACCTCCATGGAGTAGGGATCTCAGTTCCTGCCTGCCTTCAGGTCAATAAACAGCAGCCAGTGTCTTCTCAGTTGGGTTTAAATCCTAATGAATAAGAATTTGTTCCCCGACTCAGTCACTGGCATGCTCGGAAACCTGCTTCTCATAACAGCCCATCCAGGGTTTCTGCTACTACGGCAGGCCGGCCTCATTCCCCTCCCCAATGTTGACTTAATATTGGTCACAAAATAGCCACAGACCTAGCTCAGTCCCCTTTTACACAAGACGAGCGATCACCAACACTGATGATTAACAGATTGCAAGCATTTCTACACTTGGTGCCTGAATAAGACATGATCAGTAGTGCGGACCATGTGCACAGTTGTCCACACCATCCTGGGTAATGCTTTGTCCAGCGAATGTTTAGTAGTAATCAGGCTCTCTCATTTTAATTTACCATAGATTTCTGTCTACAAGTCCCAATTTTCTAACCCACTATTTCCCTTCAAAATGCGCAATATACATCGGTAAGTCATTAGGGGGGCTGAATTCTCTGCATTTAGTTGGTGTATCCGAGTGCCTGGGTGTAGTCAATTTTGATATAGTATTTGTCACAATACCTACTTTGAACAAGATTATTCTCCAATTCTAATTGATCACCCTGTCAGAGTGTTTCACATCACTTTAAAATCGTGATTCTAACTCTACTCAGATTTCGCGATAACTGATTCTCACCTTAATTTGTGACAAATCGAAAAATTATTTCTGCATGCCCATAGGTGATTAATAATACCAGTTGTCGTGATTATAACAGTTTGTGTAACTTTTCTGCTCACATACGGTGTGGGTTACCTGAGCACCCACCAGATAAACGATAAATAAGTTCCACATAATTTTGAAACCATGCAGACCTTTCGTTGCATTACAGGTCGACTGATTGTTCAGGCAGTTCCATTAGCTGTATCAGTTAATCTCCCTGGTTGACCATACAATTCAATTTCCAGTTACTTGGCTTTGTGTACCAGAGGCGGACACTCTCTCTGTCTTGGTCACATCTATATGTGTATGCTTTTTCCTTCCATGGCCATATTCTGCTCAACTCCCTGTAATATGTTCTCCTGGTGTATCCCTGGTCCTCCCATTGGCCAATGTTTATCCTGGACACCTTCACTCTGTGATCATTAGGGCACATGAAGTACGTGTTGTTTCCTTTTAGGAGGCTCAGTCGCTTTTGGGTTTGTCTGAGATACTACATACGGGACACAATGGTCTATTTTTTTACACGCGTCTACCAAGAACTCTTTTTGGTACAGGATGCAAATTTTTTCTGCTTCAGCAGGTGGGTTTCATGGGCATAGTCTGATTATCTGCCTCGTGGCATCCTCCTATTCAAGAATTATATTTATAACCATTAGTTCATTCAGTGTCCAAGATATCTTTGACAGAGATATAATATTATTTTACCCAAAATATATATCTCCTAATAAGTATCTTGGACACTGAATTCATAGGGCCCTCCCAGTTGGGATCAACATTCCCGCCCCGCTCACTTGGTCAAACGCATCAAACACACAGAAGGGAGAAATTAAAAAGACTGTAAACTTACCTGTCATCTCGTTTATAGCGAAAGAACTCACATGATTGGTCGAAAGTGTTTGACCAATTTTTAAAAACTTCTTCTAGAATCTTGCAAGCAAGAAATATATAACCATTAGTTCATTCAGTGTCCAAGATACTTATTAAGAGATATATATTTTGGGTAAAAAAATATTATATTATACCATATAGTTTAGTGGACAAGATCTGTGATGGAGATACATTATTTTTCTAAATAAGTAAATATATATCTCCTATAAGTATCTTTCCCACTAAACTCTGAGCTCTCTCCCAGTGTTTAGCACCCACCCCGCTCACATGGAATGTCCTAATAAGGAATAAGGAAGAATGACACCTGGCCTACCGAAAAATGGAGATCACGTGGTCAATGAAGGATAATTTGCCACTTATTGGGATTACCAAAAAATGGAGTCATGGACCATGAATAAAGGAACGTACCATAGAATTTTCTTACCTTTTTCAACTGTAGGTTTGTTAACTTTTTCTGCTGAGAAACTGAGAATAGGAACATACCATATAGTTTAGTGGGCAAGATACCTATAGGAATTATATATATTTTACTTATTATACCCCCTTTTAAAAAAAAGTGGGGTATACTGTTTTGCACCTGTCCGTCCGTGCATCCGTCCGTTCGTCCGTCCGATGTCTGTTCATGTCATAACTTGAACAGTAGTGCTCGGATCTCAATGAAATTAGGTCTGGATGTTCACTACTATGAGGACAATAAATAGAGGGTTCCATCGTTTTGTTCGGATTTTCCAGTCTAGAGTTATTCATCTTTATTTATCTGGAAATGTTGGCTTTTTGGTCCGTCTGGTGTCTGTTATGTCGTAACTTCAACAATTGTGCTGGGATCTCAATGAAATTTGGTATGTATGTTCACAACTATGAGGACATTAAATAGAGGGTTCCATAGTTTTGTTTGGATTTCCATTCTAGAGTTATTTATCTTTGTTTATCTGTAAATGTTGGATTTTTGGTCCGTCTAGTGTCTGTTCATGTCATAACTTGAACAGTAGTGCTCGGATCTCAATGAAATTTTGTTTGGATGTTCACTACTATGAGGACATTCAATAGAGGGTTCCATTGTTCTGTTCCGCTTTTCCATTCTAGAGTTATTCATCTTTGATTATCTGGAAATATTGGCTGTTTGGTGTATCCGATGTCTGTTCAGGTCATAACTTGAACAGTAATGCTCGGATCTCAATGAAATTTTTTATGGATATTCATTTAGAAAAATATTGTTTCTTACGATCTGTGGATGCCCTTGTCTGCAAATAGCATATTTCCAATTTTCTGAGGTGTGATTTTGACCAAATTTGGTAATTTTTGGGGTATTTAAAAAAAAAATCTTGATCAATACCGTACTGACCCGGTTCAAAGCCCATGCCCGTGTTTAAGCCCACCCATATATTTTGGCCAAATTCCATGCACAGGGGTATATTCGTGTTCAATTTCAGCGGTGGTAAGTAAGTATTTGCTAATGATACTTCCCAAATAAATAATTCCAATATAACGGGAAGTATATTCACAAACGATCGGTGACGGCGAGAATGCCACGAAAAATGGAAAGTTATACTTCGTAGGTATTAGCGATAATAAATAAAATAAAGTGAATCTTAAAATCTCATTTGTTTATTCAATTATACTTCCTGGGGGAAATCAAATACAAAAGAACGCACTCGCTAACGCGGTAAACATCAGTCACTTAAAAGTCACGTGCGTCCATCGCGCACATGTCAACAACAGTACTGTAAAAACATATTCTTTGTATGTCGGTATGTTCCAACATGTGGCCAAACACAAAAAGAACTCATTCCCTGGTTATGTAAACACACGGTGGGTATAATAATGGGGCAGAAGGGGGACTTGTCATCCACAACACCCCAACAGCACAAGATGCCTTCAAAAATAGAGTTACCGATGTCGTACTATTGGTACCCGGTAAATAATCATTATTAAAAAAATTTAAACTTCTATTTTTCACGTTTTACGATATAGACTATAGTATAAATATTAATCTGTGTCAACGGTTTGGAAGCGATAGGCTAACTCCAAACATTCAAACACGTGTTTTTTTTGTATATGTATTTACATCGTAATTTCGTTAATTAACTAGACTCACTGGGGCCGTCACTATTGTATTGTAACTCTGTGTAGACAACGGGCCATGAATAGAGCACTGGGTAACAGTGGGTTCATTGTTATCCTAATCGGATTAAGTCACTCTCTTATATGTTGCATAATATTCCCCTGTACAATTTTCAGACATTTTTTAATTATTATCTTTGGCTTCGATGACGACGGCAAAGTTGTGTTTTAATTATATTGTTGTGGGGATCACGTACCGGTACATCTGAACATTGATATAAACTATAGATATAGACTATAGATAGTGGATTTACCCAGCTGTCTGAAATGACAGAAATGCGATGACCCATGATGCTTACAAACTGTCATTTATGGGAATTTTGGGCAATAAAACAAGACAATAAGTAATATTTGAATATACACATCAAAATGAAAAAAATACTTTCTCAAAGTAACTTATACTTAACTTTATTTAATCTGGAAGCCGTGTATATTTCCCCGAATCTCTGTTGGATCGACTTTATTTTTTGGATCCATTTCTTCAGTTTTACTCTCCCGATTTCTTGGGATTTTTGGTTTGCAAAGGGTCATATTCGAGTTTAAGCCCACTTGGATTTTTGAGCTCAAATAAAACAAAGGCCCCCTGGGCCTAAACGCGGGTCAGTACGGTAATCAACACAGACACACAATATGCTTATTATCATGCACAATTGGTGTATAGTCTGTAATCAGTTGCATGTTCATAGAAATCATGGTAAAAGTGCAACACCCATGGCATTTTATGATAACGTCAGCAAAAAATGTGTCTCTGATTCAACAAAACATGCGTGTTTAGCATAGCATGACTAATAAATGTTCAAAGACAGGTATCCCATTTGCATTTATGAAACTGCAGTGATCGTTTATGAATAATATGTCAACCAGTTTTTCATAGTTAACGCGCAATCACCATTTACCTTTCCCTCCCCCTATTTTGGCATTCAGAGTCTGGATAAATACGTACATTACTTGTTAGTCCATTTTCAACCCAGTGTAGACAGCATGGGTTGTATAATAATTCCTTATAAGTTTTCAGTTATTAGTCCACCGAATGAGTCCACCAAATCCCTCCCTACTTGTATTGTAAATGAAGCCAACCACCTCCATTATTCTCCAAGAAAACATGTTGCATTTTATCACTTTATTACTGCTAACAATTATCATATAGTATCTACGGTAAATATTGTTGGCTTATATAGAATGATTGTGGGGGGGGGGGGTTTCAAAATGCCATCCAAGTTGGCCATTAAAGGTGGAAGATGCTTGTTTTTGCCATTTATGGGCGATATCTCCCAGTGGAAGCATAAATTATCTTTCAGAACGACAGCAAATGACACATGAGTATGACCTAAATGTTTGTATAGGATATCGAGGGTGCATGTCCACGATGGCAGCCATAAATTGTGAAATTCAAATTCCAACAAGAACTAAATGTCAATTTATGTAAAAAAATTTGGACCATAACTTTTTATATTACCAGTAGGAGATGTTTCACCTGTTAAATGAATGGGATACTGGACACATAATCAATAATAATCTACGGATCGAGCATGAACCAGGACGGATAAATATTTAAAATGATTTTTGGAATTTATGTTTGCCCAAAGTATTTTGTTTGTCATAATACCAGAACAAAATGGTGTAATCTTAATAATGCGCATGTACGTAGAAAGTCATCGCAACATGGAGAAACCCCAATCTATTTTAATCGATTAAGTTCCAGATAGTCCTTTTCTGTTTATTTTAGCCAGAATTACCAAATATTCAAGTGCAAAAGCCAGTGATAATGTAACTCTCCTTGTCTCATGAATATTTCTGCCAGATAAAGATTGCAAGCAGCTTATATTGACAGTAAGATGTGTACTTGATCTAAAATATAGAATGTTCATTATGCGTTTGCTAAATTACTTCCAGAATTCAAGATATTGCCAAAGTCTTTCAATCAGAGAAAGAAGATAAAACCACAGATGTGAGTGCAATGATTAAGTTTCTGCAAGGTTTTGTTGAGAATATGTATTATTACCAATTTTAAAAAAAACTAATTTTCTGGAAACATGTCTGGATGGAGCCTCAGCATTCAGTAATATCGGAATGAGTTTGAACAGTCAGCTGCAGACTAACTAGTTTGTAACAAGAATGTTCATGTCTGGATGGAAATGAGCTGTAACATTTGGCAACCAGTTGCAGTCAGACATGTCAATCCTCCCGATTTCGGCGGGAGTCTCCTGATATTGGGCACCATCTCCCGGGCTCCCGATCGGGAGATGGAATCTCCCGATATCACGCACCCCCGTAAATCAAAATGAGAGTGCCTACGATTTTATGGCCTATCGCTGACACAAAGTGCAGGAAGTTATCTGCTTGTTATAATCTCCGATTGCAATTAGCCCTGAGTCAATTAAACAGGTCTTCATTGTCAAAGCATGCCTATCATTCGACCACCGTAATTGCGGCAATGCATAGTAAACAAAGGCACCATTGTTTACTGGCCGTCGTTTTCATGTTATGATGGAGGGATAATGCGATGAAAAAAAAGTCTCCCTAAATCTCCCTATATTGGAAGACTGATCTCACTATTTCATATAATACCAGGTTGACATGTCTGGTTGCAGTTTCACTCAGAACATGATACATCATTTGCTTCCTGGTCATCATGAACATTGTAATTGGTAAAACTAACCGTGATTGCCACAGCTTAACTATGACTGAATTTATTTGGTTGTTTGACTCACAGCTGATCTTTAATGAGTACCACTGATGTTCAAACTCACCCACGAAATAACTCATTGATCTACTAATGGCTGGATATGTTGATGTTCTAATTTCTCATCTGCTAACTGCATGAAAAACTTGTTTCGATTTAAGTTAATGTTAAGGCCATTAAAAAAAAAACATTCTTGGGCAATGTTGCTCCAAAAATCAGACGAGGGTGGAAGGCTTTTTTTTCGTCTCAGAATCTCATGATAAATTGAGATATCACTAAATTATTATTTTTTTATGCTTTATTCTGAAGACATGAAATAATAATGATAATGTCCCCAATTTCCTTTTGTATGCTACATGCAGATCTTGTTCCACTGTTTAAAGTTTACTATGTCTCAAGGCTGTTGTATACCCCTCAGACAACTTGAAACATTAGAAAATATTGAGAAGTATATAATGAATGATAATATACCGGTACGGTATTTGATCATTCCTCAATATTTTGACATGCATGTGTAGAGCGTTGAAAACCTACAATGTCTGAGCTGACCAACTGCTTCGTGACATGGCCAATACTAGGCATTCAAACAAGTTTCATACTACTACCCAGTCACTTTAAAAAGACAACGAAAATTTTACAATATTTAGGTCTATGGAAATCTCATTCATAATCAGTTACTGAATTGATGGGATTCCCTCCATTTCATTGGAGAGTGGCGAAGCACGGGCGCGATTTCATTGGTTTATGGCATAGCGTATCACAGATCAGAGGTCAATGACGTGCTGACATGTTTCCCACGCATTGTCAAACTCAACTCTTGTTGGAAAACTGAATACAGGCGATATATCCATAACTCATTTTACTCATCGCAATATAGGAGACATCATCTTCGAATTTTTATCGGTCAACGATATTCGTAACTGATTATTCTTTCGCATCTTGTTGTATTTATAACTATTTCTAAATACTACGATTCTCACAAACATTTAACTACATCAGGAATACACTCCATATTTGGTAATGGTTTATTATGTAATGTTGGAAATGTCATTTCTAGAGACATATATCCATTAGGATTATCGTCGTCTTTTTAAAGAGACTGACTGCTGCCTATCCCAGATGTTGGTTAGATATGGGACAGCATGTGCTGAATGGGAAAACCCTGGAATAATGATGTTAGACCAGTTGTATGAACCAGGGTTGGCGCTTGGCCCAAATTTTCTATAACATGTTAATTGAGGGTATACAATTGGGGAATTTTTTTTATACTTGTTATATAATGTAAAAACTAACCACATACGCAGGTAGAATGAGCTTGTAAAGCAAGCTAGTATTATTAATACTAATGTTATTAATTGTTAAAGTAGCAATACATATCTGAGCGACATTAGGAAATTACATTCAATATTGCTAGACAGTTATCAAACTACTAGTATCTGTCATTGAAGCATAGATATTATTTCGTCCTGTATCTTAGTTGGCAACAAAGACGAGCCACCAATTATCCATTTCTCGGCATACAAAGGAGATTAACTGTTAAAACAATGTTATTATTACCTTTTTCTGTTTTGTGCAAAGTGACTTAATATACATTAAGAGCCTATTACAAACAAATAACTTATACAAGCCTCAACTGGACTCTGAATAATTTACAGAACATTTAATTTTTCTGACTCATATTTTAACCATGGTTAATTAACTGTTTGATGACAGTTTGTGAAAACTAAAGAGGATTTTTGAGTCTATTGCACATCCTATGACTATGTAACTTAAAAAAAGAATAGCACTGTCAGTAGTTCAGTCCTGAATGCAGAGCGGTATCTTTACGCTGAAAGCAGCATTCAGCGAAAGCAGTAATGTTGACCTACATTGTTACTTTCAGTCTTTAGTTTACTTTTTCATGTTGCATGAGTCATTAGTATTTCCGTATATGACCCATGTCGCAATAATTGATTAGAGCAGACACAATAATTTTTCATGTGTACTTTTGTTTATTAGCATTTGTTTACTTTTAGCATGTGCGCTTAAAGAGAAACCGGTGTTAGTACAAAAACAGTGCACACAAAAAATGTTCCAGGTGTTCATAGCTATCGATTAATAAAAAATAGGCAGAGATCAAAATTTTATTTGATATGGGAGGCTTTTTAGTGACACAGGCAGTGCCTGAGAACAGATTTTGTTTTAATGGCCTAACTAATATGAAGAACAATGAGAATTTGCTTGATCATTAAATGATGGTACTGTTTCTGACATTAGACCATGCTTCCTCCATCTTTGTCACTCAGTGACGTCAGTTGTGAAATACATGGTAAAGATGAAGGACTGCTCCATATGTCTGTTGTTACTCTCGTTACTCTCTTTGTCGTACACACACTGAAATATCTGATTTTTGTTCCCAAAGATATACTCCCACTTATTCGAGCTTTAATGCAGCATATTATTTTACTATCATGAAAATAACAGTGATTACACATTGAATAATGACTAACATCCAGTCGAGAATGAGTGCTTAATCAGTTACCTCAGAGACAAATGGTTCAGGTTTTTATATGTACCCACACCATGTATGATACACATAATGCCCACTTCCATACCAACCATCAGTCGTTCATCTGTCCATAGACACATATTATCCGATACAATAACTCAAGTATCTGGTTCATATTTTATGTGCATGTTTATGATGATACACCCCTCACCTGTATAGTTTTTGTTATTGATTGGTTGATCGGTATAGAAATTTTTAACACTTTCAGTCCAACAATAGACATGCTCTATCCGATGCAATAACTCAAGTTTTATAAAACTACAATAGAAGGAAGTCAAGTAGTGAGTTTTGAATGGGAATTTCTGTGCAGATATCCAGTTTCCAGTCCAAAACAATATAGAAGGCTATGTATAACAGGATGACTGGTGATACATTATTATAAATAATGGGCTTTGAGAGAACGTGTATAATTAAAATAAGTGGGTAGATCAGATGTAATTTCAGGAGAAATTTATCTAAAAAATAAAAATGCTTTTTAAAGTAAAATCAGTGAAAATGAAATGGATAATTTCCCTTACCCAACCGTTAGTCTTGTTGATTTTGGTGTCGATTGATTCAGGCCTGCACATTTTCAAAATTATGTGGAACCTATTTTACGTTCGCCTGGTGTGTGCTTAGGTAACCCATACCATAGGTTAGTAGAAGAGTAAACACAAACTGTTATAATCACAACAACTGGTATTATTAACCACATATGGGCATCCGGCAATTCACTGAAATACCGTCATAATTTTGAATGTCTCAAATTAAGGTGAGAATCAGTTATCGCGAGACCGACATAAAACTTTGGCGTGACCTGTTTTCGTTTGTGGCATTTTCATTGTCGATAACCTCCAGGTGAACTGAACGGTTGTTCGCCTCAAATTGCCTGTGATTGGTCTTGAAAATCTTATTCCTGCCTTTAACAATTTCATGAACACATGCTATCCAAAGCAATACTTCATCTAATGAGTTTCATATTTATACACATCCAAGTTTGGAAATACCTTATATATCTTTCCAATCATCTCCATATTATGTGTACAGGTGTATATTCAGTTCTGGATCAATGATTTCCAGTCAGTTTGGTTGAAGGTATGGGTTAAACATCTGTCAATCATGATCATCTTCTCTTTGTTTTTGCCATTACTTGTTATGACCTGTGTAACATGCTGGCAAAAATTGTCGAAGAGGTTGTCTAGCTTTTGTATGGAAGGCAAACACTTTTATAAATCGGTATATGCGGTTGGATAATTATAGCATGTTCATGATAGATTCTGTTATAGGTAATGGGTGCTGCATGTTATCATAATCTACTCAACATTATCAAAGACTCATAGATCAGTAATGGTTCTAGACAATTGCCTTTTTAGAGCATTTGATGAATTTGACATTTGATCTTTATTGGACATATTTTTACATAATTATTTGGATTATAGAGGCCAATAAAAAGCTCCAATACCCACAATTGGAACTCATATTTTTGTATTATGGCTCTGGTTTGCTAAAGCATTGGAAACAGTAGAAAAAGAAGTTGTTTAGCTACACTAGCGATATATTTGATGAAAACCAGGAAGGAAGTTTTTGTGATAACAGCCTCAGGCTATGAGGCAGATTTATCTTATGCATTTCATCACAAAGAATAGGCAAATACCATTTAAACTACTCAAGATTATGAGGCTGGGTGTATGAGTCTTCTGACATAACTTCTCCTCTAATATGCATGTTACTGAATCGTTTAAAATCAGGGATTGATCCAGGCTATAAATTTTGGCATCTCTCCATATATTGAAATTGGGCACCTCTTAGTAAACTTGGTATAATATACACCTGTATTAAAGAAGTAAATTCAGCCATGTCCACTTAACCTTAGACACCAAATAATGTCACACATTGTAATTCAAATAAGAAAAACCACCCTTTGTTTATTGTCACGTTGTTTCTCAGCTAAAGATCCAGCAACACGGATGGATAAACATTTATGCATTAACAAACCAATTACATTTGTGGAAGTGAGATATTACTGGTGTTATCCAAAGAATGAATTGTGCTCAAACTCAGTATATTGCCTAGAAAATAGCCCTAGATCAACCCCTGAAAGGTTTCGAAAACTCAAGGCCAGCAATTAAAAATATGGACATGTGATTATAGAACTCAATACAATAGAACAAATACATACAGTTTTATAACTTTGAGTGCTGTAACCAACTTCAATTTGATGATACCTTGCACCCAATGTTGTAAATAGTTGTATCAATATAATTTTTTCCTTTTATTCAACTTTTTGCAATTAATTCCTTAACCCTTCCATGACTGGAGCTTGCTGAAATTTTGTGAAAACCCTGTGCCAATGCATTTTCTTATATATGCGAGTCTGCCATATATAAGAGAATACATAGCCCTAACAATATTTACCTTGACTTTATGAGCCAGTGCATTCTCATATATATACGATGCTCACTATGGGAGACTCGCATATATAAGAGAATGCACTGGCTCAGGATCTTTAACGCAGCTCCTATCATGAAAGGGTTAAGTGTCGAGATAAACATTCTGGTTGTTCTGATTTGGAATGTCTTTGTCATAGATGTCCAAAATTCTTGTCCATAATTTTTAACTGCTGACAGATTTGCGAAACCTCTCTTGTTATGTTTCATTAAACTAATGGCTATGTTTAACTGACAGCATGTTGACAGCAAAAAGATTTCTTCTCCTCCAAAGATATCACCCTCTGGTGGTAGTTCTTTTGAATCAGCTCGCTCTGTGTTTATGCATCAAGGGTCACAGAAAGGTGCTATGACACCTGTTCCTCTAGCGACTCAGGAATCATTCTCAGACCTTGTAAGTTTCTCTATCGATTACATGAAAATATTTAGTGGTTTTGTGAATACCGCAAAGCTTTTTGTGATTTGCTTATTTGTTAAGCAATGCTTTAATATGTTTAATAAAAACAAAACTAAAAAACTTAAATAATAAACAGTCTATTTCAAAGCTAACACAAGGATATTTGTAAATTTGAGTACAATTAGGCCACTGAAATGTTGTTTGTTCTGACACTCTTTCAATAAGCCATACTAAAAGATTTTGGGTGGTGGTCTAATATTGCAAACATATTTTAGGAGCATTTGTTTTTTTTTATATTCTGGTTATGTCTCATTGTTGTATCCATGTATTTTTTTGGAATATGATGTTTACAAAATGTTGTGTCTGTATGTACACTGATTAACCCGATGGATTGGACTTATATGATTTGGCCTAAATATGAGTTGAGCATTTTTCCCTGCCATATCCAAAAACAGAAATAAAATTAAATAGATCAAAATGGCTTGAAAGCTACTATTTTATATTCAGAATGCCAGTTCTTATATCATTAAAGAATATAATATATTTAGAAGCTGATTATAGGATGAACTGTGACTCCCTTTTCCTGGTCTATTTTAACAGGTTTTCAAGTTTTATTTCTGTTATAACTCAAATGATAATCAGTATTATTAAACAGTCATTCCATGTCTTTCTTTTTTTTGGCCTGACATGACTTAACAAGTTCACCTATGGTTTGAATTATTAGAGTTCTGAAAAATGGATGCAATAAACTGCATTTCTTTGAGTTTGCCACATTTTTTGTAATACATGTATAATAACCAATAAAGCATCCACATATACATGGGTACACAGGATTCTGACCAATCAGATCATGCAAGACATCTATTTGCTCTGATTTTACCCTTTAATGTGATGTTTTAATACAGGATCAAAGTCCAAGTCCAAGCAGACATAGTGCTGTCGCCATTCTGTCACCAGAGCGGCTACATGCATTGGAGCACGTCCTGAAGAAGAAGCCTGACCGGCCACTATCCAGTAGTAACGACAGCCTGCTACATGCTGATCTAGAGAAATCAACAGATGGAAATCCACTAAGTCCATTCAGGCGTGCTAAAAACCACATGAAGAACATCTTGGGAGGTAAGAAATTTCATTGCCTTGTCAAGGATGCTAAAATGGATGTCTTAAATTTATAGAATGTCCTTTGATTATTGAATTGATTCTTCCATTCACATGTAAAAAATTGTGCAAAAAAGTGTGGAATATTGGATGTCCATTCATTCATCTGTAGGGAGTGTTCAGATGATTTAAGTTTAACACATGTCCTAAGGCTGTTTGTTGAATGTATTATCCAAACATTCCCTGAGTGAACCACACATCAGCGAGTGTCCTGTTAACAAAAGAATAATTTTTGTTACTGGTTACGTAGTTGCAATTGTCATATGAATATTGAATTCTCTGAAATGTCTCGTTAATAATATAAGTAAATTAATCAGGAGACATGTTTCTTATTAATATTAAGAAGTGAGGATGTTGATATAATAGGCAGCTTTATGGCATAATTTGTGATGTTGTCTCCAGTAGCAGCTAGACATTTTGGGACTAGTCAAGTCAACTGAATTAACATGACACCTGTTAGAGCTTGTTTAAAAAATAAGATCTGACAGGTATGTGAACACATTTATATAAATAAATCTTAGCAATGTTTTCATTGAGCCTTTGTAATATACAATGATCTTTATTCAGTGGTGGCCATTCTAGTAAATATGTGTAATTGAATGAAGTGATATAATTTATTTTTGTACCCATTCCCCTTCTTAGCCATTGCAGGATATTTATTTTATGACACCTGGGGCATACATGTGTTTTAACGAAAAATTATTTGCGATGACTCATAATGTTCTGGCCTTAAATTAAACTTATTAATAGCTTGCTATTATCACATTCCTGAGATTAATATGGTGATACATACAATGTACATATAATTATATAATTATATATGTCTCCGAAAAACATTGAAGTCATTAAGATGAAAGCATTCCTTGTTGGATTAATACTGATATTGTAATATTAAATAAGGAGCATTTATCCTTATATGGTAATATTAAATAAGGAGCATTTATCCTTATATGGTAATATTAAATAAGGAGTGTTTATCCTGGTGGTAATATTAAATAAGGAGCGTTTATCCTTATATGGTAATATTAAATAAGGAGCGTTTATTCTGGTGGTAATATTAAATAAGGAGCGTTTATCCTGGTGGTAATATTAAATAAGGAAAGTTTATCCTAATATGGTAATATTAAATAAGGAGCATTTATCCTGGTGGTAATAATAAATAAGAACCATTTATTCTGATGGTAATATTAAATAAGGAACATTTATCCTGGTGGTAATATTAAGTTAGGAACGTTTATTCTGATATGGTAATATTAAATAAGGAATGTTTATCCTGGTGGTAATATTAAATAAGGAACATTTATCCTGGTGATAATATTAAATAAAGAGCGTTTATCCTGGTGATAATATTAAATAAGGAATGTTTATCCTGGTGGTAATATTAAATTAGGAACATTTATCCTGATATGGTAATATTAAATAAGGAACGTTTATGCTGAGTATTGAGAATTTCCATCAAATTTCTGCCACTTTAAAGAGTATCTAGAATCTCTATAAAAGTACTTTGTGAACCTTTTTTATCCCCAGAATGTGACAAAAGTGAACAATTACTATTGGTAACATTAATTTGAGGCCTGAATGTTCTGAGTCCATTTAAATGAAATATAAATGATCAATTAGAAATGAAGCCTCTTATTGTTTGATATGTTGGACTTCACAGATAGCAGTTGCCAATACAGACGATCCTCTTTCCGACAAATATTTGCAACCAAGCGTAAGTAGGGCGACCATGCTTGATGTAGGGTGCATGAGAATTCATCTCTGATTTATGCTGAATTCTCTCCTTGGTATTGACATTGGTGTGAATTTCCTAATGCTATCCCATGCCTTTGAGTTTGGAGGATAACCTGGGTGCAGACTAACTACATGTATACATCAGATCTTGTAAATATTTTAATTTTGAGGGTTTGTGTTATCAATTGTCGTGTGTGATTGAAGCTGATTATGTTGTAAAAGCTGTCCAGTATTTATAGAATATCATTATTTCTATGATTCATAGAAACAAAGTTTCTTCTGAAAAGTCAATACCAATAGAGGTCATATTATCCAGATATTGATGTATTTAATGTGTGACTATAACTTATTCATATTAACTGGGTAAACTGAATTTATCACTATATAATAAAGTAGCAAGAGAAGTTTTGCATAACAACTTATGAATATTTATGTGATAATAATTAATTTTATCACCAAAAAAAAAAGAAGACATACTAAGAGTATCAAGCAGAAGTGTTATCATATTTATATTAACTGATTTGCAGATTATCAAATTATATGGAGATAAGTGCTTGTGCATTATCTTAATAATTTATCACTGGCCACTATAATATAGAAAATGTTTACTTCTAACTCAGGTTATTGTTCGAGGACAGCAGGGTTAGCATGTGGGATCTCTGCCACATCATTAATGCATCCATTTCGTACCTCTACCTCACTCTCTCCAAAAGCACATGTTCAATGTGTGCTGCCTTTGTTTGAATCCAATGATTGCTGAGTTTCTCTTTTACTCATAATCATTTCATCTTTCATTTGGGAAATAACTATAATTTTTGGCGTGGTGCATCTTCAATATTGACTTTACTCATTATAGAGTGTCCTGCAAATAGGATATTTCATTTTGAATCTAATCTCGACATAAAATTGCCTTTCTGATATCATCCTTGAATCGAATCAGTTGGTGTTAATTAATTCAGTTTTTTTGTCAAGTTTTTGAAAAAACTCGAGATATAGGTTGGTGAGGTCAGTTCGTTGGCGGGCGCCTACAGATGGCATAAGCGTGATAACTTGAAGAAATATCAACTGATTTTGATGATATTTGGTATATGAGACTTGTTAAAAAATATCTTGATTGTGTTCGAAAACCTTTGGATGGAGTTATGGCCCTTAATTAGCTCATTTTTATCTCAACAGCACAATAACGTTGGTGAGGTCGGTTTGCAGGGGAATATATGGTTTGTTACTGAACAGTGTTGTGTGTGATAGCCAATGAGAATGAATGCATTTTCAATCCAAGCCCATTTAAGGCAATAGCTATCAAAACACGACCCCGTATCTCTGATACAATTCTTGTTTCTTTCTAATTTTCTAGATATTCCTTGCTGAATAGGCCATAGATCCATTGTTGTAGTTTTTTGGTATGTGAAGCAAGCCTTTTTGCATACTTCTTTTCTGAAAGTCATGGATATAAGATGATCAATGATGACACCTTTGTGCTTCCGTAACTGGCTAACTGCAGATAATTTGTCTGGTGCTATTAGAACACAAAAAAGAGGCCACAGCTCCGAATCATGCCAGTTCAAATATATCCAAAGTAGAAGACTAATCGATGCCAATCTCGAATCGAATGACTATATTTACAATAAATCAAATCTTAAATATTTGCAGGACCCTTCTGTTAAGTCACACAACACTTACTTTTTTGATTAGATGCCCTAAATCAGATATTCCTTTAAAGGCAACTGTTAAAGTCTTCAGGTAGGACTAAGGATGTGGATAACAGATAAACAAGCCCCAGTGTGAAATAATTGTGTTTGACCCAGATTTGACTATATATAAACAGCAAAATTTGCTCACTACTTTTAAGCTCAATTTTACTTTGTAAAGTTTGAGCTATTGCCATGGCTTAGTATCCGTCGTCCGTGTATGTGTGTGTGTGTGTGTGCGATTTGTCAACAAATTCCTTTAGCACGTGCTACAGGTCATACCTTTGGTCGGATCATTACAAAATTTATCATAGCTGTTGGCATTGACATGTAGATGTGAACGAGTCATTTGACGGTCATTCGGAAAAAAAACATGGCACTGTAGTCGCCTATATAACGAAAATAGGAGATATGTAATATTTAAATTAAAATGATGAAACAATGGTTCAAATGTGGAAACTTTATGTTCAAATCATCACTCTAATAACTATGAATAATGTCCAAACATAATTGTGAGAGAATGGTAGGAAACGAAATCTTGAGCATTCTCACTCATTGAAGGTGCCTGGGTACAGATATTAATATGTTGCAAAAATGAATTTGTTTTCAAAGTTATTCTGGCCTTTACAAAATTTAACAAAGGTGTGATGATCTAATGTAAGGTGTAGAGCTGTAATCTTCAGGTGTGATAATCTCAAAATCACAAGTCACTGTGGACACCTGACGATGTATTCACAGCTGTCTGCAATCAACACTCAGGTGTGAATATGCTCCCAAATCGGATTAATACAGATGTTAACAGTAACTATGGTGTTATCTAAAATTGTGTCAACGGATAACTGGGTTTAATGAATCCCGGACATTTCCCCACCGGACATTTCCCCACCCACCCTTGAAATGGCACAGCGGACATTTACCCACCCGGACATTTACCCACCGGACATTTCCCTACATACTCAATATCAAAGCGGACATTTCCCCACCTTTGACTGTTACTATGGGTGTGTAGTATTGACTATTACCGAATGTCCCATCCATAAACCACCCATCTGAATCGGCCAAGAACTTTAGTCCGTCGTCTGTAGCAAACACCAAGATACGTTTGTCGTTGTGCTCGGCCTCTTTGTGGCTGTCGTAGATGAGAAATGGCAAATTGTCACTACCACCAGTTGTTGTATATTCTTCTGGCAACACTGGAATGTCCTTGATACTGCTGGGTTCATTGGGCGTGTTCCCTCTTTTTAACCGTCTGATAGCCCTCTTCACAGTCTCGGTTTTGCCAGCTGCCACACGTACTGGTAGTGGATACCCTGCTAACTTGTCTTTAACTATTTGGACAGTCTTTCCTCGGTTGCAGACGACTGCTTGTTTGATGTCAATATGGGCTTTCATGGCATCAATAGCTGTCTGGTCGCTGTCATGGCAATGTTGCTACTATTAGATACTGGTTGGGAGACCCTGGCATCAAGGAGGAAAAAACAAAAGCTTATACAATTCCACAAAATAGTTAATAGTACAACACCCGTGTATTGCTATCATCTCTCCCAAACTATCGTCAAAACACTCTTTCATGTTTGTAAAAACACGCTTTCATGTTTGTCAAAACATTACATCGGCTGAGGTGAGATCGCTTGAGATGGCCTCACTGACAAGGCTTCACACGGCAACAGTAAAAACATTCTTTGATGTCAGCGAATTTATTAGCAGGGTGGGTAAATGTCCGCTTTGCCATTTCACCGGAGGGTGGGGAAATGTCCGGTGGGTAAATGTCCGGGTGGGTAAATGTCCATTGGGTAATTGTCCGGGTGGGGAAATGTCCGCTTTTGAAAGTGGGAAATGTCTGGTGGGGAAATGTCCGGTTACCGGGTTTAATCAATGTTGGCAGTAAATTAGGATGATTTTTTACCGATTTTCATCGGTCAACTTTGGGAATTTCAAGGCGACTTAAACTTCGCCCGGCTGCAAAATTAGGGCAAAGTCTGTAACACATGAAATTATTCCCTTTCCAAGTTGAGCTACAGTGTCATTGACACTTTCATTTCACTCAAGTTGATGATGTCAGACTGATGGCATCAACCTGGAACTTAGTCTACTTAGTGCAGTATTACAGATAGATGTGATGTATCCATTGAGATTATAGGCACATCTTTTTTTCGTTGTTGCAATCAGCAATTATAAATTATTTAAGGCCTAACAATATAATTTTATCTTACCAGGCATAGAACCGGGTCATTAAATAATCGCTTACTACTAGAATACATTGGCATGTGTCTGTGACAGACGATTCATAAATAGGCCTATCTACCATAGTACCATGACTTATCTACCTTTGCATGACATTGTAATTTAGGCTATACTTACAGTTGGATGTCCATCTACAAATTTTCACATGTCCCCCCCCCCCCCAATGAAAATCTGGCAATTATTTTATACTACAAGGAATTAGGACATGTCTTTCGAGCTCCTATATGTGTAAATTACTTACAAGACTGTGAAACTCAAGAGCAAGTATCAAGATTAAGGCATGAATGAAGTGACTGAGCATTGACATAAACAATGTTTAGTGTCTGTAAGCTTGGTGCCAGTCCCAGGTTAACGTCATAGCTCCAATTATGTCAGGCAGACGCGTTCGTTTCTTTCAATTTTTGACGAAATATGGCTGGTATCTGACTTATTTGTGACCAAGCTTAATGTTTTTTGTCTTTTGTAGTCTTTATAGTACTAGAGTGCTTTTTCACATAAATTAGCCAAAGATATAAGGAATTAGAGAACATTTATTTTTTTCTCAGTTGCCTTTTAAGAAGCTCCAACTCATGCACCATAGTGACCATACATCCATATCTTAACCTTCTGAATAATGTCATATGATACTTATCATCATCATTGCTGAAGCACTATCATTTATCAACTTTGTACGATGGCTTATATCTTGAAATGAAGGAAATATATTTGAGCTTTTGAGCTCAAACATAACTGTTTACCAGCTGTGCTGTTACTCAATAGGATTAGCTGGTAGCTACTGTGCTCATATTCTATAGAAGACAATATTTGTAGACTAGTTACTGGACATGTTTCATGCCAACAGTTGAATGTTTATTGCTAGTTTCTTTCACATTAATATTTGGCTCACATACATTATAGGAATTTTGAAGATGGAGGCAATAAAGATATATATATATTATTTTCCGGGAAGTAGATAAAATTATGTGTTGCTTTCTTTGTGGTTTCCAGGCTTTGCTTGAAGAAGAAAAGCTGTATTGACTATTGTCATTTTGTATTAATTATCCATTGTCTATTGAAAGATACGGATGGCCTTCGCAATGGTTATTGATGTTAAAATAGTCAAATCCTTTAGGACTACTATGAACAGAAAGAATACTAAATTATAGACATATTTTGTTCTTATGCCAATCATAAATATTGCATAAATAGCATGTTATTGTCAAGATCGTACACCGTGTTAGTAAACAAAAGCCATATTATGTTACATTACAGTATGTAAAGAGTGTGCGATAAGCAAAACATTCAACACTGGGGATATTCGACTATGTGGACATTGGTTAAAACTGTACCATACATGTTGTTTACAACATACCGTTATAGTGTTCGCTAATCAATGCCACTCAATAGTTTGTTGTTGAATGGGTCACAGTGAAACAATCTCCCAAAAACATCACCACAGTGTTGAGAGTTTTGCTTATTGCACACTCATTGTATGCTGTATTTAAACAAAAGCTCGCTCCCACAAGTATGTTTTGTGGATAATATCGTATTCATGCTATCATTATACTATTAGTATATTCTTGAGGAATTGTTCATAAATTATAACCTATAACGAAGGTCATCCATGAGAGATGAAATTTTTCGATCAGAACATTGTATTATAACTTGTTTTTTATTGTTGAATTGCCAAAACTGACCAATTAAATGATGTTAGGAAAGATATTCTCTATCTTAATAAGAATATATAGTTTATGAATACATTGTTTTACATATGGTCTCCTATATTCCCTGTTGATATCTGCATTATATGCCTTGAAGTGACATATGGTAGGTCTTAGAATTTATAACTTTTCTCATCAACTGCGATGTTCTCTATTAACATATATCTGTGTTCTTATGCGTGAAATACTACCCTAAAGCATCATCGACTGATTATCCTCATGACAGAATTATACTATTTCAACTTTTTCAACTAATTTTGTTCATGACATGTTTTTTCGTTGTGCCTTTGTAACATTGTTTGAATTTTGATGACCTCTTAAATGCATTCCATGTTCTCTGACAGCATCAGTCATATTAAAGCATACTTATTAACTTCTGACAGGCTGATTTCAGGAGATTGAACTTAAGGATTTGGGAAATCTAGCTCAATCATAGCCATCAACTTTCTATTTTTACTCACTTTAAACTAAAATAATACCATTTTAGTATTACAAAACTTCATATGGATATTCTGTGTGACCACTAGATGGAATTAAGCCATCAATTTTTCCAAATTATATTGAAAAACATGGTTGCCAGCGGCCATCTTGGATTTTCCTTTGCATGACTAAATCCTTCACCCTACCCTACAGGCCACATCACTCATCCGATCGTCACTAAATACTTCATATGGATCTTTGGCGTGACCATCAGATGGGAGCTATCAGACTTTTTTTTATCTCCATGTCAAATGAACAGTATCATCCAATCAAATGCATTGCATTTTCTGCATCCCACAGGTGTTTTCTTCATATTCTTCATGTTCTACTATTTGAACCAATCATTGAACGTCAGCATGTGTGGTGCACTATATTTGGCAACACCTCTTCAGACTATTTCCTTGTCAGTGGATGCTTCAACCCACAAGGGATTGTCTAAAGCTCATAAGTAGATCACCTCACAAGTATCTACTGGGGTACTTCTGTTGGGGCTTCCATCTGTCCATGGATGCAACTTTGTCCAAGCTTATTCTCCTTTTTCATCCAAGAAATTTTTTGCAATCCTGTAACTTGTACGGGCTTGTATTTGTTTTTCAATAATTTTGAAACTTGGCACAATTAATGACCATAATCAGAACCTATGCACCTGTAGTTATGAGATCCTATAACTATTGTTATCCCCCTTTTAGATTTAGAAATGTTTAGCAACATAGTTAATTTTGTCATTTTGTGCAAGTTTGTACTCCCTTGTTTCCTTGTCAATTTCAATGAAACAACAAAGATTGTTTTCAGTGGTCATTATACAGTAATGCCCTAAATAATCGACTCCTTAACCACAGCATAATTATGGGTAACTTTTCAGGATTTAGTCGGAAATATGGCTTGTTGCCATTCATCGGAAAGCTCTCCGACTAAATCCTGAAAAGTTACCCATAATTCTGCTGTGGTTAAGGAGTCGATTATTCAGAGCATTATACTGTATATAATGAATAAAAATAGTATTTACATATGTAAAATTTTAACTATCGGCAACACATGCAATCCCATGTTGGCATACGGGATGGAATTACACATTAGTTTTCTGTAGTGAACGTGTTAAAAGATGCTTTAATATATGTGAACTTCAAAATTTTCCATTAGATGTATTCAATTCATTGCTGGATAAGAATTACACATGTCTATTTCATGATGGACACAATTATAACTAATTTTGAAAATTCATCTAGTGACAATTTCTCTTATCAAGGGTCGAAGGTGCGAAGAAAAGAAAATGACGAGAGTGAAGAAGATACCGATGAAACAGTTATTAAACAAGATGGGTCAGCTAAGCGGCCTCAGGACTGTATGTACTGCATTATACAATACTCTGCTTTTGAGAAGCCCATATATGGCAGTTTTATCAAACTAAAAGTAGTGATGCATTCTATAAATCTAAAGCAATAATTTCAAATTATTTTTTTTAGTGAAAATTAACTCATAGACCTGCTTGGTGACCATGCATGTACTATTATTTTAATTTCTGATTGGTTAAAACAGATCACATGTTTTTGTCTACTACGAAATCACTTTGTAATTATCTTTAAAATAGGAAAAGAGTGAAGACTTGGAATAAAATATGTAATTGATTTGGGCAGATTAACATTAGATCTGTCGATATATGTAGTAGTTTTGTACAAAAGGTGGGGTTTTCATAGATAAATATTGATCGATCCATTTTTCGCTTGTAGTAAAGCGTGGAAGTGACGCTCTCCTTTTTAATTTAGATTTTTGAAATTCATAAACATTACTTGTTTTTAATGACGCACTCCTTTGGGTTGAACTGTAAATTTATATAGCTGCTCTGAACTGCTATGTCTATCTCTGTCCATCAACATTTATGGTTTCCGAATGGTAACATTAGTATTCATTTTTCAATCCACTCAAACCTTGTTTTGTGGTTCCGTCGCAAGAAAACACAGATCGAGTTTAATTATGGGTCAGTTTGACAAATTTTGCCTTTGTTTGACATTTTTATTTTCTGGTGGATAACTTTAGTTTTTTTTCCAGATGATAATTATATGATAAGTATTGAATTAGTTTGTCGATCAATTTAAAACTTGGTATGTAGTTAGCATGACAAGAAAACACAGGTCAAGTTCGAATATGGGGTCAGTCCAACAAATTTTAATACATGTACAACTTAGTAGAAAATGTGTTGAATGTGCCACTCAATTCAGTCTGTGACCAAACCCTTAGGTATCAGTTTTTGTTTATTACAATTATTATGAGCAAACAATGGGCATATTAAGCCATGCTCCAGTGATGCATTTGTTGTATTGTTTTATTTTGGATATTAATTGCTACCCTCATTTGTAGCTACCCAGGTATTTACCCATTGATTAAATTGCTTGCCAGATTCTCTAAGACCTACAATAGAAATGTCCATCAAACTGCATCTGCAACTACCAAGACACTATATGTGTGAAATGATTCCAGAAGCTAATGTTAGGATCCAACACTAGACAATTCAGTTGCAAAATTAAAAATATATTTACATACACAAGTTCCTGGAATTAAAACTGAAACATACCTGAACATACAGCAAAAGATATTAGTTTTGTATAGAAACATTATTAGCTCTGACATGCAAAGTTTCAACATTTTGTTTCGCTACTGAGTATTGCTTTTATGATTTACTTGTGAATTGGTGCCATTGTAGTTATATACTATTGAGCCCTTTGTTTTCTTGTTGTAGTGGGTGTAAAGGTTATTCCAAGCTTACCTCTGCAACATGTTATTTTGTCTCCAGTAACAACTGAAACAAAATCTGAACAATGGATAGGAGATCCTGTTCCTCCGAGTCCCATTGCAGATATCAAATCTAAAAAGAAACGACGTACATTAAATAAAGGTCAAGGTGACAAATCGGTTATGTCACGAAGTAACTTCAGCTTATCGGGGACGACGCAGTGGAGATACTCAGCTGATCTGGTTATAAACAATGTTACTGAACTACAAGCTTTGGATGATTTCATTTATAAAAAGGTTAGCTTCTTAGTTTCTTTAGCTCGACCTAATACAAAACAGATAATGGTGAGACATCATATACATACTTGTGGTGTATGAGTGATTGGATCATGATAGTCATGACGAGGTGAGTAATTGGTAGATATCCCCAATGGAGTCAATATGTTTGAATTCCAATGAATTTTGATGGTGTTATGCTCCTTTTCTGACTTAGAAATCTTTAATTTCGGGTTGTTCGGATTATAACTTGGGCAATATTCAAAATAAATTCTCGGTATTCGCTATGTGGTTCACATTTGAGAAGACACAAGCCAAGTTTGATTTTGAACAATATTCAACAGAATATCTTGATATTTGGTATGTGGTTCACATTTGAGGAACAAACTCAGGCCAAGTACGAAAATGGTCGTGGCCCGATTAGTTTTGATGGAGTTATGTCCCTTTTTCAGCTCAGAAATAATTAATGTTTGGACTGTCTGGATGATAACTTGAACAATATTTAAAAAAAATCATGATATTTGGTAAATGGTTTACATATCAATCAGAAAACACAGATCAAGTTAAAAATTCGTCATGTCCAATGATTTATAATGGACTTCTATTTGCCTTTGTTCAACTTACAAATCACAATATATGCTTTGTCTAAATGATAATGGTCAATATTCAAAAGAATCTGTTGATATTTGGTGTGTGGTTCACCTTTGAGAACACACAGGTCATTTTTAAGTTAGAGAAATTCTTTTGCCAGAATTTGACGACTAAGTTCTTTTTTGTTTTTGTTTTTTAGCAACTTTCAATTGCTATGGAAATCCCCAACTATTAACCGGATACAGCTGGTTAATATAGTGTATCAAAACGTAGTATGTCCGCTTAACTGCTGATCTACCTTCCGTTTTTGTCGCAAGCATAAAATGGGAAAACTGTGTAAAATTGTAAAATATGAATAAAAGTCTCTGTATCTATGAGCTTTTGGAGCAAGGAAAGTGCAAGAGCACTCGTTGCAGTGCTTCAGCACAGAGGTAACAATGTACAGCTATTCGCTTCAACTATCGGCAATGAATATGAGGAAGTTTTATTTGACGAGTCAGAAAAAAAAATATTAATAAAAATAAAAGAAACCCAAAATATTCTAATAAGTACAGCACTGAAGAAGTCCCCCATAAACAACAAACTTGGTGCCATTGACACCTGTGCTTGTCTCCTTGATGTGGGGAGCATAAGAGTTTCATTGAAGATGTATTATAAAACTAATAAAACAAATAAAAATAATTAAATCAGTATACAATTTCTCGACACCTAAATTCAGTGACTTCTTTTATTATGCCCTCCGACCCCCGAAGGTGGTTCGGGGTATATAAATAGAGGGTGCCGTTCGTCCGTCAGTCAGTCCGTTCTTCCATACAAACATATCACCTTGTAACTTGGGTGTTAATAATCAGATTTTGATGTTCTTTGGCATGGTGATGGCACAGCTTGGGGGAACGGATACCCACACACTACGGGTTTTCGTCTTTTGATTTTTACCAGAGTTACGCTCCTTGTTTGACTTTGAATTGAGGAATGTTGTCTTTCAGCTTGTAACTCGAGCATCGATCATCAGATTTATTGTGCTCTGGTATTGATAGTGGAGATCTGTGGAAATGATACTGACATATACAGGTTTAAATGATACTGACATACTACAGGTTTTGTCCATTAAATTTACCAGATTTATGGCCCTTGTTGACTTGGACTTAACACCAGTCGGTGTGATTGTCAATGAGTTTAGCATAGAGTAGATTTTACAATTTTTCTAACGTGGACAACAGATACTACCATGCTACGTGTCGTTCTTTCTATGCTCCCTTCATCTGATGTAATTGTCTAATAATCTGTCTAATAATAATTGTCTGATAATAATAATTATGTGTGACGGCTACCATGCCGATTCACGTCACGGCCTTCTAAGACGAATGTTTCTATGGCAACCATATGCCGTAGATCATTGCCCGTTCTACAGCTTTTTCTGAGGCATTGCCTTTTGCCGTACTAGTAGTTAATGTTGAGGGCTGTGACATCCTGATGTTTTATCATTCTTATTTGTTGGAAAAAAACACCATCTAGCTAGTTCAAATTATATTTAATATATCCTACTGATCAACTCATTAGTAGATCTATGTTTAATTTTCACTTTTTTCTCCCACTTATAGATACAAGAACTGAGTAAGGATCTTGCTGGCAGACGGGACACCATATTTGATATGGTTTTCAAACGAGCACTGAAGCAATTCAGATCTGATCTAATAGCTTCTATTTCTGTTGAGCTGAATGTGAGTTTTGCCAAGTTTATACCTCAGAATTATCTAATTATTGTAGACCTATGAGGACCTATATCATTAAAGTCATAAAGGGAATTGTGATCAAATTTTGATGAAAATTTCCCAACATCTTCAAAGCAGACATACATTATTTATGAACACAAATTATCAGCAGATTTAATCAAAAGTCTATCATTTGATGGAAAAGATTGACATTTTCTTCATAATTAACCAACAAAATGCTTTATTTTTTTCTTTGTAATGCCTATTGATATTGTTATGTCAGTACTGAAGATCAGAACTAAGCAATCACATTTTCCTATTAGATATTATAGAATGATTTTTCAAACTTTTGACTTGCTGTAGAGAAACGTGACACCTGTCAATTATTGATGATTCACACAATTCATTCTGCAATCTGGTTGGCCGGGGGGTGTGACGTGATTAACGTTCTTAACTACATATTTGCAATGCAGGGGATTACCCTTCCTGCTTGCAGTCCAATTTTAATTATAGAGATTCCAATGTATTTTGGATCTTGTGAAATTCATACTTGGCTTGGATATTAAATTATAGTTATCAATAAACTTCACATGTATAACTCTAATTGGGCTATTTGATGGGAATAAATTCATATTCTGGAGACAGGGTGAGTTTGACGAAGTGGTGCCACCATGATATTGCGATAAAAAATATGCTGTCATATTTTTTTAATAATACTAATTTATACCATTATCTCCATGAAAGATATCTTGGACACTGAATTTATGGTTATATATACTTCATACCTCGCACATCGTAGAAGCATTTAAGAGAAAAATCTAGGTATAAAAATGGTACGCAACTAAGGTACCTAAGGTACATTTATTTATTTATTCACGCACCAGTAATGCAGAGTTATTTCCCTTTGATTTCCGGTCGCTGTGATCATCATTTTCATAAAAGGAACCAAGGTGCAGTGTTCATTCTCTTTCTTCTTCAATGCTTTTGCAAGATAAGAATGTCATTTCCATTACAAATTTCACGACTAAGCAACAATTTAACTATCTTCATATCTTAAACTCTTCAACAACGTGTGAAGCATGAAGTATATATAACCATTAGTTCAGTGTCCAAGATCTTCCCAGCCTCCTTTCACTTGGGAGGATTTGCTATCAGGATTACCATTTCCCACCCCCTCAGGCAGATCGGGAACAGCAGCTGCGATCCAATGCAGACTGTACTAAATGTGCAATGTCTTAAGGAGTCTTCCCAACGACCAACAGGTCGTTCTCGTTCGGATGTCTGAGGGAACGACCTTCACGGTTCTATCACTCTAGGGGCAGTGGTAAGGCTTCCATAGAATCATGTCGGTTTTGACATTTACATCTTCATCCAGTGGCGGCTTTCTCGCTTTATTTACTCCAGTGTGGACTTTTCCATCAGGATCTGTTGCTCCGGGGCACAATCAGGGACATATTACGAGTCATATATCAGTCACTCCTCCACTTACCTCCGTTCCTATTCTGACAGATGTTCCATGGTATTGTCAGAAAGCCCATCAGTTGGATTTCGAAATTCAGGCGTTATTACACAAATAGGCTGTGGAAATTGTTCGCGACCCCACATCGCCGGGGTTCTGGTCTCGTCTTTTCCTGGTGACAAAGGATCAAGGACAATTCAGGCCAGTAATCGATCTATGCCATCTCAATCAGTTCATCAATCCTCCTCACTTCACTATGGACACGCAGGAGACTGTACGCTCATTGACACTTCATTGAGTTTTTGAATAAGCATAGATTTACAGGATGTTTTGTTCCACATTCTCCTCCATCCAGCCTCTCAACGTTATGTGGGTTTCAGTTACCGAGGTCTGGTGTACCAATTTCGGAACCTTGCATTGGGCTTGAACCTCAGTCCGTGGGCTTTCGTTTGGGTGATGGACTCGGTAATATGGCCCATTTCCGAACATTCTCCCAAGTGACCTCGATAGGGTACCTCGACGACATCTATTTGACTCACTTAGACCCACCACTCTTATCTCAAGACAGGGACTCATTCCTCAAACTTCTGTTATGCCTGGGTTTTCTGATAAACTGGGAAAAGTCGTCTCTTCTTCCATCCCAAGATTTCATTCACCTCAGTATGAATTTTCAAACGAGGCTCAATCGGGTCCATCTTCCTATTCTTCGTGTGGCATCCCTGCACTCTTAAGACCTTTTCCATGGCCACCAGGACGGAAGTGTCCGCTGGAAAATTCCTTAGTTTTCTGGGCATGGTCAATTCAGCAGCAGAGCTAACAGTCTGCGGTCGATTGTATATCAGACCCATCCAGTACTATCTCCGGAGTCATGCAACCGACCCCCCCTAAGTCAACGGGTTCCTTTATCAGTTCCCCTTTGCCGGTTTTTCGGGTTTGGTCCTCCCTCCCTTGGTTAATATCGGGACTTCCTCTAATCTCCCCCCTCCTGAGCTGACCCTGACAACCGACTCCAGCTCCCAGGGGTGGGGAGGTATTATCCTCCCTTCTGACCTCACGGTGGAAGGCACATGGGATCCTTTGTTACAACAAGAACATATTAATGTGAAGGAAGCAGTTCTTCTGTCCTTGCTTCATTGGCAGGATAAACTCAAACAGAAGTATGTTCTGATTCTCATGGACATCACTACCATGGTGAGTTACCTTCGACATCTGGGGGGAACTCAACTATGCTTACTCACACAGTGAGTGTTACATCTTTGTCTCTCTCACAAGATTCAGTTGTTAATATTTTCTCCTTAATTTGAGAAAATTAAACATTGATATTAAAATATACAGCAAAGATTCCCCTCACGTGTACTGCCCAATTTTAATAGATATACAATTTATGAAAATAACTACTTTGATTGTTTTTGAGCAAGATTATGTTCCCATCCAATACTCTCCCAGATTGTTCCCCTTGACTTAAAATTGTCAGATTTTCACTGATTAAAAGACAAAAACATTGAATAAATCCCTTTTTAAATTCTATTAGATTTAGGGACAGAAAAGCATGTGATCGAATAATACAGGGTATAACCCGGTATTTATATTAGTTCCAAGACCTGTATGTTTGAAATTAATTAGGTGTCACAACATGTGGGGTAGAAATCCATTTCACTTCACTGATGATTCATTGTATTGTTTATCTTTCAGAAAAACATAGCAACTAGTGTTAAATACCGAGATCTTTTCTCAAATTTTGAGGAGATGCTGATAGTGCATGTTAAATTAGAAGGTTCAAATGCTTCTTTTCCTGTTGCTATGGGTATTAATGCATTTCGTGGATTTCTTGATGAATTCATGAAGGCATACAAAAAGAAGGAGAAAAGAGAAGAAAAAAAGAAACAAAGGGCTAAAAATGCAAAAAAAGAAAAAGAAAAGAAGGACATAGTGGTGAGACTTTCCTACCTTTGATTTAAACTATTGCCTCTTTACTAGTACAGGTCTTCCTTCGAATAACATAATGACTTTACACATATATGGAATATTGCACACTGAAGACTAAAGATGGTGTCCCTCTTTAGGGCTATTAGATACAACAACATTGATTTTCTGTTAGATCTGTACCACAACTTTAATGTCTTCTACCTTCTGAAAATTTGCATGTGACCAAACATGATTCATAAATGACAGCCTGCAAACACCAAATAAAATAATTTTGTCCAGGGAATGACAAATATAATTAATCTAACCATGTGAGTCTCCAAATTGTTTAAAACAAATATGTCACAAAATCACTGTTTAACAAACTGGGCTTTTTTAATGGTAATTCAATCATCTTAAGTTCTCAACCCTTTTCTATAATATAAATAAGATTACCCCAACAATAACGCATTCAAGTTTTGAAAACAAACCCTGTCTGATAATTTTGGGTGGACTTACTGCCCTTAATTAGTCAGCAAACGGAATGAAAACACTGTTAGCCGCTGGAATAGGAAATTTCCAGGGGAAATTACAAGCTTTGGCAATATATATACCAAACAATTCAACTAGGAAGCGATCTTTCTCTTATGAAAGATCACATGCTGGGAACTCACAAATTGCGTTGATGATTTTTGACATTCAGTTAGAACATAAGGTTACAATCATGCCCAAAAATTCGGAACATACTACGTATTAGTCACAAGACTCATATAGTCAATAATGTCACATAATTTACAGTAGAACAATTCACATCTGAGAAACATCCATCATTCTTGTATATAGTCAGCCATTTGCCACCACGATCATGCCATTCACATGCATATTGTGCTAATTATGAATATTCAACATACATGTAATTACTTGGTCTATGATACTTGATCATGCATAAGTTTCTACATGCACTACGGTCTCCAAACAATGTCTAACAGACTTAGCGATGTAGCGGCGTGACACCTCACTTATATATGTACAGGAACTGTAAGGCTGCACACAGCTGGAGGATCTAACAACAGGAAATTATGGCCAGAAGATATGTTGGCGTAGTGGTTGACATATGAGAATCAATTATTACATCCCCGATGGCAGAGTTATCACAACTCACTCAAGAAGTAACCGAGATTTGAATCAATCTGCCAAAAAAATTAACCCAGATTACCGTAATACCAAATGTTGCACAACTTTTGTTTTTTCCTGGCTATCTGGGCCGACATTTCAAAATTGAATTTCCATTCCCGGGATTAAACCCTCCATCTCTGACATGATTCTTGCTTTCAGTATACAATGTTGAATTCATTATAAACTTGATTTCCTTCTTTTCAGGAGCACATGGGTCACAAATTTGGTCAGGTTCTCTTCAACATACCAACTTTCTGCGAGTTCTGTTCATCCCTTTTTTTCTTAGAGAAAGGTCAAGTTTGCCAAGGTATGGTATCCATAGCAAAGTACAATACAATGCGCATATACCAGATTTGAGTAGTTACTGTTATTACTCGTGCCAGTCTATGCTGGACACAAGTAATGATTTCATGTGTCTGGATCTCTGTTTCTCTGTCCTTCTGCACACTACTGCAGAGAGCATCCCGTCGATCCAAAAGTACAGAATGATATTTTTAAAAACCTTACATCTGCTAATTTGAATTTTTATCAGGGTTTTTTTTTTTAATAAACCTTTCATATTAGAACAATTTTGAAAGTTTGCACCAGTAAAGATGTCATGACATCACAACACACATCACGACATCCCAACCTCCTTTGGCGAGCAACCTACAGACAGGACTGGGCCGTTGTCCAGATAGCTGAGAGTCGAGCAGGCTAAACCAATCCACTCATCAAAAACTTTGTGTTTTATTATAGTTATATATACCCTGCAAGGAAAATAGGTGGGTAATAATACTGCCCATTAATATTCCATTTATAAATCGGAATTTTTTTTTTGGCTGAGGCAGTGAGGTGCAAAAATATTTATGGAAATTTTCCTCGAAGTTCATAACATTTCCATATTACGCAGCTGAAAGACGCATATAAATAATTTCAGGTCACACAGTCCGCAATGAGAATCTATTGAAAACACAATTTTACTGAGGGAAATGTACCGTACTGACCCGCGTTTAGGCCCAGGGGGCCTTTGTTTTATTTGAGCTAAAAAATCCAAGTGGGCTTAAAGGGGTACTGTACCCCAATTTTAATAAATTCCCAGTGACAATAGCGATCTAATATGAATATTATATTATAAAATAACTAATTTGAGTCGACGATGTCTACTGAAAACGTTCCGGTTAACAGGCTATCGTAAAAGTAAAATGGAGAATTATGCCATTACGAGTTACCGTTCTTGAAATCGCATATGTTGCGTGTCTTTTATCGACGGCCATTCGCGATCATTATTGAGTTGCAAACAAAACATGTTACCTGCAAAAGAAGGTCCGTTATAACCGATTCGGGAAAAAAGGAGAAAGAAACAAGAGTCATAAAGCGTCAAGTATTTTATAGGGAGTGAGATTGTTCGATGGAAGAGATTGAATGCATCAATCGAAGCTGTGAGCAATGAACTTCCGGTTCTTCCTGTGACCTGCGTCTTCTCCGGTGAAGGTCAAAAACATGGCGCGTAGTTTGAAATCGTAATATTTTTGTTTCCAAGATCAATATTTTCTTCGCTATATTAGGTTTATACGAAACTCATATAACACGAACACAATCTAACTTGAAAGTTATTTCAATGGGAGTAAATAAAAAAATCGCCTATCTTAGTGTACAGTACCCCTTTAAACTCGGATATGGCCCTTTGCAAACCAAAAATCCTAATAAATCGGGACAGTAAAACTTATGAAAGCCGATCTAACGCCGATTATTTGGGAAATATACCCGCCTTCCAGATTAAGTAAAGGTAAGTATAACTTACTTTGAGAAAGTAATTTTTCAATTAAATGTGAATATTAAAATATAATAACACTTAAGTCTTGTAGTTTTATTGCCCAAAATTCCCATGTCAAATGACACTATTATGTAAGCGGCATTGTGGGTTATGGGTAAATCCCTTATCTTATAGTCTATAATAGTCTATAGTTTATATCAATGTTCAGACTTAATCCGATTAGGAAAACAATAAACCCGGTGCTTTATTCGTGATCCATTGTCCACATAGAGGATGTTACAATAGCGACTAATTGCATGTTAAACAAAAGCCAGTGAGTGTAATTATTTAACAGTACTGACAAAAGGCCGTTGTATTTCTGCTAAAACGTATAAAAAAAGCACCATCAGGCAAACCTCGTCAGATTCCTTCACCCTTGACCCCCAGAGGTCACAGGTCGAGGAGTTCAGAATTAAATGTTTATACTGTAAAACGTGTTTAAAAATGTTAAGGTTGGTTTCGAGTGAATAACGTTGACGTAGTTGTTGTTGTTGTTGAATGACAAGTTTCCCCTACTGCTCCATTATTATACCCACTTTGTGTTTACATAACCAAGAAGCCAGTTCTTTGTGTTTGACCTACGTTGTCACTGAACACGAAAAATATGTTTTTACAGTACTGGAGTTGAACAGGTGCGCTTTGATTAAAGTATTGCACGCACATGGCTTTTAAAGCTATACGCTGTTAGCGAGTGGTTTTTTATGTCTGTTAATGTTTTGTTTCCCCCGGGAAGTATAATTGAATAAACAAATGAGAATTTAACATTCACTTTATTTTATTTCATTCAATATTATCACTTACCTGCGAAGTATAACTTTCCGTTTTTCGTGGCATTCTCGCCGTCACCGACCGATCGTTTGCGAATATACTTCCCGTTATATTTGAATTATTTATTTGGGGAGTATCATTAGCAAATACTTACTTACCACTGCTGGAATTGACAAAATTTGGGATGGGCTTAAACACGAATATACCCCTTTGCATGGAATTTGGTCAAAAGATATGGGTGGGCCTAAACACGGACATGGGCTTTGAACCGGGTCAGTACGGTATGTGGAAACATGGATTATTAAAAATGCCTTATCAATTAACTGGAGAAACAAGGTTTCTCATTCTCAATGCAATAGACATGTTTTATGATGTGCATTCCCGGGATACATGACATTTGCCTAAGACCTTTGACATGCCCAAATACTGGAGATCAGTCGCTAATCAAAGACTCGCCAATGACAGCGTGTGATTTAGTTGTGTCAGCATTTGAAGTTGTCTCGGATGTTTTTTTTTTACCACTGATGTCCTATGACAAACACAAATCATTCTAGTCAAACTTGTAATTTAGCCCAATTAGTACTGATACCCGTAACATGAATGATGTTTATATTTTTCGATAAATATGTAAAATGTGTAGATGCATCAGTTGTGCAAGAGAGCAACTGGAAATAATAGGGGTTCTCCGTCCATCCACACAAATATGTCAGCAATGCATGTACTGAAATTTGATCGCTATCGATCTCTCAAAAGAGGGCCCAGCACGGGGACCAGCATAGAAGTTCAACTTAGGAGAAGTCATTTCTCCCTGTTTGGTTATTAGGGAGAAGTGGACTGACAGAAGTATTCATGGCTGAAGTTCAATTTACACCCAAACATCACCATTCTATGATAAAATAAGTATTATGCAACACAAGAGCTGATTTATAAAATCATTATAGTAAGTAAAGACACCATTATAATCAGTAAATATACATTAAATATGCTGCTCGGATGTATACATACTGGTATATGAGAGAGAAGTGACTTCTCCCTGGGACAAAAATAGGGATATGTGGCACATTTTAAGGAGAAGATGTCTCCAAAGTCTCCCTCTAGGCTGGTCCCTGGCCTAGCACCTGTGGTTCAAACGTTTGTTGTGAGTGCATTCTAGTTATCAACTTGATTGCTTTATGATGATTAATGATTGGCTGTATCAGTGTTGTAGTTGGATCTTTTCAAGTCATTAAAGCAGTTTGTCCATACTCAAAGGATTTTAAAGTCAAATGGTGTTGTTTCTTTCTTAACTTGAACTAACACAATTGAATCATATTTGACAACAAAGATCAATCTCTCTTATCTTAAGACAGATTGATCTTTGTGGTCAAAATATGATTTAATTGCGTTAGTTGCTATACAGTGTTTTATGTGATATTCTTGTAATATGATATTTTGCACATCTTTGTGTATTTTAGTTGTATATAGCTGTCTTTTTTTTTCTCTTCCACAATATGTTCTTCACTCTGCTTTTCTCTGATCTTGTTCTTTTTGTTTTGAGATGGTCTGGTGCTAAAACAAATGTTAAACACTAACTAAATAAAAAAACGCCACCAATTTCCAATACTATATTTTCCCTTTCTATTGCAGTTTGCAAATATACATGCCACAAAAAGTGCTATCTAAAGTCAACAACGCAGTGTAAAGGTTATCAGGAATCACAGGTAAATAAGCTAGTTGTATGTTCCTTTATCTCACATAGCAAAGATATTGCTCTTTCCCTGCTGAAAACTATGAAGTGTTGAAAACAAGCTTCCCATGTGCATATTCTGATAATATGATAATAAGCGATCACACAAATAGTAACTGGTAGAGAAAACTACATATTAAAATGACGTTTATATCCAAATTATTCTGGATAAAACAAAGTATGTTAAATTCAAATTCCACTGTTTATCACCAAGAACAGACAGAAGCAGACTCACATATGAGTCTGAACTTATGCAGACCTTGTTGACCGTTCTACATTGTGTTATGGATCACTGCAGTTATGCAGACCTTGTTGACCATTCTACATTGTGTTATGGATCACTGCACTTATGCAGACCTTGTTGACCGTTCTACATTGTGATATGGATCACTGCACTTATGCATACCTTGTTGACCGTTCTACATTGTGTTATGGATCACTGCACTTATGCAGACCTTGTTGACCATTCTACATTGTGTTATGGATCACTGCACTTATGCAGACCTTGTTGACCGTTCTACATTGTGTTATGGATCACTGAACTTATGCAGACCTTGTTGACCATTCTACATTGTGTTGTGGATCATTGTCCTCAAAGATGCAGCATGTGGCCCGATCGAATCGAATCACAATTATATACCCAAATCTAATCAAAGATCGAGTTTAAAAAAAAAATAATGCTTGAATTGCAGGGCCCAATGTTAGGTTGGCGATTATCGCAATACGATAGGGGAACACCATGTGTGTAATGTAACTTTTTCCGCCAAGGAGAAGCCCTTCAACTGAACTATATGGATTATTATCCTCGGCCTTGTGTTATCAGGAGGGTTAATATTTATTGTCCGTTTATTAGCCTACTCCGGTCAATCAGCGACTCCTGTCAATCAGCGCTCGGATTAGCTCACGCATGAATGCGCCCCGTGCAAATCCCGCGCTCTTAACAATTCATCTAGCCAGTTTTATTTCTCTCCTTGGACCTATCAGACGTGGTTTTAACTAAAGGAAGTATTTCTCTATTGCGAGTTTATCAACTCAATATTTATTGTTGATTACAAACTTGCAATTTATCCGTTGCTTACTCGGTCGTTTAATATTTTAAGTTCGCGCAGAAACTCTTCGTTTCATAGTATGCGCAACGCTATTTATAAATATTCCGTGTTTTTATCGACCCATTTTATCTCGAAAAAATTTGGAATTGGAATCGACAAAATCACGTTGTGAACTTCGTCATTGATGGCCATTTTGACAATGACTACAGACGCACATCGTTTACTTGTAGCGAACCTATATTGCATTATTGTGCAACATATACGGTGGCATGAATCGTCCAATTTCTGAGTCCACGTGGTACGGTATGCGAAGTCTCCTAATTTCGTGCTAACTATATTTCATGATGACGACGTTCATTTCATGTACACTGCCTAATCGTATATGCAACAGCTCTGTTAGTGCGCAGAAAGTTGGCCAGGACAGAAATGTCTCCTTTGGCGATAATTTAAATGTATTAATAAACAAGATAGAACTTGTAATCCAATGAAATTTCTTTTGCCTCAACTAATTGTAAGTTGAAGTTGAGCGACTGGAACTTAACCGACATTTGGTAAATGATTATCACAGAACATCATTGTACATATACAACATGTCGTTATAATTAATTGTGCTTACCGATTAATATTTGCATATCTTAGCTAGCCTGAATGTATTACTATTAACATGAGGGCTCGTATTTGGATACTTGGAACGTCGCAAACGTTACATCGACTTCAAGATATTTATTTGAAATTCTGACTCTGTTCTTGCGATTCCATTTCCTTTCCCTCATTGTATTATCGGAACAATCGTTAGAAACAATGAGATTATGTTTGTTATAACATATAGTATTATATGGCCTGTGTTCAAATAATGCTGTGTCTCTTGAATAGTCTCTTTCTTTACATGTCTGTCCAGTATTACTGACAGTGTCCGCTTGCTACGAATCGTGCAACTGGTTTGATTGGGGACTGGGATTATCTGACACAAGATTGGGCACCAAGGATTTTCATTTCAAGTTCCAGGGCTCAAAATACATTTCATTTTACGAGAATCAAATGCTGAATCATGTCAGTCATGAGGCACTGAAAATTGTAAAGTTTTGTGAGAATCATTACGGGAATCGATTCGGTGATTCTCGTCGAATCTTGAAGCCTGAGTTCCCATTGTCGAATGGCGATCTCCATCAATTCATATCGGTACTCTGTCGTTATTTCGGCGACAATTGTGTCTGTTTCTTTGCAATCACTCAATGTATTTTGCAGAATGGGCTTCCCTGTTCCATGACTGCACAGATATGCAAATGCAGTAGCCTGAACCTTCAGCTATAGTTTGCTTAAATATCCAAGGATACTTCCGTCCGTGGTCAGATCTCTTTGGAGAAATTTTGGATGCGAGCCTTTGGCTGGCCTACTTGTGGCATGTCACCATATCCGTGTGATCTAGCATGGTCGCAGTGTTGAAATGATTCATTGGCTAGCCAGTGTCTCAATAAATTTTCAGTCAATCAATGTTTATACTTTTGATGATTTTGATGTTTGACATTTCCATGTGTTCACTGTAACAAATAGACAACATCTGAACTGTTATCCTCAGATATTAGTGTTTGTAGATACATTCAAATTACGAATTTAAATGATACAAAATGGTGAGCTTAAAAACATGTGTGGCCAGCCATAATTGTTCCATACTAGTACAAGGGTATCAGTGCCTCAAAGGCTCAATGACATACGAACTGACTATATCAATATGGCGTAAATTTTCACTGATACCGACATACTTCTGCGCTTTCAATCCGTGAATAGTCAAGGTGAACTACTATGCATTTATATTGTCATGTGCCCCCGATGCACTGCCAATAGCCTTTCCAACAGAGTCCATCACTTGGCTCTCTACCTTCTATTTCCACATATAGAAAAGATCGAATGTCAAATAGCCTTCACTCACGTATTAAGCACAGTTACAGGAAATGCTTTTATATTGCGCAGGGCCGCTGCCACTATAATTCCATCAGAGACCAACACATGGCTCTTTTCCTTCTATTGCCTCATATCCAATTGATTATCGGGCAAATAACAGAAAGGACAGCATTTGTATTGTCACACATATAAAGTGCAGTTACATGAACAGCGTTTCTATTTATATTGCGCACGACCACTGCAGGCCTGCGTATTGGAGGCGAACGGCGGTTCGGTTCACCTGGAGGTTGTGAAATCTAGGTCGCGTCAAAGTTGTATGTGGCTCTCGTGATACTGAATATAACAGTTTGTGTAACCTATGGGTACCTAAGCACAACCAGACAACCGACAAATACGTTACGGCTTCCTATTTATTTTGCATTCGGCAGGCCTGCCAGTGCCAATTTCAAAAGAGTCCAAAACATGGCTCTTCTCCTTCTATTACTACATTTTCATATGATTATCTGGTAAATAGAAAACCTATATGAATAACACAAATGAAAGCATTTGTATCATCACACATATAAAGCGCCGTTCCGCAAGAAGCCTTTATATTGTGCATGACCACTGCCCAGTACCAGTGACTGGCGGGGTGCTACCATCGTTGATTTGGAAAACAAATCTTCAAGGGCGAATGCCACAGCTCCTGAGCCTTAGGGTGGGGAAGACTCATCATGTGCCACTAACAGCGCACCAGCCAACCAGACTTCAGTTCTTCCCAGATGTAACCGCAGCTCGAGCTCTCATTTGCTCTCGCAATTCAGAAGACGGATGTACTTGCGCCGTATAATCATCAGTTGTGTTTTTCTCAATTTCAATGTCATTGTGGGATAGACCTCAAAACATGCATGTTCCATGGCACTTTCACATTCCCATAATTTAACTGCGATGGGAACGATTTTATATATACCTTCCAATAGTTTAATATTGAATCAATGATTACTATGACCATGCACATTTTGTCAAGAGGGAACAGTGCACAGTTTAATATTCGTGAATTAGAAAATTACAATTCCATACGGCTGCGTGAACAATTGCTCCTGTCTCCTGGGAAGGACTGAGACTTCTGACTCTTCCCCACGGTCCGTGGCCCACTCCATTACGAGAGTGGGTCTTGTCCCCCTGGAATCATACTCCCTCGGGATATTCCAGGCCTGCTCCACCATCTGCGGACTCTCCGTAAGTGTATAAGACGTTCCCCTCACCGTAAGCAAGGACACCGCTATGTTCTTGCACAGGAGAAATCGGATCTCATCGTCCTCTTCGCCGAGAAAAGACAGTATCTTACCTGCGGTTTAATTTCTAGCAGGTAAGATCACGTGGCCATAGTAATTAACGGAATTTACCTTATTATCCTTGTTTTGCAATAACTAACAAATGTTTTGTATATTATGCTTGCTAATAACTAACAGAATGTCTTGTCTTGCTTATAGTCGAACGAGATTCGACTTTGATGGCCTTACGGGTTGCTCATGAATATACGCGATATTGTCATAGTTGGTTGAGGGCCCATTGGTCCATGGTTTTACATTTTGAGCAAACGTACCAGTCTTAACTCGGGCAGGAACCATTCGGTCCCCCCTGGTCATGCTGCAAGCCCCGTCTTCTGCAGACCGTGGGAGGCAGGGAACCGTCCTCTGGAGATTCGGGCAACCAATCCTCCAGGACACAAGCACCCGTGCCTTTGGCGACTGTTCTGGGTGGGGAAGCCTCGTTGTCCCGTGCCACAAAGCGCACCAGCCAACTGGCCTTCTGACGCTTCCCCACGGCGCCGTGGCCCACTCCATTACGAGGGTCGGTCTTGTCCCCCTGGAAACGTCATCCCAAGTGATACGTCCAGGCCTGCTCCTCTGCCGTCAGGGGATCCTAGTGGTATGTCATCGACGTTTATGTCAGCGTGTCAGGATCACCTGCATTTGGGAGATTCGGTGGGGGGCTTTCCCTGGTCAAATGGATCCTTTCAATTTCCCTTTTTTCCGCCATTTTGGCCTTGGGGTGGGAAATAACACCTTAAAATCTAACTGCGAGTGCAATTGTTCCTCGTTCGAGCCATTCCCAGTGTGGGCTTCCCTCTAGTACCTTACCTCAACCTGATGCAGGCTGTTCTGTTGCTGGCGTCGATCCTGACATGCTTTCTAGTTTCTATAATTCTCCTGGCGTCTGATGGCTTTGACGACGATGAGCAAGGATCTCGGGCCGACGGTGGTTCCCACCGTCGGTCAAGGATTCTGTCGTTCCTAGGGAACTCGCTTTGCGTACGGACACGACACGGGTCGATCTCTTGTAAAAACTTCATCACAGGATATGTGTCAAATCTTGTTACAATGAATTACACAAACTTTGCACAACTGTACCAGTCCTCAGGATGTACCAGTTCGCGCCCCCTGGTCCTGCATCAGCAGACCGTGGCAGGCAGAGTGCCGTTCTCTGAGATTCGGGCAACCAATCCTCCGGGACAATAGCACCCGAGCCTTTGGAGGCTGTTCTGTGTGAGGAAGACTCGCTGTCGCGTACCGTCAGTAGCGCTTTCTATTTGGGAAGATATAAATAGTACATACCGCCATCACTCTCATCGCAGGACACGAGAGAAAAGCAGCAGCAGCAGAAGAAGTCTCTACTGCTCGGTTTCTACTAGTAGCTGGCACGTATGGTATGGCACTGCCTGGGATGTTTATTCCAAAAGACAAGGGGGGAGGTACAAGCTTGAGCAATGCTGGAATCTGAATTTATGAGCTCTTTCACATAACATATCAAAGCTGATTCATGACTAAATCACATTTACATGAAATCTGTTTGGAAGAGTACATTCCCGTCAAACTGGAATATTAAATTTATTGCTCGTTGCCTCCTCCTGGGCTTGCATTCTAATCCATATAGTTCAGTTGAAGGGCTTCTCCTTGGCGGAAAAATATAATTGTTAAAATTAAAATTAGTTTTTCCTCAAGGGAAGCCCGAAACTGAACTATCATAGATCCCTCCCATGGCGGTGCCATTCCCAACCCCTGCGACTCGCAAATCTTATTATTAAAAGTCGGAAATAAAACTGGCTAGATGAATTGTTAAGAGCGCGGGATTTGCACGGGGCGCATTCATGCGTGAGCTAATCCGAGCGCTGATTGACCGGAGTCGCTGTTTGACCGGAGTAGGCTAATAAACGGACAATAAATTTTAACCCTCCTGATAACACAAGGCCGAGGATAATAATCCATATAGTTCAGTTTCGGGCTTCCCTTGAGGAAAAACTAATTTTAATTTAAAAAATAATATATCACAAGTATAACGTACTCTGATAACAACTTATCGCCAATTTCATGCTTAAAAATTTGTAAACATATCATATTCGGCTTGTTTTATTTTATTTTTTATGATAATAATAAATGGGGTGATAAATATATATATAACGACAAATAGAATAAAATTAGCCATTTTCCTGTGAAACTTAGGACAGGCAAGCTGGGTACAAAAATTTGTGATATCTGAGTACGAACGTCGGAGTGTTCCCCTATCGTATTGCGATAATCGCCAACCCCAATGCTATATCCAATAACTACTCAAATTTCAGGAAACGAAGTCTAGTCATGTATTTGGGACACATCTGTCAGCTCTGGTCAGGGAGGGAGAGCAGGTTCCAGAAGTATTTGAGAGACTTATAACTGCTATTGAACAGAATGGCCTTTTCACACAAGGAATTTATCGGAAATGTGGGTCTGTGTCTATGGTTAAGAATCTTCGTAACCAAATAGAAGCAGGTAATACTGTCAACCATGTATCATATAAATTAATTTATAGAGATTGTACGACATAGCCAATATTTTATGACACAGATGATGTATTCTTGTTGAAACTTGAATATTTGTTTTTAAAACACACAATTCAAATTGATCGAAAACTGCTAACTTTAGTTTTTAGCTCACCTACAGCATGAGCTGAAATCACCACTCCTCGTCTGTCCATCTATCTTGCATCCATCCTTCAACATCTTCTTCAGAACTGATATACCGAACAGGCTTATATTTGGTGTAGATGATAGGGATTCAGATTTGTTCAAATGGGGTCGCCAGATAAAATAGGGGTGGAGCCAGGCACATCTTTCCTTCCATAGTAATTCTTAACACATACTTTTACATGTAATTATACCCCCTTTAAAAAAAAAAGGGGGGTATACTGTTTTGCACCTGTCCGTCCGTGCGTCCGTCCGTCCGATGTCTGTTCATGTCATAACTTGAACAATAGTACTCGGATCTCAGTGAAATTAGGTATGGATGTTCACTACTATGAGGACATTAAATAGAGGGTTCCATCGTTTTGTTCGGATTTTCCATTCTAGAGTTATTCATCTTTGTTTATCTGGAAATGTTGGATTTTTGGTCCATCTGGTGTCTGTTCATGTCTTAACTTCAACAGTTGTGCTGGGATGTCAATGAAATTTGGAATGGATGTTCACAACTATGAGGACATTAAATAGAGTGTTCCATCGTTTTGTTCGGATTTTCCATTCTAGAGATATTCATCTTTGTTTATCTGGAAAAGTTGGATTTTTTTGTCCGTCTGGTGTCTGTTCATGTCATAACATGAACAGTAGTGCTCGGATCTCAATATACAGTAGTGCTCGGATCTCAATATGAAATTTGGTATGGATGTTCACTACTATGAGGGCATTAAATAGAGGGTTCCATTGTTCTCTTTGGCTGTTCCATTCTAGAGTTATTCATCTTTGTTTATCTGGAAATGTTGGATTTTTGGTCCATCTGGTGTCTGTTCATGTCGTAACTTCAATAGTTGTGCTGGGATCTCAATGAAATTTGGAATGGATGTTCACAACTATGAGGACATTAAATAGAGTGTTCCATCGTTTTGTTCGGATTTTCCATTCTAGAGTTATTCATCTTTGTTTATCTGGAAATGTTGGCTTTTTGGTCCGTCTGGTGTCTGTTCATGTCATAACTTCAACAGTTGTGCTGGGATCTCAATGAAATTTGGTATGGATGTTCACCACTGTGATGACATTCAATAGAGGGTTCCATTGTTCTGTTTGGCTTTTCCATTCTAGAGTTATTCAAGTTTGTTTATCTGGACACATTGGCTGTTTGGTCCATCCGATGTCTGTTCAGGTCATAACAGTAATGCTCGGATCTCAATGAAATTTTGTATGGATGTTCACCACTATGAGGACATTTAATGGCACATTCACCTGTTTTTGTTTTGTTTTTTTGTGCTATAGTTATTCATCTTCGTTTATATGAAAATGCTGATTTTTGGGTCCATCTGTCTGAGTATAGCAGTCATAAGTTATAGATATGCCCACACTAGGCGGTGTGCCACTAGGGGGTATGTACCGGACGACAGTCCATCTCTTGTTGAATGGGGATTTGCAGTGAATGTGTTAAAACGTCTTCTTTTCCTCCATAGTAATTCTTAAAACATCTTCTGAAGAACCATCAGGCCTACTTAGCTTATATTTGGTATGGAGGGTCCTTGAGTGACTGGAATTTTGAAGTGTTCCAATAGCGCTTGTACGCATTGAGCTCCCGAGTACGTCACGAATAATGATATCATATGCTAAAAATAGATTTTCGGACAAACTTTACCACGTGTTGGAGAACGCATGCATTTACTGTATGTGTGAGATTTAGAGTGGGTCTATAAAACTAATAATAACTTTGTTATTTTTCGTAGTTTTTACGTGAAAATTTAAACATACATCAGGGACATATACTTCTTGCAGAATGTTAAAAACATTTTCAGTTGCTCATTGTATTTATTTTTATTGTATACGACAAAATAGTCGAAATCGGGAAATTCATAGAACTGTGGTAACCACCCAATGTTTGCAGTGTTAGAAAACGCCCAATCAAAATAGTTCTTTCGTAATTGTTTACACCAATTTGTTTTTTCAAAGAATATAGAGTAAACATAGTCCTCTCGGAATATCAAAATAATTAACCCCCAGACAGCCGACACCACCGGCAATTAATTCGCGCTTCACACCTCGGACTTTGCCAGAGTGTCGGACGAAAATGAAAGTTATCTGTCTAAATGTCCAATTTTCGTGTCGAATGGTGATATAAACCTCATTTGTCAGGTGCATGTATAAATATGATTATTATATACCATATACGGATTTTAAAATGCTCTTTAATAATTTCGTATCTGAGCTGTCATGAACAAACTATAAATTCTATTCGAAATGGCCCCGTTTTGTTTTTTTGTTAATTTGTGACTGGATGCATCGCTCGAAGTACGTTATTTTGCTATATAAAACTGCACGGTGTCGCTGAAAGTATTGGACAATCAATATATAAGGCATATCTTTTGCATGTATACGATAAACACCGGGTTATGCATTTCAATCCACCAGATCTGCACCAGAAACGATTTGACGATAACATTAGCACCAATATGTTCCCGAACATGAGGCATGCATGGTGACATTTCTGAAGGTAACAGATATATTCTCCTGAAGGAAAATTGTTAACAAATAGATAACGAGTTATAAATAGTAACAGCATATTTGGTAACTCAGAATGATAACAAGAAACGCTCTTCATTTCTTCCGTTTAGAGTATCAATGGACCTCATTATATAAATATTTTGAAATGGAATAAGTTTTCAACATAAACTGCATTTAATCTCGCCATAAATTTTCTAATTTAACATTTTTGTTATGTGATTTATATTTACCTACCCATCAGAAGGTGGCAAAATTGTCCCCTTTATTGGGGGTGCTATAATTAGACTGGAGAGACGATGTATGTATGATCGATGCATGACGTTAATTTAACATATCTTGAATAATAAATCCACGATCTACCATTTTATCAACCGGTTTGATCCAGAAAACCACTCCGCGCAACCACCTCCGTAAAAAAAAAAAACGCCATAAACAGAAGGAATAGTAAGATATAGACAAACCTTGTTGTTATCCTCCTCCCTATTTTCCACCCTTCTAATTGGCCCATTTGCTGTCACGTGCCTGGCGACAAATCACACTGTCGCCCGCTGACCCGGGAGACATTGTTTTTGTCGCCCGCCTGATGTTATATTGCAAGAATATCGACGAACACACACTGCAGTAACTCATCTACTTCGCATGAATACAACCATACTAAAAAATCATAGATCTTATATACCCCACGGATTCGCAAAACACACCAGTTGTGGTGTTTGCTAATTTGCATATATTTAGTGAACAATAATATTCGTAAGTTTTAAGTTGATACTTTTATCGGACAAGCGTTATTATTTACTTTTTACATCGAAACATCTCGGTGATTCAATTTGTTCATGTCGACATTATGATCCAAGATTGAAAGAGATGATTCCTTTAGGTTGGTTGATTATAAATGTTCGCTGGTAGACAACGTAATGCATACGTTTGTCGCGAATGAATGGTCCTGTGCGCTTATCATCCGCGATGTCTGCATGTCTTATTGGTTTACATTGCATGGACCGATTTTGACGATTTGACCACCAAAATGATCGTAAATAAACGCGGATTATCAAACGCTTAACAGCTTGACTATCGTTTATGAAACAGAAATCATATGGGACGATAAGTAGTTACTGAAAATATACATAATCGGGAAAGAAAGCACTCATAACTCAGTGCAACATCGTGCGTGTGGATGGCAAGGATATTTTCTGTGGTACAATCGGATAACAAAACAGTTGTTGCCCTTCTTCTCGGGAGACATTGAGATTTTGTCATCGCTCCTCGGGAGACATTCCGTTCTCGAGCGGGTGACAAATCTCAATGTCTCCCTCGACAACGGGCGACAACTGTATATTATTACGCCAATCAGAAATCTGGCATAGATAGTATGTTATTGTCAATTTTTTCCCTTATGTTATGTTATGTAAACAAAAGCAAAAAACGTTACGTTTCCTGGCTTTTGTTTAGATCCTGATATGGTAAACATAAAAGAGCATTATTAGTTACTCTTTTCCTGATATGGCAATAATAAAGAGCGTTTATGTCATTTTTGTATGATTAACCAATATAACTTGCGCTGTGTTATGTAAACAGAAGCACAACTTGTATGTAACACGAGCAGCCTCTTATTTGCGTACAGCATCGTACGTCTTGATGACAATATACTATTTACGCGCTGATTACGTTTTGGTGTTCCTTCTGTTGATGCCGATTTGAACAAATACAAATATTTCTGCAACGAACGCCGCCCGTTACAGAAGGCGCCATGTACACTTTATTGGGGGCGCTGATTAGCCTGGGTGACCCATGCACACCTGATTATCGCGGAAGCGAGTTTGCGATATAATGTCATCACGTATATGATCATATTGACCGCCTCGCAGCGTTATTCTCGACTCAATGGTTTTATGGTAGAATGTTATTCAACTAAGAATGATATAATTTACAACAGGAAGCATGGGCCCGTATTTCTTAGATGACAAACCACGAAAAATGACACTTGCGAAAATAATGTAATTTACAGTAGTGTTATATCGTAGTTCTCGGCGCTGTCAGGAAGACAATATTTTGTTCATGACACCGCCTGGATAAAGTATAAATTTCTATTTGAAAACCACTGCAATTTACAATGTAAAATGAATATGTGTGTGTATACTTTTATCTAATAAATCATCATACATTCGTCACATCCACGCACATTCGTACACCGAGTAGCAGAACACATGGCAATGTTTGTCCGAATATCCAGCGCCTCGCTGTGAAATTAATTATTTTTAGAACAGATGACCAATGCGTACAAACGCTATTGGGTCACCAAGTCAAGTAGGGGCGAGCTAGGGACATGACTCTTTCCATCCTAAGTAATTCTTGAAAAGTCTTCTCCAGAACTGCAAGACTGAATGGGTTATATTTGGTGTGGATAGTGACTTGGAGTCAGTTTTGTTCAAATGGGGGCCACCAGGTCAAATAGGGGCGGAGTCAGGGACATAACTCTTTCCCTCCATAGTAATTCTTAAAACATCATCTCAAGAATCACGAGGCCTATTTAGCTTATATTTGGTATAGAGGGTCCTTTGGTTACTGAGATTCAAATTTGTTCAGATGCGGTCACTAAGCCAAATAAGTGCGGAACAAGAGACATAACTCTTTCCCTCCATGGTAATTCTTAAAATGTCTTCTTCCCCCGAACCACAAGATGGGGATCATATTTGGTGTGCATGGTCCCACGGTGACTGGGATTCAGATTTGTTCAAATAGGTCATATAGGAACAGAGCCAGGCACATAAATCCTTCCTTCCATAGTAATTCTTAACACGTTCACTGTACTAGGAGTTATCTCATACTTTTACATGTAATTGAATGGGCATTGGCAGCGAATGTGTTAAAACATCTTCTTCTCAAGACCATCAGGCCTATTTTAGCATATATATGCTACAGAGAGTTCTTGGGTGACTGCCATTCAGAATTGTTCAAATGGGTCACCAGGTAAAATAGGGGACTTTATCACTTTCTGTCCAATCAAATCACTGATATATGAAACTTATTAAAACATCTTTTCTGGAACCACCTAACTCATTAATCTGACAATTAGTGTGCAGGGTCCAGAGATAGTTAGGATTCAAATATAATCAAATGGTGTCGGTCGGTATGAAAAAGGTGCATTTCATGTTGGAAATTTCCAACAGTTTGGAAGCTTGAGGTATCAGTTGTAAGGGGTTGTCCAAAAGGATTTTACAAACCTGGGGAGTTTGGTCCAGTTTGGAGGGCTATTGGCATTGCATTGGGGGGACATGGGGTGATTTCAAGGTGCACATCCCCACTGCTTAACGGAGACCCTTCTAGCTACATCCCTGTGTAGAACTATTTGTTTTATGTGATTTTGACAAGTATTGAATGTTGTGGTCTTCTGAGTCCGAGTCTTCTCAGTCTTATGTAGTCAGGTGGGCAACAACAATTATTCACTGTTTTGTCAATTCACCAACTGCACTAACTAATTTTATGGCATCACAAATACTTTGGCTCTAATTGTTAAAAAACCTGTTTATTCCCTTTTATATGCTTAAATTATTAACTCTTGAGTCTTTTGTGCTTGTCGCTTGCCAAATTTGTAAAATGCAAAAAACATGTGGTGTAATTAAATTTTATGCCAGCACGAAGCCTGTTCCATTTACAACTGTTTAATATGATTTTGCATTTTAACATAATTTAGAACTCCAACCAGACTTGTGATGGGCAGACACAGATGTAATATATTATAATGGTATGGGATTTCCTGGTGTATTTGCTTGACAAATATATTAGTTATTCAGACTCACTGCTTACTTCATCATTGTGATTGCCAAGGTTTAAACCCTAGCTATAATAAGAAATTCTTATGAACCATCTCAGACTTTTCTCAGTTAATCAATTGTCGAGTTAAACCTCAGTATCATTGAGTATTCAGCAATTCACGTTGCATGCCAAATAATGTAGCTACCTGGATACTTAATTAGCGAATTCCTTTCTTTTTCAGACCTGGATTACTTAAATTTTGATGACTACCAAATCCATGTTTTAACAGCCACATTGAAAGCTTTACTCCGGGAGTTACCAGATCCTCTCTGTACTTTTGATCAGTATGAGCATTTTCTTAGGGCTGCAGGTTTGTATCTCGCTGTTGAGTCATGTGTTTTTCTTTGTTTGACAAAAGTCGTCTAGAGTGTTTATTTCAACTTTTTATAATCCGATTTGAAAAAACGGTCATTATGTTATCAGTCTGTCTTTGCTACCAAATAAGGGAATTCTATTTTTTTTTAAATGATAAAAGTTTGTTTGGCATTTAGATATAGACTAAATCCTTCAGCACACCCTACAGGTGACATCTGTCATCCAATCGTCACCGAACTTCATAAGATATTCGGGGTGACCTCTAGATGGGAGCCATCGATTATTTCTGAAATTCATTATAAAACATGGCTGCCAGCAGCCATCTTGGATTTCAAATTTGAATCCATAGGCACACCCTGTCGCCCACATTTATTGGTGAAATATTTTAAATGAAAATAATTCATCTACACAATACAAGCCCTTTACTCTAACTTTTCGACTTTCCTTCTTTCTTCATCATTCTATTCATAACTCTTTCCCAAGTTGAGCTACAGTGTCATTGACACTTTTATTGTATTCAGTGGTTATTTCGGGACGAAAGTAGTGCTAAATATTTACATTTTTGCATAGTTCAGATATCGTGTTTTATGAAAGGTAACAACCAATGAAGTTTTTGGTAATAGCAGTTTAATGTTATGTTCTTCAATTCGATGTATTGGCAGAATATTAAAATATTGGAGAAAGGCAATAAGTATATAATAGGTCTTTCAGGAATATCATACTGTGTTCAAATTGCATTCTGGTTAAGGCCCTGAGAATCGATTCGATGTGATTTGGAATCGTTAATCTGATTCGATTCAATTTGATATTGGCTGCCCTGATTCAAATTTTATCTGTCAGGTGCACTGACTGCATATGGTTTCTATAGACACCAGAGTACATATAACATTGCTCTTGCACATATACAGTTAGAAAAATTATCTATAAATAGACCGCTTCAAGGGAATTACAGACAAAGTCATTGGCAAACCTCGAAAGTCTCCATTCCGTATTCTGCTGTATTCTCAAGGAGTTCAGAGTGATACAATTTAAATGACAGATTTCAATACCCCACATGGAGATTGACCAAGTCTGCCAACTACCAAAGTTCGAAAGCACATATTAAAGATTTACTCCCCATCCACCACTTATTGCATTCAATGATTCACATCCATCAGTAATTATGACGCAAATGAGCTGCATGCACATTCTAGTTTAGTGTATTCTTGCTGCTTATGAACACATACATGTATTATGAGATTTTGGTTTGTTTCGATTTAAGTGTTTCCCCTACTGTTCCAACTCCTCACTGTTGATACACTTGAGACGATCCAATTTCTAATTATTTGCCTGATTCGATTCATTATGAAAACCCCTGATTCGCTGTGCTATAATCCTTCTATGACGGCAGCTGCGCAGCTGCGCAGCATTAAAGATCATCTGCCTGTGCATTCTCTTATATATATCAGTCTCCCACAGGTAGCCTTGCATATATAAGAGAATGCACTAGCTTACAAGGTCAACGTAAATATTGTTAGGCCAATGAATTCACCCATATATACCGGTAAGAGAATGCATTGGCACAGGGTTTTCACATAATTTCAGGTAGCTCAAGTCATGAATGGGTTAAATATGGTGCCCTTTATAGGATGAGTGTAATTCTGCTAGTTATCGTAATGTTATGAGATTTTAGTGGAAAGTGAAATATAAGCCATGACATTCCTCGATTTCAGAGCTTACTGAAGAGAAAGAGAAAATCCAAACACTTTTTACTGTGATCGAGCGCCTTCCAAAAGCTCACCATGATTTGTTTGAAAGACTCATGTTTCATTTATCTAGGTAAGTTCTACAATCTGTGTACTTGTGTACTGATGAAAGAGCGGAACTAGAGTAAAGTTAATACATGAATATCTAAGTCAGCAAAATAGGGTGAAGTCACTGGTAAAGATTTTAACCAATTTATTTGAATTATAACTTCCTGCATAATTTTTTTTATAATTAACCCTACTTTCGCTACAATTGACAAGAGATAACTGTTCTTGTGTCTATTTTTCCGCCAAGGAGAAGCCCTCAACTGAACTATATGGATTACGTCTCCGGCCTTGTGTCAATCAGGAGGGTTAAAATTTTATTGCTGTGCCGACCCCACTCACACCCGTGTCCAGATTAGTCTCGCATGAATACACTCGCATTCTATCTATTGTCTAGTCAGTTTTTATTCCTCCTCGCCAGGACAGGATCGTTTCTATTTTCTCAAGGTTGTATCTTTCTGTGTTGCGAGTTTATCGACTCAATATTTATTGTTGATATTACAAACTTGCAATTTATTGTACCCGATAGTTAATTAATATTTCTCACATCCGAAACGGGAACTTTTTTCGTTTCACTGTATCCGTAATTTGTTTCCGTGTTTTTTGTTTTCCTCAAGACGGCTTTATCTTTCAACAATTGGAATTAAGATGGCCATCTTGACAATGACTAAAGAAGCACATAGCTTACTTGTGGCAAAACCACATAGTGCATATTGTGCCACACATACGGCGTGATGACTATCATGACTTACAATTGAGGACGCAATGTAGTACGGTATGCGATATCTCCTAATTTCGTGCTACACGTGTTTCACTTTACATAAGTTTCCGTCGACTCGCTTCGGTTATTTCGTAAGTTCCGTTGCTTTGTATCATAATGTATACTGCCAAATCATACATGGCACTGCTCTGTTAATTCGCAGAAAGTTGCACAGGACAGCCATATCCTCCTTTGTAATAATTTACATGAATAAATACGAAAGATAGTACTTGTTATCAGATGACAATTCACATTTCTTTCGACTGAGCGATCTGTAACATTGTTTTAACGATCAATACCTGCGAATCTACGCCCGCCAGTATGTATGAGCGTGTGGTCTTGTTAGACACATGGCAAATGTAATAAAACATTACAGCGACTTCAAGGTATTTAGAAAATTCTGCCTTGTCTATCACGATTAAATATCATATAACTCATTGTATCATCAGTACAATAGTTACTAACACTCCGTAACAGGGGGATGGTATTCGTTATCACATATATAACCACACTTCAAATTGTTGTGTTGTCTGACGATCTAAATATTGTGTTGCATTCTTTACATCCATGTATGTACAGTTTGGGTTACTACGAAATATTGATCACCAACTGCAATGAAGTGAAAACTTTGTAGCCTGACACTCCAGCTACACTTGGCTCACTTTACTTAAACAATTGTGATTCTACCCATGGTAAAAACATTTTGGAGCCATCTTGGATGTTCGACTTGAAGTGAGACCACTGGCCTACTTGTGGAGAGTAACCATCTCCAATGGGAACTTGGCCAATAAGGGAAAGCTTCGTCTTCAATATGGCACACCTTGTTCACAACATGGTCAGGGTGTTGCAACGATTTATTGGCTTGCCAGCATCTCACTGAATTTTAATTCGATTGATGTTTCTCCTTGATAACATCCGCCAGATGATTTAAGATTTACGCCACACATGGGTTGGCACTTAGAATTGACAATCTTTGTGATGTAACGATTGTGATCAGCAGATGTCACCAACTTGACACATCTGACCTCTATCCTCAGACATTAGTGTTTGTCGATACATTCAATTTCTCGGTCCCATTGACATATTATGGTTTAAGACTTTAAGTGCCTCAATGCCTTCTTACCGTCGGATCTAATATGCCTCGGCATTGGCGAGCTTGCAACAATGTATTGCACGCCGTAATAGTTCCATACATTGTACATGACAATCATATGGTATCAGGGCCTCATGTATGCTGTCAGAACTGACTACTAGTATGCTTACATATGGTGAACAGTTTTCATCCCAATACTGACATACTTTGCAGTTTCATCAGTGAATGATAACGGCAAACAGCGAAATAGAAAGAATACATATTGTCACGTGCTCCAGATTCACTGCCAATAGTCTTTCCAGTAGAGACCATCACTTGGCTCACTAACTTCTATTTCCACATATATCAAAACGATATTCTGCCAAATAGCTTTCACTCGTGTATGATGCGCAGTTACATGCAACACATTTATATTGCGCAGAATATCAGAAAGGACTGCATTTGTATTGTTACATGTCTAAAGCGAGCTTACATGCGCAGCGTTTATATTGCGCACATCTACTGCCAATATATTTCCGTATCGGCCAAGACATGGCTCTTCGTCTATTGTCACATATCCACTGATTATGTGACAAAACGATTCGATACAATCATGACGAAAATGAAGGCATTCGTATCTTCACGTCCGCTGTAAGCGCACTTTCCTAACGGAAACCGCCTAGTTCTTGCCTATGTGCATTCGGAACTCATTGTCCTCATATACGAGAAAAGACAGTATCTTACCTGTCATAGCAGGTAAGATCACGTGGCCAGGGGTATAACGTAATTATATTAACCTTACTTTCTACTCAATAACCTACAGATTGTATTGTATTATGTCTATTAACCTTGCTTTGTTATAACTAACAGCATGTCTTGCAGTCGAACGTGCTTCGAATTTGCTGGCCACACAGTGCGGGTTGCTCATTCACGGGTGTATTACTTGTTATAGTTGGGTGAGGGCATATTCGTCAATGATTACCTACTTTGAGCAACCGTACCAGTCTTTACCTCGGGCAGGACCAGTTCAGGCCCCACCCGGTCCTGCTACGGCAGTGTGAACCAATGGTAGGCGGGTGCTGCAAGTGGTTGATTCGGGAAACCAATCTTCTCGGGCGATTGCTCCAGCACCTTTCTCTCAGGTGCCTAATGGTAGTGGCAATACGATTATTAAATTTCGAGAAAATTCACATCGATCTACTATTATTCCACATAGAGTGAAATTTCTATCAGTATTTTGATTTCGGACTGGATTCATGCCACGAAGATCTGTTTATAGGTCATCACAATTATTGGGCACCTGGGAGTAGCCTTTGGCGGCTGTTCTGGGTGGGGAAGACTCGTTGTCACGTGACGCTCTTGCTCTCATAGACATAGCGCACCAGCCAAATGGCCTTCTGACTCTTCCCCATGGTGCAGTGGCCCACATCATTACAAGATGGGGTCCAGTCGATCCCCTGGAATCGTAATACCTTCGGGATACTTCCGGGCCTGCTCCTCCGCCGTCATGTGATCATAGTGGTATGTCATCGACATTTATTCCAGTTTGGTCAGGACCAACTGCATTTGGGGGATTCCATGGAAGGGGCTTCCTCTGATCAAATGGCTCATCAGAACTAATTCCCTCTGGCCTTGGGGGCACAGCTTATTCTACATTTGCCATTGTTCGTGCCCCAGACTTTGAGGGGGTGACCTTGGACAGGACATAGCTACTTATCCCAAATGCAAGAGCATTTGTCTTGCGTCGAACCATTTCAGAGTAGGCCTCTTCCACAGTCTGGTATCCCAACCTGATGCAGCCAATTCTGTTGGCTGGCGTCGATCTTGACATGCTTCTCTGCATCGCGTGGCGTCGGCAGGTTTGACGACGATGAGCAAGAATCGCGGGTCGACAGTGGGTCACCAGGCACACTGTCGGACGAGGATTCTGATGTTCCGCTGGTAAGTGATTTTGTACAGGATGAGGATACAGGTTGATATCTTATATTGCTTCATTTAATTCAACAATTTGCGATAAGTACAAGTATTTATCTCAGTCAGGAAAGATCCAGCACTGTAGCCTTTGGAGGATGTTCTGGGTGGGGAAGTGAAGACTTGTTGTTGCGTGCCTCCAAGAGCTGCTCCAGCCTTCTGCCTCTTCCCCACGGTGCAGTGGCCCACATCTCCACAGATGGGGTCCAGTCACTCCCCTGGAATCGTACACCTTCGGGATACCTCTAGGCCACTCCTCCACCGGTAGGAAAGAATGGCTGAATGTTCTGGGTGGGGAAGACTTGTTGTTGCGTGCCTCCAAGTGCTGCACCAACCAGCCTTCTAACTCTTCCCCATGGTGCAGTGGCCCACATCTCCACCAGATGGGGTCCAATCCCCTGGAATCGTAATACCTTAGGGATACCTCCAGGCCACGCCTTCACCGGTAGGAAAGAAAGGCTGAATGTTCTGGGTGGGGAAGACTTGTTGTGTGCCTCCAAGAGCTGCACCAACCAGCCTTCTATCTCTTCCCCACGGTGCAGTGGCCCACATCTCCACACGATGGGGTCCAATCTCCTGGAATCGTAATACCTTCGGGATACCTCCAGGCCACTCCTTCACCGGTCATTTTGCAATTTTGATCATTCTGCTAAATTTGATCATTTCGAAATGTACCCGACACTCGTTATGTGCGCCATCATAGATCACTGATGCTTCTATGCTTGTTCATCAAGTCCTCAGTGGTGTTCTCTAATCCCATATATACTGGTATGCAATGATACCTTGGATCATGATGGCGTTCCCTGCTCTCTACATTATACGAGGCTGGAGTACAGATGTGTGGCATGATATAATGAAACCTCATACCTCGCTATGATATCTGCAGCATATCATTTTTATATCTGGTTTGTGTATCACAGGGAGCAATTTACTTTCGATATTTGATTAGCAAATAATCTCACATTGACATGATTAGATAGCATTTTTATAACATCATACATGTATAAAAAATTCCTCGCTATTACCGGTATCCACATTTCAGTAGCAAATCGCGATGCGATTCCAGTTAATTTGCTCCCTGGTGTATCATCTGCATTCTGATATCGTATGGCATACACAATGGCTGCATGTGACATCGGTTCATGATGTGCACTGTCGAGAGAGCGAAGAAGATAACAAAGAGCATAGGATGAAGCAAAGTTATACTTGCTCGGTTGTCTCGCTAGCATGAATTATATATGGCACTACCTGGGATGTTTATTCCAAAAACAAGGGGGGGGGGGGGGGGGCGGTACACATTTGAGCAATGTCGTAATCTGAATTGGGAGCTCTTTCACGTAACATAATCATATCTGATTCATGACTAAATCACATTTACATGAATCCTGTTTCGGAAGAGTACATTCCCATCGAATTTGGATATTAATTAACTTTATTGCTCGTGCCTCCTCCTGGGCTTGCATTCTAATCCATATAGTTCAGTTGAGGGCTTCTCCTTGGCGGAAAAATATAATATTTATAAATAATATTACTTTTTCCTTAAGGGAAGCCCGAAACTGAACTATCATAGATCCCTCCCATGGTGGTGCCATTCCCAACCCCGCGACTCGCAAATCTCATGATTAAGTCGGAAATAAAAAACTGACTAGACAATAGATAGAATGCGGGTGTATTCATGCGAGACTAATCTGGACACGGGTGTGAGTGGGGTCGGCACAGCAATAAAATTTTAACCCTCCTGATTGACACAAGGCCGGAGACGTAATCCATATAGTTCAGTTTCGGGCTTCCCTTAAGGAAAAAGTAATATTATTTATAAATATTATATTTTCTTATATGTATATTGTGTCCTGTTCCAGCATGTCTTTAAATACATCCAATAAAGATATTTCTGAATGGCCTCTACTTCTAATTTTCCTTATTCTGTCTATTTCCAGAGTTGCTTCATTTGAGTCCAGTAACAGGATGTCAGTTAATGCCTTGGCTATCATATTTGCACCATGTCTTCTCCGAACAAACAAAAAAATACAAGCACAGGAATCACTCAGTCATGTTCCTCGCCTCACGTCGTAAGTATATCTCTTGGAAGCCAATAGCATGGACATTTTACTCTAAAATCCAATAAGTGTAAATAATAGGCCCATTAAAGGATTCACTGCAATTGGAGCAAATTAAATTATACAACAGGATTATTTAATGTTTTATATGGGTGATTTTATACTGCAGGATTATTTAATGTTTTATATTAAAGGGTGATGATTTTATACTACAGGATTATTTAGTGTTTTAGACGGGCTGAGAACCGAACATATTTTTAGTCGAGTTTTTCAAAAAATCGACTTATGGTTTGGCGAGGGACGTGCGGCGGGCGGCGGGCGGGCGAGCGGCGGCGGGCTGGCGGACCTAAAGAATGCCTTATAACTTTGACATCAAAAATTTTTTGGTATGGCAGTTGCTCCCAATGACTATTTACTGCCTGTAGAAAATGGGTCACGTCCGAACTTTTTTACAAGAGTTATCCATCTTGGATGGTTTTTAGTTAAGTTTTTCACCGATAGCGCGATAACTCACGCAAATATTAACCAATTTCAACAATATTTGGTATATGAGACTCTTGCAACAATATCTCGGACGAGTTCGAAAACCAGGTTTGTCCGAATTATTTTCGCGGAGTTATGGGCCTTAGTTTGTCTATTTTTAGCAATGTTATCACCGTTAGCGCGATAACTCGATTAAATATTAACCGATCTCAACAATATTTGGTGTATGAGTGTCCTGCAACAATGTCTCGGACGAGTTCGAAAACCAGGTTTGTCCAAATGTTTTTCGCGGAGTTATGGGTCTTAGTTTGTCTATTTTTAGCAATGTTATCACCATTAGCGTGATAACTCAATGAAATATTAACCGATTTAAACAATATTTGGTATATGAGTCTCTTGCAACAATATCTCTGACGAGTTCAAAAACCTGGTTTGTCCGAAAAAAAATTCCACAGTTTTGGGTCTTAGTTTGTCTATTTTAATAACAATTTTATCACTGTTAGTGCGATAACTCAATGAAATATTAACAGATTCAATTGATATTTGGTATATAGGTCTATTGCAATAATATACCACCGTCCGACTTTTTTCCCCGAAGTTGTGCACCTTATTGGCAGAAGTTTGGTTGGACTGCCAAAAAACTTGACAAAAGCATCTTAGATGCGTACCCCTTGTTTTATTTGGCCTTAGTGTTTTATACTTGTGATTTTATACTGCAGGATTATTTAGTGTTTTATATTAAAGGGTGCTGATTTTATACTACAGGATTATTTAATGTTTTATATGGGTGATTTTATACTACAGTATTATTTAATGTTTTATATGGGTGATTTTATAATACAGGATTATTTAATGTTTTATATGGGTGATTTTATACTACAGGATTATTTAATGTTTTATATGGGTGATTTAATACTACAGGATTATTTAATGTTTTATATGGGTGATTTAATACTACAGGATTATTTAATGTTTTATATGGGTGATTTAATACTACAGGATTATTTAATGTTTTATATGGGTGATTTAATACTACAGGATTATTTAATGTTTTATATGGGTGATTTAATACTACATAGTCTAGGCAAATATGGACATAGGTGTCACCTGGAGAGGGAATTTATGAGACCAACATTTTTGGTTAGCATGAACACTTAGCTTTCGGAATCCGTATGTTGGCTTTGTCAGATAGGCGGACTTTTTTGGCACTAAGTGGTTTTATTGAGGCACCTGGTGATAAAATCGGTCATTTTTTAAATAAAGCCGACATATTTGACAGAGTATATTCACACATTTTGAGAAGAAATATTCGTCCAATTTTGATACCTGTGAATGGGGCGATAACCAGAATAAGGTAATACATGTAACCATTGAATCTCTGAATGACAGTCATGACGTCATGTGACATCAAATAAGTTTTAGGGTGAGAAGAATATGACGATTCACGCAAAGCGTTGTCTTTCGTTTCTTATAAAGTCAGAAGTAAGATGGTTATGGCCAAGTGTTTTATACCATGGGAAACTACTGCCAATTAGCTACGTTCTAATATATCAATTATCGCTGTTGGTCACATTATTTTTTATCAAAGGCAGAAAAACCAACCCTCCCCCCTAAAGCTGAGAGGCGTCAGGCTGTGGTGTAAGGCACACATAACGCACGTTTATGTGCCAAATTGCGAAATTAACACAACGGCCGTTGATGGACTGCTAAGGTATTGTCTATTATATATGTTTTGATCAACACAGTCGAGCATTAAAGTAACAATATCACATAATGTACCTCCTGACTCAATTTTTAAACAAATTTTAGATTTTTTCCCCAAAAAAGATAATCTAAAATGCATTTTGTCTTCTTTCGGGAGGCAAAAATGAAACTAATGTATTAAGGGTGGAGATAATTAGTGTATACGGTAATTTGGTTCCGTCTTGGTTTAAAAACTGGCCTAATAACCCAAGATGGCTGCCAATATGGTGGCTGGTATATAGGTGGGAATTGTGCAATTTGTAAGAACGCACGATTACTTCCCAAAATGGCTTAACTGTCACAACGGCCGTTGATAAACTGCAAGAATTTTATGTAATATATATATCCCGATCCATCGACTAGAACATTTAAGTGAAACCGGTACACAAAGCACCTCCTGATCCCAATTTTTGATTAAATATTTAATTAGTTTAGTCTAAAACTAATTGAAAACCTATTTTTGTCATCTTATCGAAATGCATAAAGACAATAATGTAGTGTGGGTGGATATAATTTGTATGTACAAAAATTTAATGCCGTCGGCGGATACTACATGACATATTAACTCCAAGATGGCTGCCAATACGGTGGCCGGTATATGGCTGGAAATTGTAAAATATGTCATGTCGAAATTAACACCAGCATCGCAATGCAATGTCTTATAAAACCAATAGTCTTATTATATTCATATCATTTTGCAATACTGAGACGTAACAGTGAGAGGATCGACATATTTTGCATTCATTCGCGCTCAAGTATTAGTTCTTCGAAATCTGTGGCATGTCGTGCAAATTATGGTTGATTTAAGGCAAATGGCTGTCTGACTATCTTTGCGAACAGAATAAGGGAATTATGTAGGTTATATTAAATTTAACACGACATTTAAGCATTCTTGGCACTCTCTATGGCTATTGTAACAAAATGCGACCGCGAATAACAAAATTAATCAATTAACCAATTCGGATATATATCTCATCAAATAACTCATGTTGATACGAATCGTTAGTTAACCCCTATCAACGAGGCGTGGTTACGTGAACAGAGCTACTGATACATTGTGTATCATGTATACCGTTCTAAAAGTAAGTTTAAATGGATATCATTGACCAATAGCAATTGCTACCCAGTCCGCAAGAGGACATCTCCAGCAAATTATCAAACTGTCACATCATACAGGTTCGTTCAGTTTCATCATCACGCAATAGGCTCGTCGAATTTTGTATTCTAACATTTACCGGATTATTTACCATAACACATATTTCGCACACAAAGAGATGGAAACCTGGTTGATTTTCAACTTGAAGTTTGTCAGCTGCTTAAAGGGTGGGAAGTATTTGCTTGTACTAGCAGTAGATAAGTTGCAAAGTCAAAGTTCTAAGCGACACTTCCAACAAACGAAAATACCAGCGATGTGTTAAATCACACAAAACTATCAAACTATGTTCCTATGAGATGGAAACAAAGAGATGGAAACCTGGTTGATTTTCAACTTGAAGTTTGTCAGCTGCTTAAAGGGTGGGAAGTATTTGCTTGTACAAATGGACATTCACTTCTAGATATGAAGGTAGTCGTGTTAGAGTATGCTAGTGGGAGTCGCTACTTCAGACTTATAAAAGAGAATGGTTGGATACGCCGGCTAAGAACGTGCTACGGGGTTGGATTCAACACTAAAATCAACAACATTGGCGCCAGGTAATTTGGCGCGAAATGAAATCGATCACTAACGTACATGACGTCAGGTAAACAAACTCAATGAACGTACGTTATCCGTCTGGCATTTACGAATGAGTTGATGTCAGAGCAACATGTAGACTTTACTGTGTTAATCTTTTTCTACTGACGAAGGCCTATGGCCGAAAGCTATGGAATGAGCTAATAAATCATTTTATATTAATGACAATTGGTCCCTTTATCTGGACTTTATACATATATTTATGTTCCTATATATTTCGATTGTATGTTACTCTGTATAGTATGGTACTGGAGTCTCGTGTCACCACATGTGCACTCGTGATTTCCAGAAGTGACTGAACAATTGCTTGTAAGACGAGGTACTCCAAATATGGACAATTATCCAATGCTAGATGAACAGTCATATTACCCATATATTTCTATGCTGATGAGTAGGTAGGATTATTTCTGGAAGGCTGTACATTCGGAAACAGCATATAGATCGGAGTATTGGCATCGAGTTTTATCATGTAGACTGGTACATTTTGGACTTTTGGTATCCCAGTGTAAATTTTAGCTCATTGTGACAGCAAAATGAAAAGGACGACAATTGCAATTATTTGTATACACGCTATACACAGGTTGATACCAGGAAGCGTATAATAACTTTCTAGATAAGTCCAAAAATAATGCGGTTAGGGACCTGCTGATGCCAGCAGGCCGGATGTCTGAAAACATACCATATTTTGATCATGTCCGTTCATGATTAAAGCATTATAATTCCACCCACCTGTCATGTCTAACGCCAGATGTGTTACAGTTAATTTCAAATGTAGCTATAGTTATCCCACTATGCGCGACGTGAGTGAACCGTGTGTAGTGCGTATCCTGATATTATATTGTGTTAGTGTTTGATGTGCAAATGAGTAATTTGTGTAATTTGTCGGTGCATCTCAGAAATGATATATAGCAACAACTTCTGTGCAGACCAGAATCTGATCTACGATAACTCATCCATAACAACTCCGAATGTGCTGAGCGAAATCAGTAACTGGACACGATAGCCGTAGTTTAGTATTTACTGAACAGCGTGTGAGGAACACATTCATATGTCTTTGTACAATCGGGATGATATGGGGACGAGGAATTATTCGCCATATTGTTTTCCGCCTGTGTAATTGCCTGTAAATACTAATATTGAATACAGTCCGATTGATACATTAATGACATGGGTTTTCCGTTTCAAACACCAATGGTACTTGCAACAGCAGCAGGTCTCCTGGTCTGAATATGACCCGTTCAGATGTAACATAACGTAGACAAGTTTACTTTTCCACCAAGTTGGAAACAACATTTGATATTTCTGAAGGTTATCGCGTTCATATATTGCAAATAAAGTGGTCCATGGCGATCTTGTTCAACAGAAAATGCATAATTAAGTTAGACGAACAGGAGGGATTCTCATTCTGGACATAACTATTCTTATGTTTATCACTGATCAGATAATTTTTCAGAAGATGCAAAATCTGAACTAATTTGGTACGACGAGAGCTCTCTTTTTTCTGAATCTCATCTTCTTTGCGTTATTGGACACTAGTCAATGAAAGAGGCGATGGTGATTTAGGGTCTGGAAAAATTCATTCTGTGTTATCACGGCCGTCTTCTGTGGATCGAAACTATTGTACAGCAATTGCACATTGTATATATAGCAGATTAATCAAAATCATTGCTTCAAATGTTTGTTGCTTCAGTGAGTGTGAACAAATTATCATTTCTTATCGAAGTGGTCATGTATATGTACAATGAGATGTTCCTTATCTAGCTTTAACATCGGTCCCAATTTTCGCCCAATCAAGTCAGGGGTGTGAACCCGCATCAACCTCGTCTAGGCCAGACTTAGATAATGGTATCACGACATATCCACCTCATACGTACCATCATATCTGGTAGCACTTGGAATAATAGTCATTGAGAAAGATTGACCTTCTATTGTCGGGTTTAAGTAATTTCATATTGATTATGTCAAAGGTGACTGGCATAAATAACAATCAGGCATTCAATGTATTACTGTTACTCGGTTCTTCGTTTTAAACAATCCTTTCATCTGTAAATACATCGCTCCAAATTGCCACCTATTTCAATGGACACGGATTACTTGATCACGAATGCTCATGAATGCAAGATTCGCCAATAATTGGCACCATTCTGGTAGCAATTTTAAACATAATTGCGCATTGTGATGTCCCGGAGTAACATGACACAATGAATATTATACTTTGGGTTGTGTGAGACATTATATGATGGCGATAAAAGTGAAACATGACATATTTCACCATTTATTCTGACAACCGTATTGGCAGCCATCTTGGGGTTATTAAGCCATTTTGCAATCCAAAAACGACATTGAATTATCGTACGTATACCAAACATCTCCGCCATGCTACATTATGCGCGTTATGGTTCCGAGAAGATGACAAAAACGGCTTTAGGTTATTTTTGGAGAAAAATAGCTAAATTTATATTTAAAAAAAAGTTCCAGGAGGTGCATTGTGTAATATTTTCACTTTATTGTTCGAGTTTGTAGATCGGGATATATACCTTAAACTATAGTTTAGCAGTTCATCGACGACCGCTTTGTTAGTTAAGCCATTTAAGCAAGTAATTGTGCGTTCTTACATATTTCCCAATTTCCACCTATATTGCGGCTGCCATATTGGCGGCCATTTTAGGTTAGTATGTCATTTTTTAATCCAAGGCGGAATAAAATTGCCGTATACACCAATTATCTCCACCGTTACTAATTCTTGTCTTTTTTTGCCTTCCATAAAATTAAAAAAATGCGTTTTATATAAATTTTTAGGAAAAATTCAAAAAATTATTAAAATTTCGGGTCTGGGGGTACATTATATATTGTTTCTAATTTAATGTTCGAGTTTGTAGACAGAAACTTATATATTATTACATTCTTTAGCAGACTTTCAACGGCCGTTATGTTAATTAAGCCTATTGACATGTAACCGTGAGTTATGTGTGCCTTATACCACAGCATGGCGCATCTTAACTTTAGGGGGGAGGGTTGATTTTTCTGCCTGTGATAAAAAATAATGCGGCTTGCAGCGAAAAGTTATATATCAAAATATAGCCAATTGGCAGTAGTTTCCCATGATATAAAACAATGCGGCATACCCGTCTTACTTTACGATTTAAAAGAAACGAAAGACAACGCTTTGCGTGAATCGTCATATTTGTCTCACCCAAAATATTATTTGACGTCACATGACGTCATGGCTGCAATTCCGAGATTCAATGGTTACATGTATTACCCTACTCTGGTTATCGCCCCACTCACAGGAATCAAAATTGGACGAATATTTCTTCTCAAAATGTGTGAAAATGACCGATTTTTTCATCGGGTGCGTCAAGAAAACCACGCGGTGAGAAAAAAGTCCGCCTATCTGACAAATCCAACATACGGATTCCGAAAGTTTAGTATGTACGCTAACCAAAAATGTAGGTCTCATAAATTCCCTCTCCAGGCGACACCTTTGTCCATATTTGCCTGGCCTAACAGGATTATTTAATGTTTTATATGGGTGATTTAATACTACAAGATTATTTAATGTTTTATAATGGTGATTTAATACTACAGGATTATTTAATGTTTTATATGGGTGATTTTATACTACAGGATTATTTAATGTTTTATAACGGTAATTTAATACTACAGGATTATTTAATGTTTTATATGGGTGATTTTATACTACAGGATTATTTAATGTTTTATATGGGTGATTTAATACTACAGGATTATTTAGTATTTTATATGGGTGATTCTTTGCAACTGAACCAATACATCTCTCATTGGTTAATGCTGTGTAGGTACCATCTTAACTCTGCAATAAAATGATAATGGATAGTAAAAGAAGATGAAAGCTTATATATTAGTAGGGTACCGTTGGCATTGTTAAGTGGTACTAATTAAGGATTATTCACCAGTATCATATCCGAACAATGCTGACCATATATTGTAGGGAAAAAAATTGCAGCTGAAAAGATCTAAAGGGAATGTATACATTACATTAAAGTGATGTGAAACACTCCGGTATGGTGATCAAATAGAAATAGAGAATAATCTTGTTCAAAGTAGTTATTTTTAAAACTGTTATAACCAAATGAGAACACACACCATCATTTTTATATATTAATTCAATGCAGTGACTCTCGATGGCGAAATCGTTTTCGTTCATTTATCGCTGAAGGTTTCATCCCGAATCGAGTAGTAAATATTTACAATTGAGCGTAGTTCAGACGATGTTTTCCATAGAATGGTACGATCAATTTGTTTCATATTTTCGGGGATGTTAGTAGAATGTTATATTCCTCCAGTTTGCATAGCGCCTGAATACTAAGTTATCAGTTTCACGCACACGAACAAGTTCATAATATGTCTTTAAAGGAATTAGTCTCTCAAAAAAATATTTTTTTTATCGTCATAATAATAATAATATATGTCTAACAGACCCATTTCGCCAAGAAAATTCAAAATCGAGTAGATAGTATTTATATTATTATGATATTAAAAAAATCGCGGAAATATCCGAAGTCAGTCAATGAGTGCGATCACATGACCACAACGCGGTCACATGACCGATCATCTGCATCGACACTTACCGATGACAGCGGTGGGTGGAGCTTGCAATAATTCCGCCAATCGCGTAACGAGTTGATAAATTACGCTGGATAATTACCTAAGCTTTACGATAAATTGCGATCACGGAATAAAACTGTTTGAATGTGCTGAATTATGAACTGGCTTTGCTAGAATGTGGATTATATAACGAATAATGATGGCTAAAATGCACTTTGATGCGATAAAAGTTATTTGAAATGAGATTAATTTATGCAGAAATGCAATGAGCAAGCGGAATTTCGTGCGAAACTAATTTAACTGTTTCTGAAAGAATACAAGTTAGGCCATATACCCGTACTTCATTCTTCGTTGTATGGTACCAATTTCGGAAGCTAGTTTACACATTAGTGTCATCCCGTTGTGCGCTATAAGCATACAATTAAATACAAATGGGTGTGATTAAAAAGGTGGTAGTTATTGTACTAGTACATGTATCATGATGGCTTGAATTCGTCATAATAATGTTCCTGTCTGTTTCTTCACACGAAACATTTTGTGTGGAGAAGTGCACGACTGTGAACAGCTTGCTAAAATCCTTCCAGTCAAGATCGATAAGTGAGTAAACAAAATAATTCACTCGAATACACAACAGACTGTTGAAACTACAATAATTATTAGTTAGGCTGCAGTTTGGCATAACAATATTTTTTTTAATTGAAGGCTAGCCTGGCATTGTTTTTCAGTTTGTTGTTTGTTTTATTTTACGTTTTGATGGCACATATTGACTTTCTAGAGAGGATTTTTTTTTTAATTGTTAGCATAGAAAAACTCCAATGATTGCCTCTAATAAAGAGCGTCCATGTTTTCGTCGCGGTGTAGACAATAAAGAGCGTTCTCAATTATGAACGTGCTCTATTTCAATGTCATGTGTGATTTTGTATGTGGTATTGTGACAATTAAATATAAAGAGCGTCCATGCTTCCGTCTCCCAAAAGCGGTAGACAATAAAGAGCGTTCTAAATTACGCACTGTGTTGTCTTTTTGGAGGTACTAAATAATGGATCGCTAGCCCGCCCACAACTGAACAAACTACATCTACTAGCCATCTTGGAATATGTGGAGATGACAGATACTCGGGATATTTATATCGAAAGTAAAACAACAAACAAACACAAAACAAAGGCGCATAAATAGAGTTAACATTATTCAGCCCAGTGTTTATATAAATTTGGGCGCTTCTTATATATGTATGACCAGAGAGATAATGTTCGAATTCTTTCTATTCACTTTGTGGCATATTAGAGTGCAAACAAGTTCGCGACTGACACTGATGAATAGTCACTGAGTGATTACAAATCACCGAGTGAATACGCGAGACAATCAAAGCACTATTACTGCCATCTATTTACCAAAACAGACATGTGCCGGCATGTTAATTATTAATGGCTACAAAAACAACAATCATTCTAGGGGCTATTAATTTCTTTATTCACATAGTTATTGTCTTCTATTCCAGATAAACGGCCAAAGCGTAACGTAATCTATACACCACACGCGCACATACGACTCCGCATTTTAGTATCGGCTGACTTACGATTACGTCCTCGTAGTCTGCATAATAAACTCCGGCTCCGAATCTGTGTTTTTAATTCGCTCCCCACAAGTACGTCACTCGTAGTTTAGTCACGGAAATCTCCGAATACCGGTGCTGGTATTATTTATTTATTTTACGGGTTATTTATTATGCGATTGAAATGGGACTTGGATCATTTTAATCACAACAGGGAGGGCTTTCCGATTGCGTTTTGTAGTTTCTAGAGCGAATAAGTCCTTTAAGAACAAATTATTTGATATCTCATGATTATATGAGAAGATGATGAATGTCATTGAAACCGAAAGCATATAATTAAATTATCCACTTTAGATAGTTGTTTTTTCAACTGCTAAATAAATTCTAGGTGAGATCAGTTTTATAGTTTAATCATAATGAAACTTTACATGGGGCATTCAGCTATGTTTCTCTCTAGATATTGTCTAAATTGCTGTTATAGATTTCTGTTATCATGTTATCTCCATTTGGTTTTTGTGTAATTTGCAGGTGCATAGAAACCATTCTGTCTGTACAACTGAGAAAGCTCAAGTCAAATTTAGCAGATATCAATGCCCTAGAATCTGCAGAGGTTACTGCGAACCAGCGACTTAATGAAGTTCGAGCTAGTATGAGAACTCCAAAAGCTCAGGACACTTTCCCACGTGTGAGGGCGCCACTAGTTAAAGAAGAATCTTTCGACTCAGAAGAAGAAATTGCTCATGAAGAGGAGAAAGTTTTAGCTGCTCATATCATTTCTATAAAAGAAGAAAAGTATGTATTTATATCAGTGCTATGTATTTTTAAATGTTTCATAGCATAAGCACTAATTTTGGTCTTGGATTTGAAGAAACCCTTCTCTCTTATTTGACTCTCCATACACTTGCAGATATAGGGTGTTTATGTCCGCTCAATGAAGACGTAAAAAAGTAACAACTGACTTTAGAGATTGATGTTGATCTTTTGTTGCATACCCAAGGAAACATAAAGCCAAAAGCTTGTTCAACGTTAAATATTATTATAGGACTTATGCACACCAGCATCTTTATATCTGTTGATATGTACATGATATATACACACAAAGAAAAATAAGGTAAGTCACAATCCGCTTGACCACTTCCGGACTGGAGGGGGGACTTTGCTTCCTTTCGCGGTGGCACACACTCCATACACAATAGGCAAAAATCTTTTGTGTATGGGTATATACATACAAACTTTATATAAACGCTCTTCAGCAGCATTACAAGGGTAGAAAGCAGGTTGTAGGAGAGAGCCACCAGGCCTTTCAAATCCTCCTGGGTCACACCCCCAAATTCCTAATCGCGATATATGACAAAAGTACCTCCCTTGTGATTGAAAGCACTCCCTTCATTTATGATTTTCTGCCACCATTCAGAGCATCTGTGTTTGATTTGTGCTGAGTTGATTGAACAAATGGTGCATGTGGTACTCCAGTCTCAGTACATTAGAGTAAACCTGCTATATTTTATTTTACAGAGATACTCTGACTTCTAAGTTACCTGTTCTAGAGACACGACAGCTTAGCTCTGATGATGAGATTTTAAGCTGTGATGAAGAGAGTCAGTATGACACGGCGGAAGAAGCTGACATGGATGATGAAGGCTATGCTTTAACCTTTGACCTTCCTGGTGTGTACTTTCTAACTAGTAACGTGTAATTTTCTTCTATAGTAGAAAGCAAACAGAATCAAGACTGTTATCTAGAACTTTTTAGATACCTTGTGGCTGGGGATTCATCAAAATCTTTTTGATTCCTCAAGAGCAGAGCACCCTCTCGGAGAGCTAAACAAATCTCAGAAAAAAATGCAATTCCCAATCAGAAGAGATTTTTTAATTTAGCAGTAGAAAAGGATTTAAAATAAAGAAGTAAACATTACGCAGATAGCTGGAGAAATCATGTGTAGTAACCTAATTAAGCTGAATATATAGTGCCATTTAGGTCAGTATTACATGTCATTCAGGTACCTATTTTACATATTTGCATGACATATGTTTTGTATTGAAATCACTAACGCCTAAAAACAAAAAAAGATTTGAGTCTCAGACAATTTTTTTTCTAAATCATTGAGGGCAGGCAGATTTTATTCTTATTTTTTATTTCCAAGACCAGGAATGTGATAATATAATTCCAACACAGCATGCCAAGTTTAACGTTACAAGAGCACTATTTTGAGTTCTCAAACCAGTTTATTAAATATTCCAACTGAACCAAGGCAAACAAAGAATATGTGATGGTGGTTCTTTTAAATAATTTTGACTGACAGCAACATGCTACCAGTCGGCACATGTTGATAACTGTTTACATTCCAATGGATTGCATCTGGTTATTGCAATATCATGGAATTCATGTACAAAATTTGGATCGATAAATAAAGATTCCTACTCGAAGGGACCAGTTAAAGACAATGAAATATCACCAAATTCTGTTAAATATACATCACTCATCATCAGATGTTATGATCCCATAGTACGGCTATTCTGCATTTTGAATTAACTCAGAATTTTTCACCTTCCGACAACGTTTTAGATCCAATTTTCATTAGAATGTTTCTCAAAGTGATGATCAATGGTTAGGTATCTCCAGAGCCTCCTTTGTTACAAATACATTAAACAACTTTGAATATGCGGAGATCGACTCAATTCTAGGTGGTCACATTTCCTGTTTTCGTGATATGTTTAGTGTTTGATATTAACCCTTTCATGACTAGCTTCCTGAAATTTTCCTGAAAACCCTGTCCCAATGCATTCTTTAAGATATGCGAGTCTCCCATAGGGAGCCTCGCATATATAAGAGAATGCATTGGCCAAACAATATTTACCTTGACCTTTTAAGCCAGTGCATTCTCTTATATATGCGAGGGTCCCTATGTGAGACTCGCATATATAAGAGTATGCATTGGCACAGGTTCTTTTATGCTGCACCTCCAATAAATTTGACAAACGCAGCACAAAAAAGTCAATGTGGCAGTGTCTTGAGAATCTAGTACTATTTTATATTTTGCCAAACCATTGTTGTTTAATGACACAATACAGCAAAGCAATAGCAAATTGTATGTGGAATCAATATGAGAACGAGAGAGAGAGAGTGCATGTGTGTGTAAGAGCAAATGGAGATAAGGTGGGGGGGGGGGGGTAGAGATGGGAGGTAATACTGTTTCGGTTTCGGTTTGAAATCAGTTTGGAAAATCGAACCGAAAAAAACCTGCCTTAGTGGTATGAAGATTTCTGACTGGAAATTATATTCACAATAGCGAAACATGTTGTAAAGTCAGAAATTTTACCACTTAAGATGACAAAACAGTTATTTTATAGGAGTTACACGTATGTATGCATCCCCAAGTGAGACGGATACTTTGAATGGCATAGTTTTTACAAAAAATTATTGGAAATTTATCTCTCCTATTTTAGCTCAACTTTACTTCCATCGTCCGTACATCCGTCCATCAACAATTTCCTTTGGCTCACCAAACTTCATATGGATCTTCGGGATGACCTCTAGATGGGAGCCATCAATTTTTTTGAAATTTGTTAAAAACATGGCTGCCAGCAGCCATCTTGGATTTCAGATTTGAATCCATCAGCTCAGCCCGCATTTATTGGAGAATTGTTTTGAAAATTTGCAGGCATGTTTAGGATCACCTCGATGAAAAACATGGCCACCGGCAGCCAACTTGGATTTTACTCTTTGCATGACTAAATACTTTGGCATTGTTTATAATATTATAACTGAAATAAATTACTAAATGGTCATTTGCTACCTGCATTTCTGTTATTACGAGGTCTTAGTTGTTTTCGTGACAGAATATGTGATGTGAGAAATTCCAAACATTGTGAATTTTAACGACGAAACACCAATACCCAAAACAGGTGAATTTCATACAATGGTGAACACATTCTTCTTTTTTTGTGATAGCTTGAAAGGGAAACTCTTATTCAAAGGTAATTTGTATTTCATGTTTTCCTTTGAATTACACGCATTTACGATATCGATCCCGACACCAAGGTATTGAATGAAAAATACAGATATCAATACCGAACTGAAAATTTCAATATCTGTAAAGGAGAGGGAGAGAGAAAGTTACAGAAGGTGAATGAACTGATGCATGTAGGTCATAGGGAAAGGTACTGAGACAATTATGTGAAATGATTCATTGACATCTGGGACTGTTATGGTCGCCTATGGGTCTATACAGATATATATAAGTGTCTGTTCAAATTATATGCATGTTGTCTGCTATTGGCTTGACAATGAATATACAACATAAAGTTACTTTATCTACCTATCACTGTTTACTTTCAACATTTTCCTGTTTACAATCAACAATTTCAACATTTTCAAAGGTTATGAGCTTCTCATCTGATGTATTTGCTGAAATATTGTTTGCCTCATGGAATTGCGCTGTGCCACTCCGATGGTAAGACTTGCCATCCAGGTGCCTTTTTCACATCTTGGTATGGTGAGCTCTATGCACAGCACTAATAACTTTATCAACATACCACATTTTCAACATCAGCACTATCAATGTTAACACTGTGAGGTTATTTGTTGCTATGAGCACCGTTTGCTTGATACTAAGTTCTGATTGGTTAAGGTTACTTATCTTTGAGGAATTGATGACAAGTACTTCATTGCAGTGATTATATCCACTTTTTCGAATGATAGGAATTTCCTATATGGCGTAAGCTTTTTTAATTCGAAGCTCCTCATAATCGGGTCTCAACATAGCAAAGAACACCACCACATTGTTCAGGTTTCTCTATATTGGAAATGATAATTTTTGGTATGTGAGTTTATAGCCATGTGTGACAGTTGCACACAGAAAATTGAGCCCGCCCCAACATTTATACTCGAGTTCAGGCCCTTATTATATTTATAACAATTTTATAACTGTGAAAAATTGAATGAACGTCAAATGATTATTTTATGGAATAGAATCCTTCATTTTTCAATCAATGAAATATCTCTTTATATTTGGTAGTACAGAAGCACAATGATATCCAGAAACCAGTTATGAAGGACTATTCAGTTGGACCATTTAATACCAAATTTAGTATATATGGCATGTCTCTCTGCTTATTAACCCTATCATCATCATGTGAAAATGTTTCACTCAACATGACATGTCCCTTTAATTTTGTTGAGTCCTCAAAAATCAGGTGCAGGAACTGAAAGTAACAAGATTCCCACTGTTACAAGTTAAAAGTCTGCAGGTGGTGGAAACTTGAAACTAACACAGCAATGTCAAACAAGATGTCACAGTGAAACGAATGTCAAAAGAAGCACATCTTCATACTATTAGGGAGATATTGCACTGATGTCGTCATGTGCACTTAAAAGAGGCTTCTAGCACATAATGTTTATAATTATTTGATGATGAAGCATATTTGTTTCCATACAGATCATTAAAAATAAATACATGTGTTATGAGGACAAATGTTTGTCGCAGGAATGCTTTTTATCACATAATTTGGCCATAAAAGCAGTTTCATAATTATCGGTAATAGACACGTTTAATATCAGCGCGTGCGATGACGTCACGGCGTTCTTCAAATAACTTGCGATCGCTGTAGTTTATGATTGTTGTTTTCGATGAATATTTCGCGTTGCTTCGGGTTTATTTGATCATGTGATAAAAGGTATCTCACACTCGTCCTATTTTATACGTAATTTATCAACCTCGTCCTCTAAATTCTATTTGAGCCTCGGTAAACCTCGGCTCAAATCGAATTTAGTGAACTCGGTTGATAAATTCCGTATAAAATAGAAACTCATGTGAGATCCTCTATTTATTTTTATTCCCCAAGAAATATACAAATTAATGGATGTATCAGTTACTTTATGGAATAGAATCAACAATTTTCAAGTAATCTATAAATTCCCTTTTTCAGTGGACGGTAGCCATTAAATCTTCAACAAAAATAAATCTAACTCCAATTATGGACTGATGGGAGATTAGGCCATGTAAAAAAATGGATGGATACAAGATTCTTTGAATGTCTCAATTTACAAATAAATACATTAAGAAAAAAAAGAAAAAAACCTACCTCACGACCATATTGTTTTCGGTCATGTATCCCGAAACACACCAGTTGTATCTTTTTCAGCATTAGGCTTTTGAACACTTTTGAAAAATCCTGGATGAATTGGTTAGACCCACTTCGGGAGATGAGGGGGAGGTGCCTGAAAACAATATTTTTTTTGTCTTTCACGTTTGGGATTTGAAAAACATAAATTAGGATAAACATTGATTTATTTCAACCATTAGCAGTTAATCGTGAATTTGCTTATGTGATTGTTAACCAGCTCTATCATTGTGTTTTTACTAGATGATACATTACATATTTTTCAGTTAGTCCACCAGCTGATCTGCGGCATCTTACAAAGAAACGGGTCACATCAACACCAACCAAACGGCCACCAAGCCAGTTATCAAAACGAAAACTCTATTCCTCATCAAAACTCAACACATCCTTCGGCACCGACAGTGTCGACTCGGCGATACACCTATCTAATTCTCTCACGTCAGCCGACTGTTTTCCCATGGATTCTCTCATCATGGATGCAGAGTTTAATTCAGTACCCATTCTTCGGAATATTGTTGAAGATGATGATGAGATTATGGTTTAATCCTGCAATGAGACAACAATATTGAAATCTAAACCAGCGGATTAGAATCTAATCAGCGGTCTAATCAGCGGTCTAATCAGCGGATTAGACCTTGTTTTTTATTAATTTTACAGGCTATGATATTTGATTGCTGTGATACACCTATTTTTTCCTGCATCAATTCGTACACAGATAAATAAAGATGATCTATCCCTTCCCGACAACACTTCCAACAATAACAACAACAAATTTTTTACATGAAACTCTTTTTGAAGACTCATCTGCATTATTATTCCCCAAAAAGGACAGTTCACGAAGTGTTTTTAAAAGATAAGATTTTCAATAAAAAATGTTGGAATATTCACGAAGTGTTTTTAAAAGATAAGATTTTCAATAAAAAATGTTGTAATATTCTAAAAATATTAGCATTTATTGCGCACCCAATGGCTTACTTTTGTGGAATACAGAAAAATACAGAAGAGCCCAAAACGTTTAATAAAAAATGTGCATTGTTCTTGAACAATACAAACTGATTACATCAACAACGTCACTGACGACATCAACTGAACAGAGAATGTCTTCGCTAAATTATGAGGTATAGTCAACATAAAGCAGACTTAAATAAAACAATATTTACCTAAATTTTAGTATATTACAAGCTACAATTTCCAGAGTGTGCAATAAACATAGAACAACACAAGTTTTGTGAACATTTTCATAATATTCTAAACATATTAGCATTTCTCAGTATGTGCACAAGAAAACAAAAACTTTCTGAATATATACCTGACATGTTAATTTTGGTGTGAGACTCACAACTTCACACCCACATCTCACAATCGTGGATGCTAATCTACATTTTAAGCTGTCCGATGGGTATATATACATGCTGACTCATGTCAATGCACACATACAGGGTGTAACAAAACCCAATCCCAGTCAAAGACAATGTTCAAACTAGCTGTAGTCGGTACAAAGCAAGCTTCGCATAAAAGCATGTGGCACCCGGTCCGTCAACAATGCATCAGGTATAATTTGCAAACACACACTTTTGACAAAGCCTTTTTAAATGATTATGAATAGTATTAGTTTCTGATGAAATCTTTGTCTTAAGCAAGAACATCAAATTAACTACTTTCAATGCACATTCAAAGATCTATTTTAATAGTAAGCAACCACGCACGTGCTGTTGTTTACAAAACATATCTGCAACTCCCAAACATAAAAAAACTGAGTACAGTACAAATTACGGTCGTAAAATAAATTTGTACTGAATGTTTTCAAGTTTAAATGCATGGACATGACAATAAGTGTGAGTAAATCATATAGGCTACTGCACGCTCTGCAATGACTATCTGTACAATTTGTGTTCATAAAATGACGGTGGAGAATCAAAGTAAAGTGCAGAAGATGTAGCTCATCATAAACTTCATTGCAAAACGCAATTTGCCATTTCCAAAAAGTGTCAATATAAATGGAATAGATGGGATACAGTGCAGAAAATGTACAATGTCATATTAAAAATGACTCTTTATAGCAGTTGAGCCACTATAAACATCTCACTATATTTTACTAAGGAATATCATGATTTCGGACATTCTGAAGTTAACAAGTCTAATAGACACAGTGGCTATAAAACAATAACTTTTATCACGATTTCGGACATTCTGAAGTTAACAAGTCTAATAGACACAGTGGCTATAAAACAATAACTTTTATCACGATTTCCGACATTCGAAAGTTAACAAGTCTAATAGACACAGTGGGTATAAAACAATAACTTTTATCACGATTTCCGACGTTCTGATGTTAACAAGTCTAATAGACACAGTGGGCAGGCCTCAGCCTAGGGGTCCAGAACAGGGAGACTTGAAGTCTCCCTCCAGGAAATTTAGGGAGACTTCAGGGAGAAGTGGGGAGACTACCAAAAATTGACAATTTTCAAATATCGCTTTATTTTAAAAAAATTTAAAAGATAAAATAGGACTAAAAAATTTGACTTTATCTGAAATTAGCTCAATTATTTCTTATTATACATTTAAAAATTTTGGAAATGTTTTGTGTAGCTATCATTTAAGCAAGACAATTATCAAGTTACAGTAGTAGTTAATTTTTTAACTAAATGAAAGTAGTATTATTTCCTAGACTGCAGCTTGGAAGATACGTTTGTACAGTCTGAATTATGAATATGATGCATGTAACTTTGTAAGTTTAATTTGGTCACGGCTGTAATGTGGGTGTCCGCTAAAATAAACAATAAGGACTAACTAACAAAGGAGTTGCAAAAGCTTTTATTAATTAATGGCCTCCCTTAATTAATGCCAACATCACTGGTGTAATCCGATTAAAGCAATAAACTTGACATTATTTTATTTACGGAAGTGGTCTCTTCAAAAAGTCTGATGCGGTCTCTTCAAAAAGTCCGACGCGTTACCGAAACGAACTTCCGAAGCGCCTGGTACATACTCTGATAATGTCGTAATTGTTTTATATCTGAAAAGCGGGACGGTGGTCTTTTAAGTTAATTAAAACATTTATTTGTGACACTCACGATGGTCAGTAACAACACAGATGCGAACATCTCATCGTATTTTCAGCGTGTCAAAACAATCGTGATTTTAACATTCATTACCGCAAAGGGATCGAACAAAGGCGACTGAATAACAACACAAAACACTAGGTCATATTTTATTTTTTATTTTAAGTACTTGGGTCTTTGTCTCTGCATCATCGGTTTCTTTTTGGGATGGCTGCCACAATTCATCTATATACGGACATGTCCGGAAAAAAAAACAGGAACAAAAATTAAGAACAAAAAAATTCCCCCTAAAATTGAAGGCGACTTCGATTTCGCCTTAGAGCGACGACAGGGCGAAGTCAGCGACAATCTCGCCCGAGTCGCCTTGTGAGCCGAGGCCTGACAGTGGGTATAAAACAATAACTTTTATCACGATTTCCGACGTTCTGATGTTAACAAGTCTAATAGACACAGTGGGTATAAAACAATAACTTTTATCACAATTTCCGACATTCTGATGTTAACAAGTCTATTAGACACCGTGGGTTTAAAACAATAACTTTTATCATGTTTGATTGAAAATCTATCCTTTAAAAAACTTTTAAGTAAATCATGTTTCTCCTATGTTTTTGGTAAAAACAAAAGCCAGGAAGGGATAGAGCATATTTAATGATAAACAATAGAAATTTAATGTAAGACGAAGGTTATCACCAGGCAGTTATTTACCAGCCTGTTGTCTTCACCTATGATACATATTAATGTTGTTTTTGTGAATGCATAAACTCCTCATGCTAAAGGCCAGCTAATCCCTTCCGTGGAATGATCTCACATCAGCCATAATGTTTTAATCATCTCTTATATACTTATAAACCATACTTAAACACCTTAAACACAGTTGAATTCTTGACTTGAGATTATTCCATACACAAAATAATTACTGATAGGTTAAAATTTGGAACAGAAATCATACAGGTGCTTGAATATGATTTTTTTTTCCAGCCTAGAAACACTTGAAAAATGTTTTTTTTTGCATAGGGTAATTTTGAATACTTCAAAACAGTCAACACAAACGTAAATGCAAATTATCGGTAATATTTGAACATTCACAACTACTGCAAAGTATAAAAAGTAGATACACTCGTAAGTACTTGCTCAAAATCTGCCATTATAAGATAACTAACTTTACCTGTTTTAACTCTCTTGTTTCGCGACCTCGCATACGAGTTTATAATTTATCCCGATGACATTCAATTGGAGATAGAAAGATACTTTACAATTCTGTTGACAGTACGTCATGTGACTGCGAATACACATTCACATTATTAGATATATTAACTTTTCATTATTTTATTGTGTTTGCTCAGGTTGACTTGCAGTAACAGTTGTAATGTTGTTCGCAACAGTGCATGTCAAATCCCTTCTACCAAATGTCTGTTTTATTTTTGAGAAAGTCGTTATAGCTTAATTCTTCAATGGTCTATCTCCTATTCCGCGTTTGAATCAATAAAGTGTGGAATTCCCCGTTAGTGACATCATTCAAATCCAGAAGTTTTTATTTACCTCACATGGACAACCCTGATAATTAGGAAAAATGTCCTAGGCAAAAAAAATGCCTAGGAGAAATATTTGTCCTAGGCAAAAACAGCATTCTCTTAGGCTTTTTTTTTAACTAACTAAATGTAGTTAAAATGATTAACAAATAACATTCATTGACATATTGAATGATGATTGAATAGATTCAGTGAATATTTCTGTTAAATTTCCACATTTTGAATACTCAGTTACCTATTTCTTGATTTTCTGCATTCAAAGGCACACCCTTTCAGTAGTTTCACAGTTTAGTACAGCTATGATCTATGCACAATTAACGGCCTTGACACCGACCGATTACCGAGTGTCTCAAAATCACTGAATCATTGGGAATAAAATTACAATTTTTCTGTTGGATCACGCTTTATTTCCATCAAGCCAAAATACACGATTAAAAATATATTTGCACACTATAAAATGGTGCTCTCGGATAATTTTGTCGCCAAATATATTCAGTAACATCGGTGAATTTAAAGAGAATACGCATGGACAGAATTGTTTGGGTCTGTTCGATTTGCGGTCTCACGGTTACTGCGTATATAAAACACGGAATACCACTAAGACGGAAACGGAACTAAAACAAACAAAGTTTAATTCAGGATTATAAATTTTATATCTATCTATATACCTTAATATTTATCGATCTATACTATAGTAACTATACATGCTAGCCATAAAAAACTTCAAATACTATTATAATAAACCAGCATACACATCGCCAATATGCACCATATTTCTTTCCGGTTTGCGTTCCAGAAATTGGAAATCTCATAATTGTTTTCCGCACGGTAACACATTTGACTTAATAAACTTGGGGGTTGGGCAGCTTGTGGTGACAATATACCTGGTAGTTATCGTTGCCTAGTGTCTGTTTATCATTTCTTCAGATAATGTCCTCGGCTATTTTTTAGCCGAGGATAATAAATTTTTCCTCGGCAAAACGGTCGGCTTTGCCGATAGCCGACCGCTAATAATCAGGGTTGCATGGAAATTGACGAAATGGTATTTTCCAAATTGTTTGTTATATTTTAAAGAAATAATGTCTAATGGTCGATCCACCATTCACAAAAAAGATAACATGTTTTATTTAATAGATAATAGAGACGAAACGGGAAATATATCTTTATCTTATCATTTATCATTGACCAAGATTATGAAATATTCTATTTGATTCGTTTTCGATTGCTCTTTGATTTGAAATTGGATTCGATCAAAAACCTACTATTTGCAGGGGCCTAATTTGCGTTGTAAATTTTGTCAAGAAAGGTCTTGAAAAATATTTGTGTGAGTTTTTGATAAATCCTGGAAAGTCCTTGAATATCATACTGATCATAGTGTAAGAATCATGTTGGAGCCAAAAGACTACATAGTAAATGGAAGATGTATAAAACTAACCCACAAAATTGCGTGACTATCATCTTAATTCGGTTTTGTATCAATGTTCCATTCAGACAATTTACTAGTTATCTCCTTTGATGAAAATAATTAGGATATTTTGCAATTAAAGAATTGACATATTCTATCATTTTAATTTTGATTGTGCCTTAATTTCATTTTATTTTCGTATTACATGCTGGTCTGATTGCTATGCATGCACCCATTCCAGCTACAATATGCACACAATAGTTTTCTGGCTTAATATTTTAGATCATCATCCTCAATTCAGAATCGTTTTTGGATTGAATCAATTTGTCGCAAGTATATTTTTCGTGTTTTATTAATATTGCCATCATTTTTATAAAAATTGTTATTATCTTGAAAATGATTCATGGTGATAAAATGTCAATCAACTTTAAGTTGTCACCATCCATAGGGCGTCACACAAATTCTCATGTTCTTTTCTCGCATATACAAGACATTCAGAAGTGCACGTGGCATGGAGAGAAACAAAATTACATCCTGCAGCTATTGGTGCGGCAGCCTATTTCAACCCCACAATGCAGTGGCAACCTTGGGAACGTGTCAGGAAGATGCCAGACATTCAATATTTTGTCCAAAGTTGTGTCTCGATTCTCAATTTTTCTCGTTGATGATTTAAGGTCGCTTGTATGGAAGCTGATCCAAAATGAGTGTAATTATTTGGGTAAAATAAAGTTCTAAGGGGTTGTCCATGAGCCCAGTATTGTCCAACTGTGCAGGTTATCTGTACAATGAATATGTTGCTGGTACAGACTGGTAAAAACTATATTGCCAACAACTTTCGTTTGTATAGTAAAGGTGACTATATAGTATCCGCGCAGGTGTTACTTATTGGTCTAATGTCAAGATTTATAACATTGTACTAAACAGAGTGGTGTTTTGAACAGGGTTCCTGTGACTCGTATGCTTTTACATGATGAAAAGTGTTCTCCTCATTTTGCAGTATTTATGGTAATCAATTTCTGGTAGTTTCCGGTCTCCGAGAGCACTGATATAAGCAGCTTTGTCTTTGGCTGTTCACGAGGGAAATCAAAGAATCTTACCAATCAAATTATGTATACTATTTATTGAGACCGCTTTCAAAAATTGTATCTGACAAATCAAATTTCACTGCGCCGACTGCGGTGTTTATAGTCTTGGATGCTTAAAAGTACAACTTGAGGCAAATGTAGATTTAATAATAGCTGGAAAAATGATGACAAATATAGTGCTTGATTGGAAGTGGTCCAGAATGACGTTTGTTCTGCAAGATGCTATGTTTGTAAGAAAAATCTCATTGTAATAATAGGAGAACACACTTTCTATACTATTATAGTATAGACTACTATAGTATATTTCACCTCACCCAGAAATAGCGCTTTCTGATTAGTCTAGAGATGTGTCCTATATTGTGTAGTGTTGTGCTAAGTTTATAAATTTAGCAAACTACTATATCAAACTCACATGCAAAATATAATGAACAGAGGCAACAATCTAGAGAAATACATACAGAAATGTGTCGACCAATTTACTAAGGCGTGTCCAAAACATTACACTGAATTTTTTTTCACAGGAACAACGACAATTTGCGAACTGTCAACATTCGGTTGAATTCACCTTGTACAGTTTCGGGTTTTTATGTATTCAAAACCTAAATACTGCGAGTTTCTGTTTACTGAACTTGATTTCAACACATTCTTTGATGATTATGTTGCTCTTAAATAGTCCAGCAGTTAGTGTTGGTAGGATATGGTTAAGTAGTATGCATGCTTCAAGTTTGAATTGTTCTATGAAATATTATAAATAGAGCATGTCTTGTCGTTAACTACATGCCCAGTGGGGTGGGTATAGTTCAATCGGCTTCATGTCTTGAACTATACCCACCCTAATGGGCACAGAGTAATTTATCTTTGTTTATATGAAAATGATTTATTTTGTCCGAGCAGATATCTCAACCATATTTTGTCGGTTCAAATTTGCCACCGTGGGGGTATGCCATCACCACCAGTGTAACCTCTTGTTTTATTTAGTAACAGACTCATTTCGCGCGATTGTATTGCTGTCAAAAGACATGGCCAATCTGAAACAAGACTTGGTACGATACTTGATATCATTAGACTTTAATGGTGAATTTTAATGATCTTACAAATGTCCGATCATAGCTATCCAATGTTTTTAATAGTTTGTCCATTTAGTAGCTAAGTGCACAGTCCTAATTTTTTAATGCCAATGAATGTTGTTAACCTTCCTTTCCAATACGTATATATTAATGAGGACACTGTATTGGATATTCGGTGTGACCTCCAGATGGGAGCCATAAATTTTTTCCAAAATTTGTTGAAAAAAACATTGCCACCAGCAGCCATCTTGGATATCGCATTTGAATTCATCGTCACACCTTGCAGCCCACATTTATCAGAGAATTGTTTTGAAAATTTACAGGCATGTCTAGGATCACCTCTAGCTGGGAGCTATCAAATTTGAACTATTTAAAATGAAAAACATAGTTGCTGGCCACATCCCTCATCCGATCGTCACCTAATTTCATATGGATCTTTGTTCTGACTAGAGGACAGCCATATAATTTTTTGAAAAAACATGGTTGCCAGTGGCCATCTTGGATTTTACTCTTCGCATGACCAAATATTTCAGCACACCCTACAAGGCCACAACCCTTATCCGATCGTCATCAAACTAACTACAAATAGATATTCGAGGTGACCACTGGATAGGAGCCATTAATATTTTTTGGTGCAAATTTCATTAAAAAACATGGTCGCCAGCAGCCATCTTTGATTTTAGTCTTTGCATAACTAAATCTTCTTTCGGCACATCCTACAGGCCACATCCCTCATCTGATCATCACCACACTTAATATGAGAAATATATAGTTGAAATCAAGGCATATCGAGATGTTTATATGATGAAAAATCGTCTTGAGCAATTAAGCTTCGTACCTTCTAGATGAGAGCTATTGAATTGAATGATTTTCGATGACAAACATGGCTGCCAGCAGCCATCTTGCATTTTACTCTTTGAATGACTAAATAATTTGCATGCCCTACAGCCAACATTTTTCATCCAATTGATCCCAAACTTCATATGGCTCTTCTTTCTGACCTCTCATATTAAATATTTCCACATTCCTTATCGCTCCATTGATTATATGAAATGTATGACATTGTCCCCATCCAAGTTCAGCTTCAGTGTCATTTAGGGGAGAGGTATAACCTGCTTCGTTTTCATGTATATGGTCAAGTTTGTGAGTTGCCTATATTCTAGTTGCTGGTTTAGAACCATGTGCAGTTGAGTGATTTCCCAGAGGAATTAACACTGTGCATTGGCGGTCATTCCTCCACCATGAAAAATGACAACGTCGTGACATAATTTAGAGGCTGTAACAACTTTTAGTCCCAACAGCCAAGAATCCAGTAACATTTGCCAAGTCTGTTTCTTTTATAACTAAATGCACTTTTATTTTTTCAATGACCATATCTGGTTAATTGAAGAATTATTCTCTTGTCACACCTATCTGTTGGTGTTCTAGATGATGGAGGATTAATATTATGATACAGTTGTAATCATGCGTAATTAAAATAAATGAATATTCCCTCTTGCAGCAAGTTTTATGTATTTAAAAATGATAACAACCATGATGACGACCATATGACTGGTACGGCGTCTCTTGGACATATTCCCTGACAACAAAGGGTTGCCCCTATCCTTATGTTTTCAGGCCGAGGGTGTCCCAACAAAAGGTTTATTTTTGGGATGTTCTACAGAGTTTAGATGCCTGAATTTATTATTTTCCTTCAAGGGAAAAATTATGTTCCTGTTAAATGCGCTTCAATTGGGCTAAAATCAAATCACAATGCCGAAAAATGCAAGAATTAAAAAAAATTTATGACTCAGGCAGACTCGGGGATCAATTGACGTTACCTTTTATCACCTAATGGTGTTTTGTTCTGTTGAATTTGAGGGCAATGTCACTAGTTGAAGAATGACTTAATCCAATGTTCTATATTTTTGCAAATGTTACATTGGTGGAAACAAGATCGATCAGTTGAATATACATGTATAACACAAAAAGGATGAACTTGGTAGTTCACAGTCCCTTCACATTTCGGTTTACTGAAACTTGTATTAGTGTATGTAATTGTGTACACATTACTCATTATTGCACAGATCAAATTTATTTGATGGCAGTCTTATTGAGATCCAAAATCCCAGTCAACCCTGCAGACATGATTTGAGGATTGCTTGGCTTTATAATCAACTAACAATATTTACACTACTGTATGATCAACTTATGTTTTTGGTCGAGTTGTGTTGCAACCTTGACCTTTGTTTTGATGAATTATGATGGGCATCAGTCTGTACGTCCATGTCACAATGTAAGCGTGATAACTTTTAACAAACACTCTGATTTTGACTAAATATGGTGCATGGTTTCTACTCGTGAGTCCCTTTGATGAATTCGATAACCTATGCTGTCTGAAATTGTTTTTCTCCTGAATCACTTATGGGTGTCTATTTCCTGGCAAAAGCACGATAACTTCACCGAACATAATCCAATTTTAACAAATTTTGGATCATGGCTTCTACTCACTAATTTCTTGGATGAGTCCTGGATGATTTACTTGGTACCAGTTTTGTGATGTAACCACGATAACTTAACCCTTTCTTCACTAAATACTCACTGATGGGTAGTTTCTTCTGATATGTTCACATAATAAGATCAACAAACAGCCGTTTGTTGAACTTCTTATCTGAACAATTCCCACCAATCAATAGGATTCCTTCTGCTCTTGTTTTATCATTTCACATCTGCTTATATTTCCTGAACATCTTTCCAAATGAATAATAGACCATTCCAATGTATATTTTTATAACTGAGTGGGAGAATCCATTTATTAAAGAAAGGGTTAAACAAACATGAGATTTTTACCATATATGAATATGGCTTCTAATCATGAGTCTATTGGATTAGTTCAAAAGCCAGAATTTTGTTTAGGCGTTATGCATCCTGGATTGTTTATTGGTTGTCTATCTGGTGACGTATGCAATAACTTTAACAAACTGTAATCCGATTTGGACCAAATATGGATTCATCTTCTTATGAGTTTCTTTGATGAGTTAGAAAACCAGTTCAACCCAAATCTATTTAGAAGTTATGCTACCAGGATTGTTTACTGTGTGCCTATTGCGTGATGTAAGCAGGATAACATTATTAACAAATATAATCCGATTTTGACCATATATAGCATCATGGCTTCTACCTGTGAATATTTTGGTTGAGTTCAAAAACCATTCCTGCCCAATTTTTTTTCAGGAGTTATGCCTCCTGAAATGCTTATTGGGAGTCAATTTCACTATGTAAGCATGATAACAGACATAATCCGATGTTGACCAAATATGGATTACGGTTTCTACTCATCAATCTCTTGGATATGTTCGAAAACCAGTCCTGCCCAAATGTTTTTCGGAACTTAAGCCTCATGGATTGTTTACTGAGTGTCTTATTTCACTACGTAAACATGAAAACTCATAACAAACGTAATCCAATTTTAACCAGTGCAGGGGTTTTACTCAAGCACACGTTTTCTTATTCCTCAACTCGACAACAGCATCTCCAATGATTACCTCTTGTCTCAGTCATATAAGACCGATCACTCATAATCACTGAATGTACTATCAACATTTGAAATTGATTGAACTATTTTGTGCACTTGATTTTTTGTTGAACAAGACTATAAAAGAACGTTTTATGTGCCGAGTATTCAAAAATGAATGGATTGATTCATGTGGTGCTATCTTATGTTTGTTTGGTGCTTCCAATGTATGGAAATCATGGTTCTAATCATTTCAGATGATTTTAAACAGTATCATATTTGAATTCAAAATTATAATATACATGTAATTTAAATACTTTCCTTGTTTAAGACTTTCATGACAGGAGCAGCATTAAAGATCCTGTGCCAGTGCATTCTGTTATACGTGTGAGTCTCCTATGGGAGACTCGCATATATTAGAGAAGATACTTCTTTAATACAAAGTCAAGGTAAATATTGTTATGCCAATGTATTCTCTTATATATGTGAGGCTCCCTGTGGGAGACTCGCATATATAAGAGAATGCATTGGCACATGATTTTCATAAAATTTTAGGAAGCTCAAGTCATGGAAGGGTTAACATGTAAAATGTTTGCCCCTATTTTATATAGTGCATATATGCTGGATATTTTATTGATAGTATTGATTTCCGATGGTGTCTCAAATTTGATGATTAATACTTTTGACATGCATGCAGAAAATTATAACAAGCTGTTAATTTAAGAAATAACTTGTATGCCAATGTATTTTATTAAGTTACCACCATAAAATAAGTGTGAAGACAAATTATATAACTGTGCATTGCAAATGAAACAAAAGTTCATGTGAAAAATGTTAACCCAGAGGATACAAATTTGTCAATCATATTTAAATCGATGTCCCACCTGCGTTTCTCTTTTACTGATCAATGCTGAGGTGATGCGACAAGTTTCAATGGGGCTGATGTTTCAAAACAGGTCAATATTCTTGTGCCTTTACAGTAATGAACAAAATCTTTTAACAGCATATGAATTTAACATGCTTTCCTTCCGTATAGGTATGTGTTGCTTTCCAGAAGTGGATACTTTCATTGAGGCATTGCACACATTTTTATGTTTACCCATACCATGTATGGTAAACATAGTGTCGTTGTCCGGATTGACCACTCGTCGTTCGTCCGTCCGTCCGTCCGTCTGTCCGTCCGTCCGTCCGTCTGTCCGTCCGTAGACACTTCACGTGTAATGCGATAACTCAAACATTTTCTATCCAATCAGAAGCAAATTTTGTATATGGGTATATCAACCCAAAATACAGATCGAGTTCGAATTTGGGTTTGATCCGAGTTTTTGTTACAGAGTTATGGCCCTTTTTCTACTTAAAATTCACACATTCTGCCATAACTCAAAGATTTTTTTTATTTTATTTTTTTATTTTCTGATTGGAACCAAATTTGGTATGTGAGTTTCACAGCCCAAAATACAGATCTAGTTCGAATATGGGTTTGATCCGATTTATTTTAAAGGAGTTATGACCCTTTTTCGAAAAAAAATTGATTTAAAAAAAACATTATTTTTAACTTTTATAATAACATTGTCATTTGTTTTCATTTAGATATTGATGATTATGATACAAGTTGATAAAAAGATTTCCAATGTGTCCCTTTAATTTTTTTAAATAATTAAAAACAATTATAACCATTATAACTCTGCCAAGGGTACCCCGAATCACCACACCAAATTTGATTAAATCGGTCCAAAATCTTGTGTTATGTACTGGTAAATCTGTTTGGAGCAACATTAAATCCAATTCACCAATTGCATTTGGACTACTTACTAGTAGCTATTGATAAAGCTATATTATTTTCTGATGTCTCTTATGCCAATGTGCAAATAATCTGATAAAGAAGCCTGTGGTATCTAATTTAAAATAAAGATTCAACAATAAACATCACATGATATTAACAGTAGACTTGGACATCTGTGCTGCAGAGTTATATCTTCAGATGGTCTGATATCATTATAATTGTTATTGGTTTAATAGAGGTCAGTGTTCAACATAAACAATTCCTGTGATTTTTTGACAGCTGTGCTATATAATTGATATTAATGGATCAGTGGTGAGGTTGCTTATCTGTATACTAGGACACATTATTATTGTAAACTTAAATTGGACTCTCTTAACCCAGGGCACACCTACACATTTAACCCACGGACTTGCTGGCTGTGGCGGTTTAGCATTACAGATCCTGTACCAGTGCATTCTCTTATATAAATGCCAGTGACCCATAAATTCCAATAATTTGTGTTATGTACATTTGTCTATAATAGTACATAACAGTATACTCTATAATTCAACACCAAAACTCTCATTTATCCGATCATATTAAATTTTTATCGCCAAGGGATGGGTTAACATCTGCCGATCGTGATCGGCCTCTCGTTTGTATATAGGAATGATTTGGTGGTATTGTCTGTGTCAGTTACACCCTAGTATTATTTGCTTTTAACACATTCTGGCCAGTTTCCGGAGGATCAAAATACAGCTGTGTCTATCGATGTATGAATTAAAGACTTTATATGCTTTGAAAAGACTTTTTGAAGTCATAACAATTACTACATCAGAGAAAAAAAATTGCTCTTTTCATAAAGATTGCATGCCAGATTACAAGAAGGAAAGCATGTTTTTCAGCACTAGATATAGAGTTGTTTCGTAATTATCCAGCATAGATACCTTATGATGCATATCTAAATACAGTTTTGTTGTAATACATTATTGCATGAGAATGCAAGTTGAAGAATTTGAGTTGAAACATATCAAGTTGACAAATAAGAATTTAATCTCAGATCTTTGGAAATGTGTCATCTCAGTTGATTTATAAATATAATTTTGTTGTAAAATTCATGTCTGCAAAAGTACTTCACAAGTTATTGCTTACTTTTATATATAGAGAGTATAACAGTATTTTATTGTCAAAAATTTAATTTTTCAAGTCAACACCTTGCCATATTAATTGATTAATGCTTGTGATCCAGGGAAGAGTGCAATTATGTGAGGATGCTGACAAATAGAGTCAGTTTGACTCTTCTATCTAGTTAACTGAGTTTGTAAGAACTAAGTCTGTGGACATAATTCATTGATTTTCTGGTCAGGAAAACACTTTGCGTGTTTTAATTTCAGTGGAAATATTGCATTGTTATATTTTATTACAGATTTAATGAATGTTTGTCGTCAGCTTTTAGATGTCATATGATTTAATCTATCAGCCCATTTGATGGATATGTTCCGTTTGTTGATGAGTTGTAAATTGGGAGTGGCATGCTTATCGCCTATACAAAATCTCAAATAAATGCCACCTTATTTTGTTTGCCCATGCAAATATATAGCCAATCATTTTTGTGTAGACCTCTGCAGTAACTCCCAGCCATCAGATTTTTTTAATAGACCAGATGCCTTCTACCAGGCTTAGACTAATTGACCTTGAACTTTAACAACTGTATCCAAAGTAATGGGAAGATTGTGTCCTGAGAAGATTCAGCCAGGTAATTTTTGGGACCCGGACGAATCGGAAGAGAAGTTTTGGGCCAGGCAGATTATGTCCGCTCGTTTGGTCTATTATTGCAGCCTCGAGTGTGGGCGCAGCTTGGTCTTTATATTATTGAAAGAGGATTTAGTTGTAACAATAACTAATTAGAGGGATTATAGAATTATTTATAAGGGTCTTGATGAACTCAGTTGTAGTAATTACACACTTTATTAGACCAAAAATAGAATAAACTGATGAAACATATCAAGTTATCAACACAAGCTCATAACTGAACATTTATGAAACAAAATTGACGATTAATCTTCATTTGGAAATATAAAACATTTATGAAATTAAGGGGCTTGTTACATGAGCTGGGACAACTCAGTCTGCTGGGACAATCTGGTATGCCGGGACAACTCGGTCACACTGTAATGTGAGCCGAGACAACTCGGTCTCGGTTAACTGGGACAACTCGGTTTGACATCCACGCAACTAGCTATTCATCTAGCTGTCAATCACATATCACGATGTCAGTCCCTAATGTCGGCATGCCCATAACTGAGTGGTTTGGGTTGTCACTAAACGTCACTCGCATGACGCGAACATTCTATTGGCTATTGTCATGTCAAGTCACAACGAATTTCCAGACTTTAGCCGGGATGACTCGCTGTTACGTGAGGTGAGTTGTCCCGGCTGACCGAGTTGTCCCGGCAAGGTGGGATGGGACAACTCGGATTGCCGAGTTGACCCGGCTCATGTAACAGCACACGGTATGTTCAGTGAGCAAGCACATTAGACCAGGCCTCACAGCAAACAGTTGTCCCGGCTCCTTAACAAGGCACTAATTAAAATAATTTTAAATCAAGGCTTCTTGTTGTCCTTTTTTCTCCATTGCTCTTCTTTATAAGTGTGTACTTTTGTAAAAAGTTGGATGTCCTAATCTGGTCCCGGTAGGCTACCTCCGCATATCTTGATTTCTGCATACTTCTATCCGATGTCTGTTTGCAGGTCTCTGGTGGTAATGTGATCTTTACATGGGCAGCTTCTAGTTGCACCAAACAAACACCATTGAATTGCACTCAGCCAACAATATGACTAAACAGACAAATTCACTAAAACAAAGTTTTTCAGTTGATTAGTTCTCTCTGAGGTCATCTCAGCCACTGAAAGACAATTCTGTAAACCCAAGGTCAAACTCCGCTCGATATACAAACAAACTCAGTGCCAACTTAAATTTGAACACCGTGTGCACAACTGAAAATCTTATTAAACTCTTGTTATCTTAACTTTTCCCCTTGCACATTTGTTAGTAATAACTTCCATTAATTCATATCATAAAATACCATATAATGTGATAAAACATCATAAATGTTATCACTTCATATATTATTAAAATATACAAATATGTCAAAATAACTCAAAAACATAAAAGTAAATAAACCTAATTGATTATAGAATGTATGAGATGATATCAGATAATTATCACCAACTTACTCACAAACTATTAAAACTGCTTCCCAAAATAGCTATTTAATATATATAATGCTGTACATCGGGTTGTAAATAATGGAAATTTGGAAGAAGATTTTTCCCAAAAACTGGCCGAAACTTCCTGGCTGAATCTTTTTTTGGCCGAATCTGTTTATGGCCAAATCTTCACGGACCCGTATCCACTGATCACATTTCACCTGGAAACTAGCACTATATTATAATTATTCACAGCTGTATTAATTATTGTTCTACCTGATTAGTCATTTCATGCATAATTATTTATTTTTATCATCTGACATTGCAGCAGAAGAAAGAAGACCTTGTTTGGTCTCAATTCTGCAAATATTAAAGGGATACTAATGATTTAATCACTTCAAATTTGTAGCATTTTGTGCCACTGTGAGGATTGGATACACCTCATATTTCATCAAAAAGTTCCAGTTGAGTCACTGGTTGAGTTATAAACTTCTCCCCATTGTAAAGAATAGCAACAGTGCTTCCATTCGTCCGGTGGTAACCGGCGGCTGAGTATTAGCTACCGCAACTATAAATAATATTACCCATAATTAAGATTATGTTTCTACATTATTAGCAGCTTGTTGAGGCTAGAATTAACTTCCCTGGTGGATTTACTGTATTCCATTGAAATTCTGAAAGGCATAATTTTGGTCTTCAGAAATTATTCATGAATCATATGTATGAACTATTTAGTTGCAGAATACAATAAACGATTTCGTAAGAGATAAAAAACCATTAAATACTTAAGTAACTTAACGCAATGTGGTCACATTAAAAACAATGATTTGGTGTAGTCAGATCACATCGGGCAAAGTTCTCAGCATTACTAATGTATGTATGTGTTATTTTTTAGCTTCTGTGAAGTATGAGAGTTTTGAAAGGATGGAGTGTACTTGTTTACTATGGTGTGGCTGGAGGAAGTGGTTACACATGTATATAAATGTGTGTATACTCAGACGCCAACAACAAAATAACCACGTTCAACTCAATATATTAAAGGGATTCAGTCCAGTTGAGTCTTTGCATAGAGTAGATACTCTACGTATATATGCAGACTATTGATGTGATTGAGATTAACCTTTTCTTTACTAAATGGATTCTCCCAGTTTGTTATAAAAGTATTCATTGGAATTGTAAATTATGAATTGGAGGGGTGTTCAGGGGAAATGAGCAGGCAACATACAGACAAAAGATAATACAAGTGCAGAACGATTGATAGGAAATGTTCCGATATAGTCATTCGTTGTACTTATAGTCTGAACATTTCCTATTAAGGGAACTACACGTCAATGTGTATTTAGCAAAGAAATGGCTTACACCTAATGGAAAATTACCCATATATTAAGTACTGAGTATATTGAACAAGTTAAACATATGATCTAGAATTAATGGATGTCTTCAAACAATTGCTGTATAAAATAACTAAGTTTCAGTCTTTTATGGATGCACAGCTCCATCTCAGCATCCAGTAATCAACCATTTCCTCATTGACAAATCTATATATAGCAATTTTAAACTTTAAATGAGTTTCCGGTATTGGGTTCAAATTTACAGTTGCGTTTTAATAATAACAAGTTGATTTGCCATCACATTGAATTTTGACCCCTAACTATAGCATTGAATTTTTCTGGCCTGAATCCCAATCATCCCATCAAATGTGCAAACCTTCGACGGCTGAGTCAAACTTCCATCAAGTGTTGATATTCTCATGAAGCATCACAATTTTAAAATAAACATGTTAAATATATACTGCTTTGTGTTTTTTTCCATCAGAACATACTATGCTGGTGCTCATTAACATACTATGCTGGTACTCATTAACATACTATGCGGGTACTCATTAAAATACTATGCTAGTACTCATTAACATACTATGCTGGTACTCATTTCAGAACATACTATGCTGGTACTCGTTAACATAACTTGATAGAGTTATAAAGTGAGAAATTTCATTGATGCCTGTCATCACTGTTGGATACCTGTTTAGGTTTGTACGTTTCAAGATGGCGGTGCCCAGTGGTCAGGATAAACGGTAGGTGTATATATTGTCTTCAAGCATCAATCAATGACATCTTTAGGCGATACACCTTTGAACAGTTATGTAGAAATTTGTATATACCCAACACCAACATAACATACCTTTCGCATGGCAGGCATGTGAAATGTCAAAATTTTATCGAGGCATGCTCATGGATCTGCAAATTTATGTATTGTCGTGGGTAGATTAGGTTACCACACATCATCGGAATGCAAAACCAGTGATATTTTAGACACAATTTTCATTCAGGTTCGGACAATTTTCATTCAGGTTCGGACGCATCAAAACAACACCGAAAATCAAAATGCCGAGATGGAGTGGTGTTGTTTATTGTGTTTTTGTGCATATTGTTTATCTTCTATTCGCAATAAACACACACGATAAACGGGGAACAGGTGGCATGGTTTTACCCCACTCGAGAATAATTTGGGTGGACTATCTTATTGTATGCATGTAAGATAAATGTATGCGCACACATGGTTCCTCTGTGAGAGGGGCAAAAGGCAGGAGAACCATTAGCTGAGTTGGGGGGGGAAGTATAAGAAGGTTGGCAAACCTGGCTTATAGAACGGCACCATTAGAGGTGAGAGAAACATTGGCCAAAGAGCAATTTGTTGATGCTCTCCATGATTCGGATGTAATGCTGCGAGTCAAGCTGTCCAGACCAAGGGATCTCAATGATGCAATACGCCATGCTGATACATTATGATTAAATGCCAACCACATGTCTTGAGGCCCAGCTTTTTTCATTCCCGAAAATACTCCAGGTATCAATGACACTACTTCATCTTCATTGAATTCCTCATTCGCTTGAGTTTTTCTTTTTGCATATATTTATATACTCCTGATTGGCGATGAGTATTTGAATTTCTTGGCCATTGGACTATTGAACACATCAAAGCTCGTCTCCTGTAATTTTCTAAGTGACAGGTAAGCAAACAATTCGTCTATAGATAGAATATCCACCTCTGCTAGTTCATTATGTTTTATTTGAATGTCAAATGTTGCTTCATCTAGTGTAAACCTCTCCAATCCTCAAGACATCTGCCGGAACTACTGAATAATTTTTGGTCAGCAAGCCAGCCTTGCCGGTTGCCTCGCTCACAACTCAAGATCGCACTTTAAGGTCCAGTTGGCCGTGTTATCAGTTGTATTATCAATGACATATAGAAGGGTTTCACTTCCGATAGAACAGTAATAGCGGTTGAATTTCATTTTATTTTAGCAGCTATCTGGAAAAAAATTAAATGATAGATAGACAACAGATACCATGTTTTTGTATCAATACATGAATGAGATATTTAACTGTGGCTTTTGTCCCATTCATTCGGAGAACTTATCCCCTATATTTGGAAATTTGGACATCTTTAGATATAACAATGCATGTTCGTATGTGGTAGTTTTTTTACAAATAGAAGATAAACAATAAGAACAAAAACACAATAACAATGCGACTGCATCTTGGCATTTCGCTTCTCCGTGACATTTTGATGTGTCCAAACCTGAACGAAAATTGTGTCTGAACCTGAACAAAATCATCGGAAATATTGCAAATCTGAACCTGAACATTTTGAAATTTACAAAGGTCGTTTTTCAGACTTAGACAATACAAATATTGCCGGTATTGCATTCCGAAGATGTGTGGTAACCTAATCTACCCATGACAATACACAAATTTGCAGATTCATGAGCCCAAGGCCAAAAATTCACAAAAAAGCAAACATTTCGCCGCCTCGATCAAATATTGACTTGACAGGCCAAATGCAACATTTCACTTGCCTATCATGTGAAATGTATGTAATGTAGGTGTCGGTATACAAATTGCTACAAAACTGTTCAAAGGTGTATCGCCGAAAGATGTCGTTGATTGATGCTTGAAGACAATATACCGGTATACACCTACTGTTTATCCTGTCCACAGAGTGCCGTCATCTTGAAACATACAAACCTAAACAGGTATCAGACAGTGGTCATATGTATCAACATTGGTTTGCTGCTGCAGCATGGCCTTCTGCAGTGTCTCAACCACTTATTAGCTCAACTTTACTTTGTAAAGTTTGAGCTATTGCCATGGCTTTGTCGTCCGTGTGCGTGTGTGTGCGTAAGGCGTCAACAATGCAGTCTACAGGTCGTACCTTTGATCGGATCATTATGAAATTTGTCATAGCTGTTGACATCAACATTTAGACTAGAATGATTCATTTTGGGGTCATTCGGTAAAAAAACATGGCCACCAGTGGCCATCTTGCATTAGCACGGGCTACAGGGCGTACTGTTTGTCTGATCGTCATGAAATAATTTGTCATGGATGTTAATATTGACATGTAGATGGGAACGAGTAATTTTGGGGTCATTTGGCCCAAAAACATGGCCGCCAGCAGCCATCTTGGATTTTACTCTTTGTATGACTAAATTCTTTAGCACGGGCTACAGGTCGTACTTTTAGTCTGATCATCATAAAATTTGTTAAGAATGTTAATAATGACATGTAGATGGGAACGAGTCATTTTGAGGTCATTCGGCCAAAAAACTTGGCCGCCAGCAGGCATCTTTGATTTCACTCTTTGTATGACTAAATCCTTTAGCACGGGCTACAGGTCGTACCTTTCGTCCGATCATCATAAAATGTGTCATGGCTGTTGAAATTGGAATGTAGATGGGAACGAGTCATTTTGGGGTCATTCGGACAAAAAACATGGCCGCCAGCGGCCATCTTGGATTTCAAAATTCAATCCATTAGCACGGGCCACAGGTCGTACTGTTCGTCTGATCATCATGAAATTTGTCATGGATGTTAATATTGACATGTAGATGGGAACGAGTAATTTTGGGGTCATTTGGCTCAAAAACATGGCCGCCAGCAGCCATCTTGGATTTTACTCTTTGTATGGCTAAATCCTTTAGCACGGGCTACAGGTCGTACCTTTAGTCTGATCATCATAAAATTTGTCATGAAAGTTGATAATAACATGTAGATGGGAACGAGTCATTTTGGGGTCGTTCGGTCAAAAAACATGGCCGCCAGTAGGCATCTTTGATTTTACTCTTTGTATGACTAAATCCTTTAGCACGGGCTACAGGTTGTACCTTTAGTCCGATCATCATAAAATTTGTCATGGCTGTTGAAATTGGAATGTAGATGGGAACGAGTCATTTTGGGGTCATTCGGACAAAAAACAGTGGCCATCTTGGATTTCAAAATTCAATCCATTAGCACGGGCCACAGGTCGTACTGTTCGTCTGATCATCATGAAATTTGTCATGGATGTTAATATTGACATGTAGATGGGAACGAGTAATTTTGGGGTCATTTGGCTCAAAAACATGGCCGCCAGCAGCCATCTTGGATTTTACTCTTTGTATGGCTAAATCCTTTAGCACGGGCTACAGGTCGTACCTTTAGTCTGATCATCATAAAATTTGTCATGAAAGTTGATAATAACATGTAGATGGGAACGAGTCATTTTGGGGTCGTTCGGTCAAAAAACATGGCCGCCAGTAGGCATCTTTGATTTTACTCTTTGTATGACTAAATCCTTTAGCACGGGCTACAGGTTGTACCTTTAGTCCGATCATCATAAAATTTGTCATGGCTGTTGAAATTGGAATGTAGATGGGAACGAGTCATTTTGGGGTCATTCGGACAAAAAACAATGGCCGCCAGTGGCCATCTTGGATTTCAAAATTCAATCCATTAGCACGGGCCACAGGTCGTACTGTTCGTCTGATCATCATGAAATTTGTCATGGATGTTAATATTGACATGTAGATGGGAACGAGTAATTTTGGGGTCATTCGGCCTAAAAACATGCGGCCAGCAGCCATCTTGGATTTTACTCTTTGTATGACCAAAATCTTTAGCACGGGCTACAGGTCGTACCTTTAGTCTGATCATCATCAAATTTGTCATGGATGATAATAATGACATGTAGATGGGAACGAGTAATTTTGGGGTCATTCGGCCAAAAAACATGGCCGCCAGCAGCCATCTTGGATTTTACTCTTTGTATAACTAAATCCTTTAGCACGGGCTACAGGTCGTACCTTTAGTCTGATCATCATAAAATTTGTCATGAATGTTAATAATGACATGTAGATGGGAACGAGTCATTTTGGGGTCATTCGGTCAAAAAACATGGCCGCCAGCAGGCATCTTTGATTTTACTCTTTGTATGACTAAATCCTTTAGCACGGGCTACAGGTCGTACCTTTAGTCCGATCATCATAAAATTTGTCATGGCTGTTGAAATTGGAATGTAGATGGGAACGAGTCATTTTGGGGTCATTCGGACAAAAAACAATGGCCGCCAGTGTCCATCTTGGACTTCAAAATTCAATCCATTATCACGGGCCACAGGTCGTACCGTTCGTCTGATCATCATGAAATTTGTCATGGATGTTAATATTGACATGTAGATGGGAACAAGTAATTATGGGGTCATTCGGCCTAAAAACATGCGGCCAGCAGCCATCTTGGATTTTACTCTTTGTATGACTAAATTCTTTAGCACGGGCTACAGGTCGTACTGTTAGTCTGATCATCATGAAATTTGTCATGGATGATAATATTAACATGTAGATGGGAACGAGTAATTTTGGGGTCATTCGTCCAAAAAACATGGCCGCCAGCAGCCATCTTGGATTTTACTCTTTGTATGACTAAATTCTTCAGCACGGGCTGCAGGTCGTACCTTTAGTCTGATCATTATAAAATTTGTTATGGATGTCAACAATGACATGTAGATGGGAATGAGTCATTTTGGGGTCATTCGGCCAAAAAACATGGTCGCCAGCAGCCATCTTGGATTTTACTCTTTGTATGACTAAATCCTTTAGCACGAGCTACAGGTTGTACCTTTAGTCTGATCATCATAAAATTTGTCATGAATGTTAATAATGACATGTAGATGGGAACGACTCATTTTGGGGTCATTCGGCCGAATACATGGCCGCCAGCAGCCATCTTGGATTTTACTTTTCTCTTCATGTCTATAAACTAGTAATAGACATTCTACTTTCCACATTCCTAATCGCTCCATTGACTGTAATACATTAAATTATTCCCTTTCCAAGTTGAGCTACAGTGTCATTGACACTTTCATTATAATTAGAGGTTTGAATGAGAGATTCAACAGACTATAACAGATTCCATATGAGCCAGCTGTAAGATTCTATTATGAGTACGATGTCAGCCAGCTGTAAGATTCTATTATGAGTATGATGTCAGCCAGCTGTAAGATTCTATTATGAATACGATGTCAGCCAGCTGTAAGATTCTATTATGAATACGATGTCAGCCAGCAGTAAGATTCTATTCTGAGTATGATGTCGGCCAACAGTAAGATTCTATTCTGGGTATGATGTCAGCCAGCAGTAAGATTCTATTCTGAGTATGATGTCAGCCAGCAGTAAGATTCTATTCTGAGTATGATGTCAACCAGCAGTAAGATTCTATTATGAGTACGATGTCAGCGAGCAGTAAGATTCTATTATGAATACGATGTCAGCCAGCAGTAAGATTCTATTATGAGTACGATGTCAGCCAGCAGTAAGATGCTATTCTAATTACGATGTCAGCCAGCTGTAAGATTCTATTATGAATACGATGTCAGCCAGCAGTATGATTCTATTATGAGTACGATGTCAGCCAGCAGTAAGATTCTATTTTAATTACGATGTCAGCCAGCTGTAAGATTCTATTATGAATACGATGTCAGCCAGCAGTAAGATTCTATTATGAGTACGATGTCAGCCAGCAGTAAGATTCTATTCTAATTACGATGTCAGCCAGCAGTAATATTCTATTATGAATACGATGTCAGCCATCAGTAAGATTCTATTATGAGTACGATGTCAGCCAGCAGTAAGATTCTATTCTAATTACGATGTCGGCCAGCTGTAAGATTCTATTATGAATACGATGTCAGCCAGCTGTAAGATTCTATTATGAATACGATGTCAGCCAGCAGTAAGATTCTATTATGAGTACGATGTCAGCCAGCAGTAAGATTCTATTCTAATTACGATGTCAGCCAGCTGTAAGATTCTATTATGAATACGATGTCAGCCAGCAGTAAGATTCTATTATGAGTACGATGTCAGCCAGCAGTAAGATTCTATTCTAATTACGATGTCAGCCAGCAGTAAGATTCTAATTACGATGTCAGCCAGCAGTAAGATTCTATTATGAGTACGATGTCAGCCAGCAGTAAGATTCTAATTACGATGTCAGCCAGCTGTAAGATTCTATTATGAATACGATGTCAGCCAGCAGTAAGATTCTATTATGAGTACGATGTCAGCCAGCAGTAAGATTCTATTCTAATTACGTTGTCAGCCAGCTGTAAGATTCTATTATGAATACGATGTCAGCCAGCAGTAAGATTCTATTATGAGTATGATGTCAGCCAGCAGTAAGATTCTATTCTGAGTATGATGTCAGCCAGCAGTAAGATTCTATTCTAATTACGATGTCAGCCAGCTGTAAGATTCTATTATGAATACGATGTCAGCCAGCAGTAAGATTCTATTATGAGTACGATGTCAGCCAGCAGTAAGATTCTATTCTAATTACGTTGTCAGCCAGCTGTAAGATTCTATTATGAATACGATGTCAGCCAGCAGTAAGATTCTATTATGAGTATGATGTCAGCCAGCAGTAAGATTCTATTCTGAGTATGATGTCAGCCAGCAGTAAGATTCTATTCTAATTACGATGTCAGCCAGCTGTAAGATTCTATTATGAATACGATGTCAGCCAGCAGTAAGATTCTATTATGAGTACGATGTCAGCCAGCAGTAAGATTCTATTCTAATTACGATGTCAGCCAGCAGTAAGATTCTAATTACGATGTCAGCCAGCAGTAAGATTCTATTATGAGTACGATGTCAGCCAGCAGTAAGATTCTATTCTATTATGAGTACGATGTCAGCCAGCAGTAAGATTCTATTTTAATTACGATGTCAGCCAGCTGTAAGATTCTATTATGAATACGATGTCAGCCAGCAGTAAGATTCTATTATGAGTACGATGTCAGCCAGCAGTAAGATTCTATTCTAATTACGATGTCAGCCAGCTGTAAGATTCTATTATGAATACGATGTCAGCCATCAGTAAGATTCTATTATGAGTACGATGTCAGCCAGCAGTAAGATTCTATTCTAATTACGATGTCGGCCAGCTGTAAGATTCTATTATGAATACGATGTCAGCCAGCTGTAAGATTCTATTATGAATACGATGTCAGCCAGCAGTAAGATTCTATTATGAGTACGATGTCAGCCAGCAGTAAGATTCTATTCTAATTACGATGTCAGCCAGCTGTAAGATTCTATTATGAATACGATGTCAGCCAGCAGTAAGATTCTATTATGAGTACGATGTCAGCCAGCAGTAAGATTCTATTATGAGTACGATGTCAGCCAGCAGTAAGATTCTATTCTGAGTACGATGTCAGCCAGCAGTAAGATTCTATTCTGAGTATGATGTCAGCCAGCAGTAAGATTCTATTCTGATTATGATGTCAGCCAGCAGTAAGATTCTATTATGAGTACGATGTCAGCCAGCAGTAAGATTCTATTCTAATTACGATGTCAGCCAGCTGTAAGTTTCTATTATGAGTACGATGTCAGCCAGCAGTAAGATTCTATTCTAATTACGATGTCAGCCAGCAGTAAGATTCTATTATGAGTACGATGTCAGCCAGCAGTAAGATTCTATTCTGAGTACGATATCAGCCAGCAGTAAGATTCTATTATGAGTATGATGTCAGCCAGCTGTAAGATTCTATTCTGAGTATGATGTCAGTGCATAATTGGTTTCTTTATGGACAGTTAAACTTACTATATGATTGTACTCATATTAGAGATAATGCACCAGTGAGTTCTTAAACAGATTATATTTCAGCTACCATTAGATGAATATTACGCCAGTTATAGTCTGTTTATGCTTAACCCTTCCATGACTGGAGCTTCCTCAAATTTTGCAAAAACCCTGTACCAGTCACGGAATGTCCGTGAGACTCCTGGATTGCCATAGTGAAAACATCTAAAATACGGATAACCACCCATTTCTCCCGCATGTGACAGACTCCCGGATAGCCATAGTGAAAACATCTAAAATACGGCTAACCACCCATTTCTCCCATAGGGAGCCTCACATATATAAGAAAATACATTGACCCAACAATATTTACCTTGACCTTGTAAGCCAGTGCATTCTCTTATATATGCGAGGCCCCTTATGTGAGACTCGCATATATAAGAGAATGCACTCGCACAGGATCTTTAATGCTGCATCAGAGCAGCTCCCGTCATGAAAGGGTTAATGGGCAAATGTTGACATTCTTCAATCTAAAGACTGGTGCATACCGGTAGTAAAATGCAATTTCTTCTCATAATCATGGGTTGAAAGTTATTTAATATTTGAAAATGAGTCTTATTTTAAAGTGATTTGGAACACTCCTCTGGTGTGGTGAGATGAAAATGGCAAATATTCTTGGCCAAAGTAATTATTTTCATCAATTTTATATCATATAAGGATCAATTAATGAGTAATTAATTACATTTATACATAGTTCAGACTGTGTGTTCTCTGAAATTGATTTGAATTTGAGGCTGGATGTTACTCTGTTCCTGTTTGATTGGGCCCTCACTTGTCAGTTTGGTTCCCTGTTATAAGTGCACAATGTGATTAATAGTAAGTGGGCAAACTGTACTGAAACCACCAGTGGAGGCCTGATATAGACAACAGTTTCTGATGACAAGCGCTTGTAATCATTGTACTTTGTACTTAAAAATTCTTAATATGCCTTCTTCACAAGAACCAACAGGTCTATTTAGCTGATATTCAGCATGGAGTGTCCGTTGGTGACTGGGAATCAAATTTATTAAGATAGGATCACCCAGTCAAATAGGGGTGAGGCCAGGGACATAACGTTTTTCCTCCATAGTAATTCTTAAAACATCTCCTCAAGAGCCGTCAAGCCTATTTAGCCCACATATACTTGTTAGAACCCGAAGCCGCCATCGCACGCCGCCGTCGCCAGTCATATTGGATACAAGCCGCCGCCAGCCATATTATCTCTAACGCCAGCCGCATGAAAAAAATTCTCCGCCGCCGGAATTGTAAAATGGCTGAGCCGTGTGCATGCACTGCATGCACTGCATGGACTTATATGTTAAGGACAACTGTACTGCGAATCGCAAATAACTAAACCGCATTGCCTAATAGTGGCATACTCGTATGGACACGGTATGGTTGTTACACTATAAGACTATCAGAACACCCGGGGCTTCTCATTGTGGAATAGACTATTCCAATGTATGCTTTCATATAACGGAGTGGGAGCATCCATTCAGTATTGAAAGGGTTTAAAGTATAAATTGATTATTTCGACACGATTCAGTCTCAGACATCGCTGACATTATTTTGTCAATATATGCACATTTTGTTTTTGTTTGAACATATTTTATTTGTCATCCCACACATATATGTATACATAATAGTTTAAATACCGTACAGTAATATGATGAGCAATATGCACATAACCTGTAGAAGAGAATAGAAAATAGTTTGAAACATTATATATCAATACTATCGGATTCAGCATTCGATGAATATATCGCAAGATGCCAGTGATGATAGCCATCTGAAGTCAACACAAGTCCCAATGTAACTTATACCGATTTAATAGATGGGAAACTACACAGTACATCCATGCCAGTCCATTACTGAGACTTCGTGTATTTCGTCATAATGGAAAAGCCCAACACCAAAATAATACGCATGGTCCGGAATTATACGGGTTCACAACAAACGCCAAAAACAAGCGGATGTCTATAACCGGGGATTGGGGAAATTTCGGAAATGAAATACGCTGAATGATAACATCGCAGCCGGCTGAGCCGCCATATTTCGTCAGCCACGAACGTCGCGACTGAGTCGGCTTAGCTAGATAACCAGCCACGAAAATTGGTTGAGCCAGCCGTGAAAACTAGTTGTCGTGGCTTCGGGGTCTAATACTTGTAGTATGGAGGGTTAGAACCCGAAGCCGCCATCGCACGCCGCCGTCGCCAGTCATATTGGATACAAGCCGCCGCCAGCCATATTATCTCTAACGCCAGCCGCATGAAAAAAATGCTCCGCCGCCGGAATTGTAAAATGGCTGAGCCGTGTGCATGGACTTATATGTTAAGGACAACGGTACTGCGAATCGCAAATAACTAAACCGCATTGCCTAATAGTGGCATACTCGTATGGACACGGTATGGTTGTTACACTATAAGACTATCAGAACACCCGGGGCTTCTCATTGTGGAATAGACTATTCCAATGTATGCTTTCATATAACGGAGTGGGAGCATCCATTCAGTATTGAAAGGGTTTAAAGTATAAATTGATTATTTCGACACGATTCAGTCTCAGACATCGCTGACATTATTTTGTCAATATATGCACATTTTGTTTTTGTTTGAACATATTTTATTTGTCATCCCACACATATATGTATACATAATAGTTTAAATACCGTACAGTAATATGATGAGCAATATGCACATAACCTGTAGAAGAGAATAGAAAATAGTTTGAAACATTATATATCAATACTATCGGATTCAGCATTCGATGATGCATGAATATATCGCAAGATGCCAGTGATGATAGCCATCTGAAGTCAACACAAGTCCCAATGTAACTTATACCGATTATATAGATGGGAAACTACACAGTACATCCATGCCAGTCCATTACTGAGACTTCGTGTATTTCGTCATAATGGAAAATCCCAACACCAAAATAATACGCATGGTCCGGAATTATACGGGTTCACAACAAACGCCAAAAACAAGTAGACTGGTACCCTGTCCCAACTCCAGCTACTCGCCCGTAGGGACAGGGATAGGCTAAACAGAAAGTGGAATTTTGAATTGTGTTTCCGGTTTGTGAGACATTGTTTTAAAATAGAAAAGCACATTTCAACATCGGTACGTTTTTCTTAATTTAATAATACAAGACGCAATTATATAACTTTGACAACTACTCAATCAAATTGAATAGAGTGTTTTTCACAGGAATCGACTAACCCCGATCAACGGCAATAAGTTAAATAGTGCGAAATCATGTTTTTGTAGCTTGGATATTTGGAAACTCTGATGTCAACAAACACCCCCCGTAACAGGTTACATCAATTTTGTGTCGAAGTTTGCTGGCTCATGTCGCATTTTATTAACTAAATTCGTCGGGGATATATTTACGCTCATGTTGATACCAAAATTAACACAATGGGTCGATGTGATTTGCCTGGGTGGACCTTTTACCATAAATTGCCAAACTTGGCTATACCGTCCCATGATCTGACAAGTTGGTCAGTCTGTACTACATACATTTAAGGGGTTTATTTACATTAATGATAAAACAGGTATCTCCTTCACACATATATGTCAATATAAGTTGATGACGATAGTTTTATTTGTTCCAAATAAGTTTCGTGAGGTACTAGTAATCACACCCCCCCCCCCTCGTGGACGGTTACATCAACATTGAAGAAGTTTGCTGCCTCATGTCTAATTTTTTTATTCCGATGTTTCGGCTATATTATTGTGGTCATTTTAGTACCAAAATCATCTATATGAGGCAGATATATTTTGTTTGCGTGAGGTGTTTTGTGTCAAACGGGAAAATCTGAGTTGTCTGGGGAGCAACGGAGCCTGAGGGTTAATATTACTAGTGCATATTATTTGTTGTTGTCTGTATGTCAGTATGGCTATTCATGTTTGACCATACCAGTATATATATTTTTTATAATAATTTTGAGTCTCAGCAAAATGTGTACTATATTGCATGTAAATAATTAAAAATAGTAGTAGATGAAAAAAATCATGTTGCTATTATAGCTTAGTTATAGCATAAGTACTAGTAATATGTTTAATATTTTGCAGAAATGGACCGTACACCAAGTTAAATATCAACGAGTGTCAGTACAAAGAGAAGAAATGTAAAAAGAAATCGGGATATCAGCACCCCGACCAAACACCACTCAGTGAGAAAAAAAGACAAAGTTTTTCTGTAAGTTTTCTGAAATGCATATCATATTTTAGTGGTTATTATTTTAAATACAATTTTATAATATATTTGGAATAAATGGCTAACAGCTCTGAAATCATACCTTTATCCTCATGACATTATGATCTATGAGTCTTGGTAAGGTGGTTATAACTCTTCTCAGCTCATCACCTAAAAATTAATAATAGTTTGTATGACATATTGAAAAAAGCATGTCTTGTACAGTACAGGCATACTTGTACAGTAATGCCCTAAATAATCGACTCCTTAACCACAGCAGAATTATGGGTAATTTTTCAGGATTTAGTCGGAAATATGGCTTGCTGCCATTCATCAGATAGCTCTCGGTGAGAGTTTTCCACTGAATAGCAACAAGCCATATTTCCGACTAAATCCTGAAACATTTCCCATAATTCTGCTGTGGCTAAAGAGTCAATTACTACAGTAATGCTCTAAGTAATCGACTTCTTAACCACAGCAGAATTATGGGTAACTTTTCAGGATTTAGTCGGAAATATGGCTTGTTGTAATTCATCGGAAAGCTCACGGGGAGAACTTTCCGATGAATGGCAACGAGCCATATTTCCAACTAAATCCTGAAAAGTTACCCATAATTCTGCTGTGGTTAAGACGTCGATTACTTAGAGCATTACTGTACAGTTTGAGGTCCCCCATACCTACCTTAATAAATACCCAGACCAAGCCCAGATTTAGTGTGTCTGACATTTGCAGAATCATGTCCCCAGAGAGTGAATTTATTGACACTGTCAGACACAGCAGGCTAGCATCACCAAATTCACCATTTGGGAACCTCATTCTGCTTAGGCCTCAACTGCTATGGGAGACCTAGGATCAGATTGAAATTCCCCAGTTGAAGTTGATAATGTTCACTCATTAGTCACCTCGATTATGCAAATTATTGTCTGCAAATTAGGGGGAAAAGAGTAACTGAACAGAAAAGTAACTAAAATCAATGTTAATTTGAGGCCATAGATACTGGTACATGTACTTCCAGAAGATGAGGCCTAAAGAGAATGAGGTTCCCAGAGGGTTAATTTGGTGATGCAGGGTAGCATCACTAAATTCACCCTCTGGGGACCTCATTCTGCAAATGTCTGACACACTATATCCAGGCTTGACCCTGATCCTAATATTTTTATTTGTCTACCAAATTTATAAATGACACCTGGACCTCAAAATCTGCATAAGAATATTCTATTTCATTCTAAATTACTCTCAGTAAATCAAGTACCAGTGCTACATTGTAAAAGTCAAAACTAATTGATGAGGATTAGAGTGCAAATCTTTAATCCTTTCATGACGGGAGCCGTACTGGTGCAGCATTAAAGACCCTGTTCCAAAGCATTCTCTTATATATGCGAGTCTCCCATAGGGCGCCTCGCATATATAAGAGAATGCATTGTCTTACAAGATCAAGGTAAATATTGTTTGGTCAAAGCATTCTCTTTTATAAGGGATCCTCACATTTATAAGAGAGTACATTGGCACAGGGTGTTCACAAAATTTGAGGAAGCTCCAGTCATGGAAAGGTTAATACAGAAAAGATTTTTAATCAATAGAAAATAAGCAATTAATTTTCTGAAATAGGGACCCATTTTTTTTATTTGAGGCAATAGTTTCTATCAGAACAACATGGTATGCAGTTAACTAGGTTTATTTAATTTTAGGCTTGAAATTTAGAGGATATTACTTGGTTGGTTTGATATCAGGTCCGAAATCAGACTGAGACTGAATGTCAAACACGTGCAGGGTCACTGTGTCACCAATAAAACATGTGCGGGGGTCACTGTCACAAACAAATAAATAAATTAATGTCAAATCTACCAAGTAATATCATATTTATTAATTAGATCGCCTCTTTGTAGCTGACAACTATTTCAAATGTGTGACATCACGCAAACAAAATATATCTGCCTCATATAGATGATTTTGGTACTAAAATGACCACAATAATATAGCCGAAACATCGAAATAAAAAAATCAGACATGAGGCAGCAAACTTCTTCAATGTTGATGTAACCGTGCACGAGGGGGGGGGGGGGGGGGGGGGGGGTTGTGTGATTACTAGTACCTCACAAAACTTATTTGGAACAAATAAAACTATCGTCATCAACTTATATTGACATATATGTGTGAAGGAGATACCTGTTTTATCATTAATGTAAATAAACCCCTTAAATGTATGTAGTACAGACTGACCAAATTGTCAGATCATGGGACGGTATAGCCAAGTTTGGCAATTTATGGTAAAAGGTCCACCCAGGCAAATCACATCGACCCATTGTGTTAATTTTGGTATCAACATGAGCGTAAATATATCCCCGACGAAATTAGTTAATAAAATGCGACATGAGCCAGCAAACTTCGACACAAAATTGATGTAACCTGTTACGGGGGGTGTTTGTTGACATCAGAGTTTCCAAATATCCAAGCTACAAAAACATGATTTCGCACTATTTAACTTATTGCCGTTGATCGGGGTTAGTCGATTCCTGTGAAAAACACTCTATTCAATTTGATTGAGTAGTTGTCAAAGTTATATAATTGCGTCTTGTATTATTAAATTAAGAAAAACGTACCGATGTTGAAATGTGCTTTTCTATTTTAAAACAATGTCTCACAAACCGGAAACACAATTCAAAATTCCACTTTCTGTTTAGCCTATCCCTGTCCCTACGGGCGAGTAGCTGGAGTTGGGACAGGGTACCAGTCTAAAAACAAGCGGATGTCTATAACCGGGGATTGGGGAAATTTCGGAAATGAAATACGCTGAATGATAACATCGCAGCCGGCTGAGCCGCCATATTTCGTCAACCACGAACGTCGCGACTGAGTCGGCTTAGCTAGATAACCAGCCACGAAAATTGGTTGAGCCAGCCGTGAAAACTAGTTGTCGTGGCTTCGGGGTCTATGGAGGGTCCTTGGGTGACTGGGATACAGATCTGTTCTGTTAAAATGAGGTCAACAGGTTAGGAAATGGTGTTGCTAGGGGGACTTACCACTTATCTGTCCAATGAAATCATTTATATATGAAACTCATAAAAATATCTGGAAACACCTGGCTGATTAATGTTACATTTGGTGTGTAGTTGTGATTCAAATATGTTTAATTGGTGTTGGACGGTAAAAAAGGGAGCATGTCAGGTTGGAAATTTCCAACATTTGGGAAAGCTTGAGATATCAGTTGTAAAATTCCAATCTAAATGGGATGTGCAATATGAATTTTATGAACTGAGAATTTGGTACCATTGGGAGATGACGAGCTATGAGCTGGGGTGGGAGTTTGGGTTTTGGTGGTCAGTGGGTCAAGTTGGTAAACATCCCCTACCTGTCTAATGAAACCCTCTAGCTTGTGTATCTGTTTAGAACTACTTGTTTTAAAGTGAATTTGACAAGTACTGACTTGTGGTCTTCATAGTCCCAGTCAGGTGAGTTACTCCACCATTTATATTGACTGTCTTCATGTTCCCGTACAAATTGGTATTGATTTTCGCTGATGTTATAGATGAATTTATATTTGAAATCGCACTGCGATAAACAGGAAAACTAACATGCCTGAGTACAGATAACATGTGACGTTTTGTCAGAATTCGGACCTTGCCCATGTTAAGTTAATCAAATACTAGTATATACACAAGAGGTGGCATCAGAGATGCTGTGTCTCGTTTTCGGTGGCTTACCGCCAGTGGCTACCGCCAATTGGTGTGCATTAGTATCGGTAGACTAATTAATAGGTAAAATCGAAAAAATTAAGGGCCATAACTCTATCAAATTTTATCGGGCCAGGCTGGTTTTCGAACTCGTCCGAAATATTCTTGGCAAGTATGTCTATTCCAAATTTGAAACAAATCGGATGACGTTTGTTGAAGTTATCGCGCTAACGAGCTAAAAATTAACGAAAAATGACTAATTAAGGGCCATAACTCTATCAAATTTTTCGAACTCGTCCAGGATATTATTGGAAGACACTAATATACCAAATTTTAGTTGAATCGGATGACGTTTGTTGAAGTTATCGCGCTAACGAGCTGAAAATTCGTGAAAAATGACTAATTAAGGGCCAGAACTCTATCAAATTTTATCGGACCAGGCCGGTTTTCGAACTCGTCCGAGATACTCTTGGGAGACACCTATATACCAAATTTCAATCAAATCGGATCACGTTTGTTGAAGTTATCGCGCTAACGAGCTGAACATTCGTGAAAAATGACTAATTAAGGGCCATAACTCTATCAAATTTTATCGGACCAGGCCGGTTTTCGAACTCGTCCGAGATACTCTTGGGAGACACCTATATACCAAATTTCAATCAAATCGGATAACGTTTGTTGAAGTTATCGCGCTAACGAGCTGAAAATTCGTGAAAAATGACTAATTAAGGGCCAGAACTCTATCAAATTTTATCGGACCAGGCCGGTTTTCGAACTAGTCCGAGATACTCTTGGGAGACACCTATATACCAAATTTCAATCAAATCGGATCACGTTTGTTGAAGTTATCGCGCTAACGAGCTGAACATTCGTGAAAAATGACTAATTAAGGGCCATAACTCTATCAAATTTTATCGGACCAGGCCGGTTTTCGAACTCGTCCGAGATACTCTTGGGAGACACCTATATACCAAATTTCAATCAAATCGGATAACGTTTGTTGAAGTTATCGCGCCAACGAGCTGAAAATTCGTGAAAAATGACTAATTAAGGGCCAGAACTCTATCAAATTTTATCGGACCAGGCCGGTTTTCGAACTCGTCCGAGATACTCTTGGGAGACACATATATACCAAATTTCAATCAAATCGGATAACGTTTGTTGAAGTTATCGCGCTAACGAGCTGAAAATTCGTGAAAAATGACTAATTAAGGGCCAGAACTCTATCAAATTTTATCGGACCAGGCCGGTTTTCGAACTCGTCCGAGATACTCTTGGGAGACACATATATACCAAATTTCAATCAAATCGGATAACGTTTGTTGAAGTTATCGCGCTAACGAGCTGAAAATTCGTGAAAAATGACTAATTAAGGGCCAGAACTCTATCAATTTTTATCGGACCAGGCCGGGTTTCGAACTCGTCCGAGATACTCTTGGGAGACACCTATATACCAAATTTCAATCAAATCGGATAACGTTTGTTGAAGTTATCGCGCTAACGAGCTGAAAATTACTGAAAAATGACTAATTAAGGGCCAGAACTCTATCAAATTTTATCGGACCAGGCCGGGTTTCGAACTCGTCCGAGATACTCTTGGGAGACACCTATATACCAAATTTCAATCAAATCGGATAACGTTTGTTGAAGTTATCGCGCTAACGAGCTGAAAATTCGTGAAAAATGACTAATTAAGGGCCAGAACTCTATCAAATTTTATCGGACCAGGCCGGGTTTCGAACTCGTCCGAGATACTCTTGGGAGACACCTATATACCAAATTTCAATCAAATCGGATAACGTTTGTTGAAGTTATCGCGCTAACGAGCTGAAAATTCGTGAAAAATGACTAATTAAGGGCCAGAACTCTATCAAATTTTATCGGACCAGGCCGGTTTTCGAACTCGTCCGAGATACTCTTGGGAGACACCTATATACCAAATTTCAATCAAATCGGATAACGTTTGTTGAAGTTATCGCGCTAACGAGCTGAAAATTCGTACAAAATGACTACTTAAGGACCATAACTCTATCAAATTTTATCGGACCGGGCCGGTTTTCTAACTCGTCCGAGGTATTCTTGGGAGACACCTATATATCAAAATTTCAATCAACTAGGATGATGTTTGTTAAATTATCGCGCTAACGAGCTGAAAATTTGTGAAAAAATTACTAATTAAGGGCCATAACTCTATCAAATTTTATCGGACCTGGTCGGTTTTCGAACTCGACCGAGATATTCTTGGGAGACACCTATATACCAAATTTCAATCAAATCGGATAACGTTTGTTGAAGTTATCGCGCTAACGAGCTGAAAATTCGTGAAAAATGACTAATTAAGGGCCATAACTCTATCAAATTTTATCGGACCTGGCCGGTTTTCGAACTCGACCGAGATATTCTTGGGAGACACCTATACCAAATTTCAATCAAATCGGATAACGTTTGTTGAAGTTATCGCGCTAACGAGCTGAAAATTCGTGAAAAATGACTAATTAAGGGCCATAACTCTATCAAATTTTATCTGACCAGGCCGGTTTTCGAACTCGTCCGAGATACTCTTGGGAAACACCTATATACCATATTTCAATCAAATCGGATAACGTTTGTTGAAGTTATCGCGCTAACGAGCTGAAAATTCGTGAAAAATGACTAATTAAGGGCCATAACTCTATCAAATTTTATCGGACCAGGCCGGTTTTCGAACTCGTCCGAGATACTCTTGGGAGACACCTATATACCATATTTCAATCAAATCGGATAACGTTTGTTGAAGTTATCGCGCTAACGAGCTGAAAATTCGTGAAAAATCACTAATTAAGGGCCATAACTCTATCAAATTTTATCGGACCAGGCCGGTTTTCGAAATCGTCCGAGATACTCTTGGGAGACACCTATATACCATATTTCAATCAAATCGGATAACGTTTGTTGAAGTTATCGCGCTAACGAGCTGAAAATTCGTGAAAAATGACTAATTAAGGGCCATAACTCTATCAAATTTTATCGGACCAGGCCGGTTTTCGAACTCGTCCGAGATACTCTTGGGAAACACCTATATACCATATTTCAATCAAATCGGATAACGTTTGTTGAAGTTATCGCGCTAACGAGCTGAAAATTCGTGAAAAATGACTAATTAAGGGCCATAACTCTATCAAATTTTATCGGACCAGGCCGGTTTTCGAACTCGTCCGAGATACTCTTGGGAGACACCTATATACCATATTTCAATCAAATCGGATAACGTTTGTTGAAGTTATCGCGCTAACGAGCTGAAAATTCGTGAAAAATCACTAATTAAGGGCCATAACTCTATCAAATTTTATCGGACCAGGCCGGTTTTCGAAATCGTCCGAGATACTCTTGGGAGACACCTATATACCATATTTCAATCAAATCGGATAACGTTTGTTGAAGTTATCGCGCTAACGAGCTGAAAATTCGTGAAAAATGACTAATTAAGGGCCATAACTCTATCAAATTTTATCGGACCAGGCCGGTTTTCGAACTCGTCCGAGATACTCTTGGGAGACACCTATATACCAAATTTCAATCAAATCGGATAACGTTTGTTGAAGTTATCGCGCCAACGAGCTGAAAATTCGTGAAAAATGACTAATTAAGGGCCAGAACTCTATCAAATTTTATCGGACCAGGCCGGTTTTCGAACTCGTCCGAGATACTCTTGGGAGACACATATATACCAAATTTCAATCAAATCGGATAACGTTTGTTGAAGTTATCGCGCTAACGAGCTGAAAATTCGTGAAAAATGACTAATTAAGGGCCAGAACTCTATCAAATTTTATCGGACCAGGCCGGTTTTCGAACTCGTCCGAGGTATTCTTGGGAGACACCTATATATCAAAATTTCAATCAACTAGGATGATGTTTGTTAAATTATCGCGCTAACGAGCTGAAAATTTGTGAAAAAATTACTAATTAAGGGCCATAACTCTATCAAATTTTATCGGACCTGGTCGGTTTTCGAACTCGACCGAGATATTCTTGGGAGACACCTATATACCAAATTTCAATCAAATCGGATAACGTTTGTTGAAGTTATCGCGCTAACGAGCTGAAAATTCGTGAAAAATGACTAATTAAGGGCCATAACTCTATCAAATTTTATCTGACCAGGCCGGTTTTCGAACTCGTCCGAGATACTCTTGGGAAACACCTATATACCATATTTCAATCAAATCGGATAACGTTTGTTGAAGTTATCGCGCTAACGAGCTGAAAATTCGTGAAAAATGACTAATTAAGGGCCATAACTCTATCAAATTTTATCGGACCAGGCCGGTTTTCGAACTCGTCCGAGATACTCTTGGGAGACACCTATATACCATATTTCAATCAAATCGGATAACGTTTGTTGAAGTTATCGCGCTAACGAGCTGAAAATTCGTGAAAAATCACTAATTAAGGGCCATAACTCTATCAAATTTTATCGGACCAGGCCGGTTTTCGAAATCGTCCGAGATACTCTTGGGAGACACCTATATACCATATTTCAATCAAATCGGATAACGTTTGTTGAAGTTATCGCGCTAACGAGCTGAAAATTCGTGAAAAATGACTAATTAAGGGCCATAACTCTATCAAATTTTATCGGACCAGGCCGGTTTTCGAACTCGTCCGAGATACTCTTGGGAAACACCTATATACCATATTTCAATCAAATCGGATAACGTTTGTTGAAGTTATCGCGCTAACGAGCTGAAAATTCGTGAAAAATGACTAATTAAGGGCCATAACTCTATCAAATTTTATCGGACCAGGCCGGTTTTCGAACTCGTCCGAGATACTCTTGGGAGACACCTATATACCATATTTCAATCAAATCGGATAACGTTTGTTGAAGTTATCGCGCTAACGAGCTGAAAATTCGTGAAAAATCACTAATTAAGGGCCATAACTCTATCAAATTTTATCGGACCAGGCCGGTTTTCGAAATCGTCCGAGATACTCTTGGGAGACACCTATATACCATATTTCAATCAAATCGGATAACGTTTGTTGAAGTTATCGCGCTAACGAGCTGAAAATTCGTGAAAAATGACTAATTAAGGGCCAGAACTCTATCAATTTTTATCGGACCAGGCCGGTTTTCGAACTCGTCCGAGATACTCTTGGGAGACACCTATATACCAAATTTCAATCAAATCGGATAACGTTTGTTGAAGTTATCGCGCTAACGAGCTGAAAATTCGTACAAAATGACTACTTAAGGACCATAACTCTATCAAATTTTATCGGACCGGGCCGGTTTTCTAACTCGTCCGAGGTATTCTTGGGAGACACCTATATATCAAAATTTCAATCAACTAGGATGATGTTTGTTAAATTATCGCGCTAACGAGCTGAAAATTTGTGAAAAAATTACTAATTAAGGGCCATAACTCTATCAAATTTTATCGGACCTGGTCGGTTTTCGAACTCGACCGAGATATTCTTGGGAGACACCTATATACCAAATTTCAATCAAATCGGATAACGTTTGTTGAAGTTATCGCGCTAACGAGCTGAAAATTCGTGAAAAATGACTAATTAAGGGCCATAACTCTATCAAATTTTATCGGACCTGGCCGGTTTTCGAACTCGACCGAGATATT